>ML677472.1:1084254-1190881 GCA_007922305.1 Dermatemys mawii | reverse complement strand
AGGGCCTCAGAGGAGGAATGGGCAGGGGTGGGGCCATGGATGAGAGGCAGGGCACGGGTTTTCTGTTTTGTGTGAGTAGAAAATTGGCAACCCTCTCCACCATGATTTGCAGTTTCTGCCTGCTACTCTGTGCTTGTCTACACAGGGAAAAGTACCCAGAATAATTATTCCACCACAACGATGGTGGTATAATGCCCCATGTGAACTTCAAATTCTGGAATAAAAGTGACTTTATTCTGGAATAATTCCTGCACTGGATTTAGATGGGAAGGTTAGTGGTTAGAGCAGGGCTGGTGCAAGGATATTTTGTGCCCTAGGCGAAACTTCCACCCTGTGCCCCCCTCCCCTTCTCCCTCCCCTCAAGTCGGGGGGCGATCCGTGCTCAGCCGCATCCTCTGCAGCCACCCCACCCCTGGGGATACGGGCATGGAGCCCTCATGCCCCCCCCTAGTGGGACACGGGCATGGAGCCCTCGTGTGTCGCTGCCCCCTGCAAACGGGACATGGGCACAGAGTCCTTGTGTGCCGCTGCCTCCACCCCAAGCGGGACAGAGGCACAGAGCCCTTGCGCACCTCCCCATCCCTGTGAGACACGGTCACGGAGCCCTTGTGTGCTGCCGCTCCCCCCCCCACACACCCGTGGGATATGGGCACAGAGCCCTTGCATGCCACTGGCCCCCATGCCCCAAGCGGGACATGGACACAGAGCCCTTGTGTGCCGCTGCCTCCGCCCCAAGCGGGACACGGGCACATAGCCCTTGTGTGCTGCTGCCCCCCGCAGTGGGACACGGGCATGGAGCCCTTGCACACTGCCACCCCCCAAGCAGAACATGGGGCTCAGCCGCAGCTCCCTGGCCTGAGCGTGTTTTGGCGCCCCCAAATCTTGGTGCTCTAGGCAGCCTCCTAGTTTGCCTAGTGGTTACACCGGCCCTGGGTTAGAGCAGGGGTGTGAGAATCAGGAATCCTGGATTCAACTGCTGGTTCTTTCATTAACTTGCCATTAAGACCTTGATCTTGTAAACTGATCCATGTGAGTATACCTCTGCATGGTGACCCCAGAGATTTTGAGGGTGTGTAGGTGAAACCCGTATGTTTGTGCAGAGACTCACTGAAATCAGTGGAGTTCTATGCAGGCGCACAACTCTACCCACATATAGGAGCTTGGAGGATTGAGATGTAAACTATTTCCCATGGGCATTGTGAGGCTCAATTAGCCAATGTTTTCAAAGGGCTTTGAGATTCTCAGGTGAATGGCTCTAGAAACATGAACATTATCAATCACTTCTCTTGAATCTGCTCACTAGATAAGCAAAAAACCTAACCTCTGGTGGTTATCAGCTGAGAAGATAAGAGGTCTGTGAGACAGCTGACTGATTTGTAGTACTATGCAGTGTTGTTGTAGCCATGTGAGCCCCAGGATTTTAGAGAGACAAGGTGGGTGAAGTAATATCTGTTAGTGGCCCAACTTCTGCTGGTAAGAGAGACAAGTTTTCAAGCAACATAGAACTCTCCTTCAGGTCTGGGAAAGGTACTAAGACTATGATCTTATCTACACTACAGAATTTTGTCAACAAAGTGCTATAATAACATCTCTATTGCATGTTCACATTATGCTTCCTTTGTTGGTAGAGCATGTCCACAGTTGGTGCTCTAGCATCAACAGTAAGACAGTACCCTTACAGTAACAGTAAGGGTAACTATTCCACAGTGCTACTTGCCACCTTCTGCTGCTAGGACTGGTGGGAAAGTTGCGTGGATCACAGTACTTCATGGGTGTGAGTTCAGTGTCCCATGATGCATTGTTTTCTGTCTGGGCATTCTATGAGCTTCTGACTATGTTTCGCAGCATTTTTCAACATCCCCTGTTTAATTGTATGCTTGCTGTATCTGTGAGAGGATGGATTCTGCACTGCTTTCTGCTGTTGTGGTGACTGTCATTAACACATCACAGCTGGTAATGCAGTTAATCATGAGGTACCTATGTGAACAGGAATCAGAGTTTCCTGATCAGCTGTATGCCATGGAAAGAAGCAACACCAGATTGTTTTTGGCATTCATGGAGCAGCTGTGCACAGTGGCTCAGGAAACAAGCATTGACTGGTGGGATCGCATTGTTATGCAGGTCTGGGATGACGAGCAGTGGCTGCAGAACTTTTGAATGTGGAAAGCCACCTGCCTGAACAGGGCTGGCTCTAACTTTTTTGCCGCCCCAAGCAAAAAAACAGGGGGGCTGGAGGAGCGAGGAGGGGTGGTGTGGCTGCGGCATGGCCGGAGGAGCAAAATGGGGGGCCGTGTGTCCGGAGGAGCGAAGTGGGGGGCGGTGTGGCTAGAGAAGCGAAGTGGGGGTGGCATGGCTGGAGGAGCGTAGGAGGGGGTGGCGCGGTGCGGGGGGGTGACAGGGCCAGGATGCCGCCCCTTACAGGGTACTGCCCCAGGCACCTGCTTGCTATGCTGGTGCCTGGAGCTGACCCTGTCCCTGAAACTGTGTGTGGAGCTCATTCCAGCCTGCAGCGCAAGGACACTAAAATGGGAGCTGCCATCTCTGTGGCAATTGCAGTGTGGAAGCTAGTGACTCCAGACTGTTACCCATAGGAGACACATGGAGAGGTTTGTAGGATCAAGTGCTCTCACCCCTGATTGCTGCTTTGCCTGCCAGGGGGAGGGAAGAAAGGAAGAGCCACTCTGTCTTCCTGTTGTGCCTGCCCTTCTCAGCACACTCAGCCCCAGTCCCTGGTAGCTACGCCCAGGCAGGGAGTGTAAGGGATAGGAACAGCCACTTCTCACAATTGCCAGTTGGTGTCACTACTCTGTGCAGTGCCGCAGCTGCTCAAGAGAACCTGACTGGGGAGGCGGCGGCAGGTTGCCCACCGCCCGGGCCCAGCTGCTAGGGACAGGGGCTGAGTGAGCTGGAGTCCCCTCTCCCTCCCCACCTGCATGTTTCTGGCTTACTCGGCCCTTATCCCTGGCAGCCAGGCCTGGGTGGGAGGGGAGGTCCACCCCCCCTTCCCCAGTCAGGCTCTCTCAGGAAGCTGCTGCATTGCATAGAGCAATACCCAGAGTGGCTTGCTTCAGCCATGTGAGAAGGGCAATAGATGGCACGCATATTCCAATTTTGGCACCAGACAACCTTGCAACAGAGTATATCAATAGAAAGGAGTACTTCTCTGTACTGCTCCCTGCCTAGGCCTGGCTGACAGGGACAGGGGCCAAACATGTCAGGGGGCAGGTACAGTGGAAGTGGGACAAAGCCCTCCCCCTCTTGTAGGTAACACGGGGCAAGGAGAGCGTGGTAGCCTTGGTTGGGCACAGGTAGGGAAGTCACTGGGTAGAAAAGACAAGTGGGGTGGTCACATGTCCTTTAGCAATTAACACATGCACACAGAAGCTTTGGGGGAAGGGAGGTACCAGTGAAAAGCAGGCTCTTATAACTGTAAGTCCAAATATCATTTTGGAATCTGTCTGGAGGGCGGTGTGAACAGGAAACTGAGATGGTCTGTATGGGGTGCGGAGTGCGGGGGAAGGAGAGGTGAGCATGCATCTATTCTGACTGCAGCGTGATTAGGGACTTCAGCATTTCTGTTTGTTCTTCATTACTTTAATCATCCACTCCATGACCTTTTGAACAATCTCTTGATTTTCTTTTCTGTTCCACCTTTGTATTTCTCTCCACTCCCTGCATTACCTTTTTTCTGACTCAGAGGATTGCAGTGCTTCGTGGAACATGTCCTCCTTGCTCTGCCTTGGTCACTTTCTTATCCGCTGGAGGTGCTCCACTGGTGTGTAGAGCGTTCCCCTGAAGACCACACCTGCAGAAACACAAGAAACAATGCACAGAAGCATAATAATTTATGAACAGCATTGAATCATTACTGTAAAATACACCTCTTGTAACATATCAAGCACTTTGTTACTGACGGTTGGCAAACACACATCTTGGCTAACACCCTAAACACGGTGAGTTCTGCTCAGGTGGGTAGGAGGCATTTAAGCTGTGGCAAACAGTGATGATGATGATTCAAGGGTAGCAGTGTAGGCGACTAGGGAGAATATTGTAAATTCTGATGCCATTTTCCACAGGAAGGGCCATTCAAGCAGATATCTCACTACTGAGGATAAGCAAGGATGCAAGAGTGCATTTCCTGCATGCATTTGGCTTCAGACCCAGATCCTATGCTGCTTGCCTGTGTGCTGCTTTGGTCCCTGCACAAGTGATTGCCAAGTGGCATGGGAAAGCAGCTTTGACAAGAAAGCTTCGGCAGAGGATTTCTAAGTACCTCTAGGAAAGTTTCCTAGAGCTCTCTCTGGAGAATTCCTGTGAAATCTTGGTGTGCATCAACAAACTATTCCGCCACACTGCTCAACAGCACAGGGGAATTTGTAGCACAATGAAACACAGCTAGTCTTGTAAACTTCTTGCCCTTCAGCCACTTCCACATTACACAAAGCAGAGGAAAGTTAAACATCATATAACTGAGCAGCATCAACTCAAAAAGATCACTTACCAGAGGTCTCCTTTCTGGCTTCTTGCTTATCAGCGACATACTGCTGGGACTGGCTAAACACCTCCAAAAGTTCCTGATTATCCACCGCACAAGGCAACCCTGCCATGGGCTCCACATCATCCTCTAACTCCACCTTCTCATCCATGACTTCGTCCTCTGGATTAGGCCAACTTTCTGCCACCTGTAGCCAAAGTATTTACAGGGCTCTTTGTGGGGGAGGGGAGGTCACTGCCAACGATAGCGTCCAGCTCCTTATCGAAATGGCAAGTCTTTGGTGCAACTTTGGAGTGATGGTTTGCCTACCTTGCCTTCTGGTATGCCTACCTCAGCTTCTTTATCTTTGCTGTGCCCTTCACCGTGTCTCATTTGTAGCTCTTTACACACAAGACACATGAAATCTGCCTGTAGATATCAAAATTCCTATGGCAGGAGTGCAGCTGGGACTGCACAGCTGCCATGGCCAGCTGGGAAATGCCATGTGAGCTCTCCATGCTGAGCAAATGGGAAGTGGAACTTCAAAAATTACTGGGCCTTTGAAGGGGGAGGGGCAGATGCTTGTTTACCTGGTTGTAGGGCAGCAGAGTTCAAACTGCTGACCAGAGCAGTTATATGGGCATTGTGGGACAGCTCCTGGAGACCATTTACAGTGACAAAATCAAGCGTGGTGTCTATACTGAAACTTTGTCGATAAAGCTTTGCTGAAAAAAAGCCAGATGTCTCTTGTCGAGGTGGTTTTATTTTGTTGCCAAAACAGGAGAATTTTGTTGCTAAAAGTCGCATTCTAGCGCACCTCCACTGTTTTGTTGGAAAAAACCTGCCTTTTGCCAACAAAACTGCATAGTGTAGACAAGGCCTGTGTCTGCTACACAGTATGCTGATGGGAGAGAACCCCACATCCCTGAGTGACGTAGTTATACTGGCATGAGTTTGTAGTGGAGACCAGTGCTCAGGCTCCAGTCCTCTTTCTCCCATTACACTTTAATTATCTATAAACAGTGGAATTGATTCAACAGGAGAGACTGACCTCAGATAGTTCAGTGGTTAGAGCATTCTCCTGAGAAGACCCCTCTCCTTTCCTCAGATAGAGGGCGAAATTGAAGCCAGTTCTCTAACCACTGGGTTCAAAGCTACAAAGTAGGCAGCACCCCTACCATTTTGTATGGAGTGAGGCAGGTGTCTCACTCATTCTTACAAGAAATGCCTTAGGTACCTAAGCTGCCTGACTTCAGCAAAGGGGTCCCCACTTGTGGATCACAAGCAGAGATAGGCATCTCCCTGCAGCCTGCACTTAGACACCAATCTCCAAGAGAGGGGCGGTGCTTAGGACACTCTTATTGCCATTTCCTATTGGCTAGCCTAGGCAGGAAGTCATCTAGAGTGCTGGCTTTTGTGCATTCTAAGCTGCCTTTCTCTCTCCGTTCATTGTACAGGACCTCTAACTCAGGCTTTGTGGAACACAGTGCCATTCCAGTGATTTTCTGGGTGCCTAAAAATTAGACACTGCGACGCTGAGCATTGCAATGCCTAAGTCCCTTTGTGGATCTGGGCCAAAATGATTGGGCTGTGAGCCAGACAAAGGACTTTTCAGTCACACTATATCATCCCATACATGCAGCCCAGTTGTACCTTTAATCTCACAAAAGCAGCGCATAGAGAAGTCAGTGTGAGCTGCAGAAGCTCAGCATCTCTGAAAACAAAGTTACTGATTTAAGTGCCTAAATGTGGATATAAACTTTAAGAACCTATGGCCTAGTCCAGGGATCGGCAACTTTTCAGAAGTGGTGTGCCGAGTCTTCATTTATTCACTCTAATTTAAGGTTTCGCGTGCCAGTAATACATTTTAACATTTTTAGGACACCTCTTTTTATAAGTCTTTATATATAAATAAACTATTGTTGGATGTAAAGTAAATAAGTTTTTAAAAATGTTTAAGAAGCTTCATTTAAAATTGAATTAAAATGCAGAGCCCCCCAGACCAGTGGCCAGGACCTGGGATGACCTTGGAGTGTACAGCACGCAGCTATAATAAGCATAGGAATATTGTCATTGGCCAGGTCCAGCTTCCCATACAGGTAGTGCCAACGGGTTTTTAAATGGCCAAAAGCACACTCAACAGTCATTCTGCACTTGCTCAGCCTGTTGTTGAACCGTTCCTTGCTGCTGTCAAGGTGCCCCATGTACGGTTTCATAAGCCATGGCATTAAGGGGTAGGCAGGGTCTCCCAGGATCACAATGGGCACTTTGACTTCCCCTACCGTGATCTTTGGTTTAGGAAGAAAGTCCCGGCTTGCAGCTTCCTGAACAGGTCAGTGTTCAGAATGATGCATGCGTCATGCACCTTTCTGGACCAGCCTGCATTAATGTCTGTGAAATGCTCATGGTGATCCACAAGTGCCTGGAGAACCATTGAGAAATACCTCTTGCAATTAATGTACTCGGTGGCTAGATGATCTGGTGCCAAAATTGAAATATGCATGTCATCTATCTCCCCTCCACAGTTAGGGAAACCCTTGTGTGCAAAACCATCTACAATATCATGCATGTTGCCCAGAGTCATGGTCTTTCAGAGCAGGATGCGATTAATGGCCCTGCACACTTCTGTCAACATGAGTGAAAGGATAGACTTTCTGACTCCGAACTGGTTAGCAACCGGTAGGTAGCAGTCTCGAGTAGCCAGCTTCCACAGTGCAATTGCCACACGCTTCTCCAGTGGCAGGGCAGCTCTCATTCTCGTGTCCTTGTGCCACAGGGCTGGGGCGAGCTTTATGCATGGCAAGATCAATGTCACGCTCCTCTTGCATTTGTAGTTTAAAGAATAACTTCACTGCCACTCGTGATGTGTTGGTCAGAATGAGCAGCATACTGATCAACAGTTTGGGATCCATTTCTGCAGCTCTAAGAGGTAGAGCACGCAGTACACAAACCTTTGAAAGATGGCACCAAATACGGACGGAAGCACAGGGATTGCTGGGATGCGAAGCAATGCATCACAGGGCATTGGGACAGGAGCCAGGATGCCTCGTGACCCCCTCTGCCTTCCCACAGCTCTTAGCAGCAGAAGAGAAAGAGGTGCTCTTTGGGATAGCTGCTCCGAATATCACTGCAAGTGCCGCAAGAATGCACATGCTATTGCACAGGCAGCTGACAGTATGAACATACAACAGTGTTTTCCCTTCAATACTCTCTGAGCAGCGCTGCAAGTCTTGGCACTGTAGCTTTGCTAGTGTAGACATGCCCACATTCTCTGAGTCTTGAGAAGTGAGACAGCAAGATGGCCATCCCAACCTGTAGGCTTCTATTCATCTACTGACCTTGAATACATGGTGTATGAGTCACACTGAAATGGTGCCCTTACGTCAGCCCCTCATTTGTATCAGATGTCAGCTCTTCTGCTAGCTACAGCCTTTGCCCAGAAGTTTTTATCTAGCTTTATCAAGCCCTTTGATAACAGTGTGGATTAGTTCCAAGGTTACAGCTCACTCCACATGTACTGTGGGTTCCAGAACATTATGGTTTTGCTTCCCCTTCTTTTTAAAAAAGAAGGATTTATGCTTTTATTTGTCTGTTTTTCTCCCACTAGGAGGAAGGTTATTCAAAAGAGGGCCACAGGGGGGTGGTCAGAACTATTGTAATGGCAAGGGAAAACTTTCCTGCTTAGAATATGAATTAAAATCTATTCTTCATGCAAGGAAGGGTATGAACCCCTGGACTGAAAGAACATAAAGATCCTTCTAGAGTAAGATTGGGAACCCTTTAAAAGACTGGGGAGCATGGAAGAGGTTGAAGAGGTCTAACTGTCTTTGCTGCCCCATCTTTTTTCTGTTTGTTCTCTCCCATCCACCATACACATACTGCATCTTCTCAAATGATTGGCTCTCTCAGGGATACACGCCTGTGGATTTGAGATAATTTCTTCAGGAGCATCTCGCTCTAATCCTTTTCTGACTGGTTCCTGTTGAAATGTGCCACAGACTGACAGTGACTGCCTCTGGCATATGTCTCTGATGTGGATGGGAAGATGTTGAATTGAAGCCAGGACCTCATGGCTAGCTTTGAAACACTAGGTTAAAAGCATCTTGACTGATTTTGCTGATGCCTCAGGCCAAGTTCATGTGTGAGCTATAAGCAATGTCACTTGAGGTAAACACTTAAACAGGACTTCCAAATTCAGTCTGTTCTCATGTCTGAACTGAGTTTAATAAGTCCAAGCTCTCAAATGCCAACATAAATGAGACTAAGACTGTTCCACCATTATTTGCTCTCTGCATTTCCATTTCTGAAGTCTATCCCCCTTCCTCCACCCCTGCCCATACACAGCTCTGCCAATGCCCCTCAATCCTGATGCCTTGTTATTCCAGTGCTAGCACTCAAAGCTCTACCAATGCATCTCAATCTAGACCTGACAGAAGGCTGTTCACATTATCCAGCAGGCGGCTCTCCATCCTGGGGCTGAGATATTCTCAACATCTTCCTCCCCTTTGCAGCAGCTGCAGTCTCTCAACTAGTGCTAGTTAATCTTTAGCAGCTTCAGTTTTATGAGCTTTGCAGAGAAAGCATTTTTTACAGCCTTAGCTCAATTTTTTACAGACTTAGCAGCCTCAGTTCTGTCTGTCCGCCCACATCCTTCCTCTTTCCCTGCCCTCCCCCAACTCCTCTGAGATTCCCACTCCTCCCTGAAAGCTCAAAAGCTGGGAGAGGGTCCCACAAACGTCACGCTCTGTCTCACAGTCATCCCCTTATCTGTGGCCAGTGACAGTTCTGTCGCAGGAGAAGAGGTTATCACCAAGAGAGAATTGCTTTGGCCTCACCCACAATAGATTTATTACATTGGCTGCTTGCTCTTCTCTCTTTCCCTTGTTTCTCCTCTCCTGTCACATCATCACTGTGGATCATATTGTGGGAAGCAGGAGAGAGACTCCAACCCCCTAGATCTCTGATACATTTGCTGCAATGAGGTGTGTATCTGTGGGGGGGGGGGGGGGCGCCTGGTCAGCATTTTTAAAAAGTTTTACTGGCATAAGTGTTGGTAAGTGGTGTGATTTTTTTAACCCATGTAACCCCCGAGCATAGATGCAGTTATTCCAGTATAGTTTATTTTGTCCTGCTGAACTGGAATAAGCATTTTTATACCAGTAAGTGGATGCCCAGTATCTTATATTGGACCAACAGAAGCTTTTGAGTTTACACAGACAGAACAAGGAGTAATGGTCTCAAGTTACAGTGGGGGAGGTCTAGGTTGGATATTAGGAAACACTATTTCACTAGTAGGGTGGTGAAGCGCTAGAATGGGTTACCTAGGGAGATGGTGGAATTGCCTTCCCTAGAGGTTTTTAAGGCCCGGCTTGACAAAGCTCTGGCTGGGCTGATTTAGTTGGTGTTGGTTGCTTTGAACAGGGGGTTGGACTAGATGACCTCCTGAGGTCCCTTCCAAACCTGATAATCTATGATTCTGTGACAGAGTTCACCTTATCTCTTTAACAGGAGTATTAAAAAAACACATCCCCTATGATTGCAAAAACCCTCAGTGTAGATGCATCTATGTCAACAAAGTGCTTCTGCCAGCATCTCTACCATCATTTAGGGAGATGATGTGACTATGTGTTGACATATGCTGTATCTACATAAGGGGACTCTGCCAGTATAGCTGTATCTGCAAAACATCTGTAGTTTCCACTAGTCCTAAATGCATATAAGAAAGAGTGAAAGAGGTGTAGTTCCCTTCTTCCCCTTAAAGCAGGAGTGGGCAAACTTTTTGGCCTGAGGGCCATATCAGGAAATAGAAATTGTATGGCGGGCCATGAACGGCCACAAAATTGGGGTTGGGAGGGGGCGTGGTCTCTGGGGTGGGGCTGGGGATGAGAAGTTTGGAGTGTAGGAGGGTGCTCTGGGCTGTGACTGAGGGGTTCGGAGGGTGGAGGTGGGTTCAGGGCTGTGGCATGGGTGCGGTAATGTGTGAAGGTTTCAGCTGGGGGTGAAGGCTCTGGGGTGAGGCTGTGGATGAGATGTTTGGGGTGCAGGAGGGTGCTCCAGGCTGGGATTGAGGGGTTTGGAGCGTAGAAGGGGTATCACATAGGAGCTGGAGCATGGCTGGTTTGCGGGTCGAATTTGGCCCACGGGCTGTAGTTTGTCCACCTGTGCCCTAAAGAATTGTCTTCTACACTTCTGAAAAGTGAAATCAAACCAATCACACATCCCTGCAGCCCCACCAGATGTGGTTCAAAACCTACATATTTTCAGGTTCACCCTGTTGAAGCTGGACAATGAGCAATTCCAGAGTCTGGCATATACGTAAGATCTACTGCAATGTACAAAGGATTTTTTCTGAATTGTGTCTCCTTTGAAGCAGTGAGCATTGGGTGGTGACCCAGTCGGGGTGGTCTTTCAGTCTTAGTTAGTGCTGACTCCACTGCTCTCCTTGGCTAACCCAACTCTAATGTGTATATAGCATTCATGGTGGAATGTTGTGTTATAAAGGTTTGATCAGTGTGGGTCTGGGATGACAGCATTATCCAGCTGCGAAAGATGCTGCATTGATGGCCCTGGAGACTGAAGTATCCCCACAACAGGTATACAGCTGGCAGTATCACAGACTTGCACATGTGTCTCTAAGGAAACCAGTCTCTAGGGATGAGTCTGCATGCCCCATTCAGTTTATGAGCCCCACTCAGTCTATGAGCCATTGCTAAGAACAGATTCCCTGTAAGGGAACCAACTGAGATGCTGCTGTTTGGAATGTGGATACCTGTCCCACTAGGAAATGGACAAAAACCTACCAAACTCATTTCAAACAGCTCAGTGAGCAGTTGTCAGATGGAAACAATTTTCATTCACTACCAGGTTAGGCTGGATTTGGATTAGTAACCTAGAGTTGAAAGGCTTTCTAGCCTATCATACAATCTCAAGCCATGTCCTCTCCCAGCCAGAATGCCAAGTGTTCATTGCATTCTCCTACCCCTTTCTTTTGTTCCCCTTTTAACCCCCAGTTCCATTCTCTTCTCCCTCACCAACATCACTTATGTCCTCTTTTGTCCTCTTCCTGACTAAAGGATAGCTTTTTGCTATCCTTATCCCTCTGGATCTGCCTGCTGCCTTTGTCAAGCTCTCTCCTCCCATGCTGTTTCCTCTGGGTTATGTGGTTCTCTACTCTCCTAGTTCTCCTCCTGATTTACTGAGCCCTCCTTTAGTGTCTCCTTTCTCCTCCTCATTTCTTCCCTACTGGTATTTCCCTGGTTTTGGTCCCCAGACTCTCTTTTTTTGACAGTGTCAGAATAACTGCACCTGTATTCCTCCTCCATGGTCTACCAAATGCACCTCCTGGCTCCCAGCTGTCACCTCTCTTGGGTGAAGATCCGCATCTCCCTCCCTCCCTACTGGTGTTTTAAGGCTGCACAGCTCCCTGGTTTACACAGCAATATCATCAGTAAGCCAGACTGCCTAAACAGGCCAACCCCTGTGCTTTGCCTTCTCCCCAAGGGCTATGACCAGTGTATTGCCTGCAGTTATAAATTACCACACTGCTCCTTGTAAGCAAGCGTATTTACTCTGAATGTAAAAGCACTACAGAGAGAACAAGTAAAATAATAAAGGAACATACACACTTGCTAAAAAGCTCAGAAGAGGTCAACCCTCAGTCTTATGGGGCCCCAGTAGGTCAAGTTCTTCCAACCCTTATGCAAGGATTGGGTCCCCTTTGATCCGATGATCTGGAACATTTGTCGGATCAGAAAGAAGGCCCTGAGTTAGTTTAAACTCAGGGTATTTATCCAAAAGTCCTTTTCTTGCCTGTTGATCTCTGGAGAATCCAGTTTGGACCAGTATATGCCAGTAGTGGTACCCTTTTGGATGTTTCTTCTCATCCTTTCGTCACTTCTGGTTTCATCCTCACACCCCCTTTTTTTCTCCCTTTACATCCTCTCTCCTGCTGACCCCATCTCATAGGCACCAACTTTCCCCAGCGCTGGTGAGTGCTCATGATCCCCCCACCCCTGTCCCTGTCCCTATTCCAACCTCATCCCCAAAGTCCCCGCCTCAACTCCTCCCCCTCCCTGCACCTATTGGACCTCTTTCCCAAATCTCCGTCCCGGCCCTGCCTCCTCCCCTGAGCGTGCCACGTTCCGCCTTCTCCACCCTCCCTCCCAGCTGTTTCATGGCGCAAGTTATGAGAGTTAGGGGGAAAAAGTGGGCACACTCAGGGAGGAGGCAGAGGACGAGGTGAACTGGGTGTGTGTGTGAGGAGCTGCCGGTGGATCCAGAGCACCCACCAATTTTTCTCCATGGGTGCTCCAGTTGGCGCCTGTGCCCCATCTGCTCCCATGGCAGGTATCTAGCTATATAGCTACCATCTCTAGGTATATGATTGTTCAGATCTGCTCCACTACCCTCTTTTTTGCTCTGTTCAGTCTGGTGTCTTCTCGAACCTTTCTTCCTCCATCTCAGGCTCTCCGTAACAGAATGCCTTATCTTTCTACCTCCTGCCTTGTCTCCCATCTCTGATAACTCCACTGTCTTTTCAGCCTCATCTTTGACTCATCTTTCATCTCTCCACCTCCAGTCTCTCTCACTATGTCCAGTCATCCCCCTTTAATACCATTTCATATGTATGTAATATCACACAGTCTTTCCTTGCTATGCCCTGCTGAAACCCTTGTCTATACTCTGACCATGTCTTTCTTTCATTACGGTAACTCTCTTCTCACTTTTCCTCTCCCTCTGCTCGACTCTGTCCAAAGTGATACTGACAGTGTCCAAAGCTCTGATCTCATCACCCACCTCTCCCTCTCATCACCTTTCCTCTCCCTCTGCTCGACTCTGTCCAAAGTGATACTGACAGTGTCCAAAGCTCTGATCTCATCACCCACCTCCTTGAACCCTTCCTTGACTTCCTGTCTCATAATGCATCAAATTCAAGCACCTCATCCTCACCACATGACCCTACATAATCTCACATCCATCAATGTCTGTTGCCTACATCTCTCTTGCTTTCTGTGTTTATATCTATCTTTCTTCCTGTAGTGCAGCTCCACTTCAATTTCTTCATATTCTTCCTCTCACTTTCTCCACTCCTTCCAGTCCTCTTTCCTTATTTGACTCTGGCTACATCCAGCTTTGTGTCTTCTGTCATGTTGCCTGTAATTGTGGGATAGTCTCCCCTTTGTTGTCTACCACTCTCCTCTCTCCTTCAAATCCCACTTCTTCCTTCCCTCTCACTGATAATCTCCACACCTTCCTTTCTTCACATATCTTGTCTTTGTATTGTCTGTTTTAGGGTCTGAATGGAGCAAGGAAAATGACTTGCTCTGTGTGTCTATGTAACATTCTGTCTATCTTGCTGACACTCTATACAAGTTGGTTTTGCATAATAGCAAATCTGTCTTCTCAAATTCTTCCCTCATCTCCCTGAAGTTTTAACTTGCTATAGGATTCTTCATCACCCTTTCATCACTCTAAGCTGTTGTGTAGCATTGCTGAATGGTCCACTAAAAACAGCTGCCATGTTCCATCTGGGAGGGATTCTAATTCTAATCTCTGGACCCGCATTCTAATTGCGGGTCCAGAGATTCTTATATACAGAGATTGTAAAGCACTCTAGGGTCTTTTAGAATGAAAGTGCTAGAGAAATGTATGAGGTTGTTACTCCTCTACTCCCTGGTTTGAACACAAGGCTCAGAACCTGGTGTTTGATAACTGTACGGGCAGGGCACAGTGGTAGTATTAGTCCTGCCCCTGGTGATTGATAGCACTGAGATTTGAGGTAATAAATCTCCTCCAGGACAGGGCTGTGAGAGAAGTGCTAGCACCCAAGGTCAGTCTAGATATCTCCCCCTCCTCTCACTCCCCTTGAAAGAGAACCTGGGAGGGGAAGTCTCAGTGTTTTCATCATAAAGGTGGCAGGTGGGAAGGGTTTGTGAGGATGAGTGGGTGGGATACTAGGAACTATATTACAGCAGGTCTAAACAACACCCTGAGAGACAGAAGAAGGGAGTGTTGGACTGGAGTGAGAGACTGGGGATCAGGCAAGAACGTGTGGATTGAGAGAGATGGTAAGGGAAAAAGAGAGAGAGATGGCTGACAGGAGACTCCCATCTCACGTGAGTCTTCCCTCCATTTCTCTTCATTACTGTTTCATGTTGTTTTAAATAAAAATAGAGTACAGGGCTATAGTCACAGACCTGTACAGAGATGGGGGTTTGCAACCTGAGGGGAGTGCTATGAGTACTGTTCTTTGGGGGAATCCAGAGTTGCCAGGCATGCAGAGGGACCATGCCTGTGAGAGGTTGAGACATATTAGAACAGGGTGACATTTTTTCAGAGAGTAGACATTTCACCAAAAATGCATTTTTGGGGGGCTCTGAAACATTTCATGAATTGGATCAAACTGGAAAAAACCCTATTTTTTTCCAAAAATTCAAAATGTTTATTTTCAACCATTTTGAGACATTTCATTTTGATTTTTTTCATTTCAAACTGGCATTTTGTTTTCAAATTTGGCCAATTGAAAAAAAAACCACAAGAGAGGGTGAAGAACACCTGAAATAGCCAAACCACAATGAAAATCTGGAGAAAAAAAATCATGTCAAATGAACTGAAATGTTGTGGTTGATTCAAAACAAATTTTTTCCTAGTTTTTCAATTTGATGAAAAATGTTGAAAAAATTAATTTCAGTTTCAAATCAAACTAGATTTCCCCCCAGATTTTTGGCCCCTGAACTCCAAAATCCATTATTTGCTCAGCTCTACAGTATATGCCCTCCTGTGCAGTCAGCTGTCTTGGGTAGATGCTGGAGCAGTAATGAGGAGCCAGCCTTGAGTTTGTGCTGGTAGTGACGGTTTATGCCGTCCCCTACTTTGCACACTTACCCAAAATGAGAAATATTTATTTGTCCTGGGGTGGGGTCAAATGGGCCATTTGCCAAGCACCACCAAAACAATGCTGCTGTGTCCTGAGGGAAGGGGAGTCATATGCCAAGCAATGATGAAACCAGATAGCAAGGAGGACAGAGAGTGAGGTGGAGTGGGGGGCTGAGGGGAGTAAGAGAGATGAGGAGAGGGTGAGAGACAGAGAGGAGTACCAATTCAGCGGATACATGGAGGATGAACTGGGGTGAATCACAACAGAGGTGGGAGGTTGATGGCATGAGACACAGACAGGGGATGCTCACAGGAGTCTGGGCAGTTCTGAGCCAAGTGACCACCTGTGAGAGTCACATAGGGAGAGAGATGTTGAGAGATGCAGAGGGGGAATCTCTTCAAGGGGATCCTCACCAGGGGATTTGGGGCAGGTCTGAATAGAGAATCTCCCTTTAATGTTCCCACAGAATGAGAGAGGGAAGGGTTGGAAAGCTGCAGCAGGGGGTTTCAAACTGGGATTGTGGAATGGAACATTTGGAAACCCCAAGCACTATGGGACTGTTGTGTTAAGCCCATGAAAGGGCCATCTTCTCCGCAAAGTGGTCCCCAGAGTGAAAAGCTGGGTAATCCCTGCTCTCGGGGGGATTGCATGGGGACTGGGGAATCATGAAGAGAGCAGTCAAATTGCGGGAGATACACATAAGGGACAGGGGCCGTTAAGAGGGTGACCCTCTTTAGCTTCCACAGGAGGAAGGAAGGGGCTGATAACGGCTCATGGACAGTTGTGTCTCAGGCATGTGATTTCCTCTTTCCCTGAATGCGATTCCTGCCAAAGAAATATTCCTGGGTTTCTAGCCTCACTAACTAACAGTCATAAAATCACTGACAGGCAATAACAGCATGAAGACCCGCTGCTGGGCCATGTGGAGAAAAGTGCTCCCCATTCTTATTGCTGGCTGGCAGGCTCAGTGGCCTTACTGAACTGGGTGCTTCCTGGCCTGACTGCAAGCAGAGCTATGAAATGGGAGGCAGAGAGATGGGGTGAAAGTCCTAGCTGCTCCTGTCCATGGGGACATTAGCACTAGGGCAAATAGATTTCTGAAAGGAGCCAAGGCTGAGCACCCACAAAACTCAGTTCAGTTACATTCTTACAGTGAATTAATCCTTGGGGAAGTCAGCAGGGAGATTATTCCAGGACCCCTCTCTATGTGCTGCTACTCTCACAGCCACTGGGGCCTTGAACATCTATGGGGCTTTGTGCACATTTCCAACTTGTCCTAGTTTCATGATTCCACACGGGGCCCCATGGTTCCCTTTACCTTTTCATTTTGGTGCCCCAGGTTCTCTTGGGAGTTGGAGAAACACGGGAGGGAGACAGTCTACTAATGGGGTACTGTAAACGTGGCACACGTATGACAGGAGAGATGTGCAGAGATGGGGAGCCATTAGACGGGCAATCCTTCCTTCTCACACTTCCTCCTTCTGTACCTCTGGTTCTTTTTCTCACTGTGTAGCTCGCTTTCTCCCTCAGTGCCTTCTTGTCACCCCTTCCCTTTCCTTCAGGATTCCCCCCTCGCATACATCTGATACTCAATCCTGGCAGAGTTAATGCTTCTCACTCAGATCAGATGTGGCACTGGGGAGGGGGGTCATGTGACAGAGGAAGGTTGCTATAAATATAGTTAAACCCTTCAATCACTGCCCCAGATGCCTTTGGGCAGGAAGGGGAGAAAGTAAGAGAGACACAAGGAGGAGGGTGAGGAGAAAGAGAGAGAGAGAGAGAGAGAGAGAGAGAGAGAGAGCGCGAGAGAGAGCAGTAGGAGTACAAAACAGGCAGAGGCCATGCTCTGGGGCAGCTGGCTAGGTGGTTCAGGGTTGGGCCCTAGACCAGCACCATCGTCACAGCTGAGAGTGTGTGTTTGTAGGGTGGGGGAGTAGCATTATGGAGAGTTCCGAACATAAGATGGAGGAGCCCAGATCGGACTCAACTCTGTGGGGTGGTGCTCCTCAGTACGTCTATGTCCACTTTGAGAAGTGCACCAGTTACGGGATCCCGTCGGAGGCAGGGTGCGAGGCCAGGGGAACGGGGGATGACCTGCAATACCTGGAGAACTCCATCAGCCATCCGCAGGTAGGGCTGGGCAATGGGGACGTTGTGGCACTATAGATCTCTGTGGGGTAACCTGGGCAGATGAGGCTGAAATGATTCTGGGGAGTTCTGCTGGAGCTGCTGTGGAGCAAGCAGCCCTATCAGAGTGTCCTTCCAAATCTCTCCCTCCCCTTGCTCCTTGGCCCACAGAGCTGGAATTGGCCCTTCCACTAGGTTTCTGTGGTGGCACTTCCATTCAGAAACACTGACTAGTGCCGTTCAGTGTTGCTCCCACTGCCAGGGGACACAAAGTACTTAGTGGAGATGGGGAAAGTGTGTGTATGTGTGCAGAGGGGAGAAAACTGCCCCCATAATACATGTACAGTGTGATAAGAAAAATGTAGTCTACCACAATAGAATATGACTGAGACACTACCGTGATAACAGAGAGATCTGGAGAGAGTGAAAAAGAGAGAGAACACATATAAATGTATAGACAAAGACACACACCCTGATGCTATGATTTATCCCTGCACTTGGGCTGAGCCCAGCACAGGGACCAAAAAGAGACAGCTTTCACAACCCCCTCCCTGATCCTGGGGCATCTGGGGGCTGGTTTGACTACTCAAGCAGATTAAGGTTTATTCAACTACTAACTCTGCTCTGATTTGCATCCATGCCAACCTCCCTCCCATTGCCATGCTCATGACCTGCCCCTGGCATGTTGCCTGCACCAGAGGTACCAGTGGGGGCAGATGAGGAGCTGGTTATGTTAGTTCTGTGCCTGACAGAAAGGCCTCCTCCACTGGTATCCCTGAGGAAGCCCTGATATCTACTTTGCAGCCACTTTGTTCAGGTTTAGCTAGTGGCTAAGGAGCTTTACAATGACTGTGAATTTAACCCAGTGATTATAGAAAGAAAGAGTGAGAGAGTAAAAGACAAAAATAAGAGAGTTAACAGCTGGAAAGTATTTGCAAACATTTGTTTGAGTAAAATGCTGCTGGTTTGTCTGGATGATTTTCTGGCCTCTATGACATTGCACTCCATGTTTTATGGAAATATGATGTAACTGGAATATGCTTTATGCAAAAGGTCTCTGGTAAGGTATCATTACAAAGCTTTTAATCTACTGAGTGTGTCCTATTTGTATGTATGTATCATTGTTATATCTGAATCTAGAGATATGAAGTATAACTCTGAAGTCCTATTGTAATTATGCAAAGTGTGGGCCATTAATGGTGGTTTGGAAGTTTGATGGCTGCCGTTGAATAGGACAATTGGTTATAAATGGCTCTGTTTACTTGCAAACCACCCTGGGTAGGTGCGGGCCAACCCTGGAAGAATGACCATGTCACATGATGCTGAAATCCATCTCAAATCTGGTAATTTTCCATTTAACAGGAGGGATGGGGATCCAGAGAGACAAAGGGTTCCCCCTTTGGGCCAAAGCTATAAAAGGGGGTGGAACAGAACAAAGGGGGCTGCCAGTCATGAGACATCACCTTGTTACCACCTGAGCTGGAACAAGGACTGTACTGGGGAAAGGATTGGGCCCAGACTAGGAAGGAGTGTAGTATGTGAAAGAAGCTTATTGGAACATCTCTGAAGGTAAGATTTACCTGTAAACAGTTTCTTAATGGATTAATTAAGCTTAGACTTGCATGCTTTGTTTTATTTTGCTTGATAACTTACTTTGTTCTGTCTGTTATTATTTGAATCCACTTAAATCCTACTTTTTATACTTAATAAAATCACTTTTGTTTATTAATTAACCCAGAGTAAGTGATTAATACCTGGGGGAACAAACAGCTGTGCATATCTCTCTATCACTGTGATAGAGGCAGACAATATATGAGTTTACCCTGTATAAGCTTTATATAGAGTAAAATGGATTTATTTGGGGTTTGGATCCCATTAGGAACTGGGTATCTGGATGCTGGAGATAGGTGACCTGCTGAGCAGTTTTTGGTTAAAGTCTACATCTTTGGGGGGCATGGACTCCAGCCAGGCGATGACGGAGGAACCTCAGAACTTTGACGCAGACCTGAGAACAGTGCTGGTGCTACGTGTTGGCCTGGGGTCTCTCTGTCGTCGCCTGCCTGGAGATCCCGACGACAGATAGGAGAAGTGTAAGATCACATCCTTGCTTAGTAGAGCTGGCTTGTTTGTATCCTTTATTTTCCTGCTATATAATAAATAGTCTGAACTCTTCCTCACTTGTGTGCTTTATTATCTCTGTATCCTACAAACCTTAATTGACTGGCAATACACATCTCACACACAAACAAGCACACACAGGGTCACAAACACCACAGACAATGACACTACACACCCTACACTCATGCCCTGGCTCCCAGACACTGCATGGAGTTATAAGCAGACACATATCTCAAGCAGTCAAACATACACATTTCCCCCTCAATGTCCTCTACCTGAGTGTACATGCATAAACATGTCCTCATGCAAAAAAATAGCACGAAGTCACACATCTACATACACATATATATGTATACATGGTCTCACAAATTCTCCTTTAACATCCAGACACATGCAGCCACACAGATGTTTGTATGCTCACTGAGCACATGCACACACTCAGACACACAACATTATGTACATAGGTCTCAAACATACAAACATATGCATATGCACACACAGCTTCACAAGAAGATACATTCATGCACAAACATGCCTTGCATACACATCTCTCACACATATATATTCCATTTGCACAACCCCCAGCATAAATACATCTGTAGACATTCACAGCCTCACACACATACCTTGCACAGACACACATGCATGCACATAACCTCTTGTGCATATATGTGCATGCACACAGCCTCCCACCCTCCCACTCACAGAGTCTCTCTCTCTCTTTTGCTCTCTGCCACATACACACACATACAGACCCTCATGCATACACACTGTCTGATGCATGCCCACAAAGAATCATCTATACATAAGCACTGCTGCATGGTGGAGTTTTGGATCATTCTATCTTTACATCAGAAATGAGACACTTTCCCAAAGAAGTTCCAGGTGTTGCATGGAGTGCAGCAAACAGGTTGTGAGTCACACTAGAGCAGTCTCCCATTCTGAGTCCTCCACTCGCAGCAGGGAGTTTTCTAAGGAGTGGGTGGGCAAGCATAAGGGAAATTTGGAGGTACAATGATTACCAGGAGATTGCTGTGGGAGATATGGTGGATGAGGCAATGACTTTATGTCTAGAGACTTACCCTGACGTTTAAAATTACACATGAAATGAATATAGCGAGGTCTCAAACATCAAGCCCAAGAGGAACTGTGGCCACATCACATTGCCAGTTGAAGCAGAACTGCAATAGCAGGAGGCTGCAGGGCAGAACTTAGGGGCATTGGTAGAGCTGTGTGTGGAGCCCAACTAGGGTGGCCAAATGTCCTCCTTTTATAGGGACAGTCCTGATTTTTGGGTCTTTTTCTTATATAGGCTGCTATTATCCCTCACTCCCTGTCCCGATTTTTCACATTTGCTGTCTGGTCACCCTAAGCCCAGCACTGGGATAGCAGGGGAGCTGCAGGGCAGGACTGAAGGACATTGGCAGGGCTGTGTGGGAAGCCCAGCATTGGGATAGCAGGGGATGAGGAGATTGCTGTTAGGCGGAGGTGAATGGGAAGCAGTTCATGTTTTGAACTGAGTTATACTGATAACTGCATGCAGTTGCCCAGGACAAGAATAGCAAATGGATAAGTCTTGTGAGATCATCACTATGTACATACATTTTCCCTGGTGCTCTCTCCAGCCTCCCTTAGAATAACTCAAGCCATGAGGCTTTCCCCACTTCCTTTGAGAATCTATTCTATGCTCTGCTAGATTACTAGATTTCACCATAAAGAAATGCTTTCTTATATCCAGCCTGAAATTTACCATTGCCCAATTTCATTTCATTTCCTCTTAGCTTCTTCTCCCTTCTTGGTGTTTACACCCTTCAGATATTTGCAGCCTGTTATCATGTTCCCTCTTAGTCATCATTTAGCCGAGCTAGACATACTGAGCCCCTTTAATCTTTCCTTTCAGGTCCATCCCTCCAGCTGCTTCTTAGGATCCTCTGCAATTTTCTTGGGTTTTTCTGGTCCTGAGGTTGCTCCCTATGCTAAAAAAGTGCAGTCACTGAACTAGTCCCATCAAGAAAGGGACTGTCTCTCTCACACCCGCCCCAAACACCCCTGTTGTGCTATGTTTTTAGTTATACATCTCTTCTCTCCTGACAGAATGGGGAGTTCCTGGCATATCCTAGTTTTCGTAAGTACTAGGAATGTGAGATGCTTTAATTTTCAAGGCTCTGTCCTATTCTTTCCAGCCCGATCCTGTCCTCCTTATGATCTCAGACAATTCCAGAGGTCCGCAGAAGCATCTAGAAGCCTGGATATTTGGTCTGTTGTCAGAACTGGACATTTAATGTGATTTTTGGTATCTCCTGTTTCCAGCTGGTCAGGAACTCCTATATGAATGGCCTTTCACTTGGGCTATTAAAACCCTTCTGGTGGAGCCAGTCTAGCCAGCCTGAATCATCAGTTTTTTTCTAGCCACTCCAGATAGGCTTTTTCACCTGGCCTCTTCTAGTTCAGATTCCGCCTTCTTTCGAGACTCTTCCTCAGTCCCAGCACACACATACACACACACACACGCACACGCACACACGCACGAGCGACAGACAGACAGACTTTTCTTCCAAGGCCTTTCCCTGACCCCTGGGACTAACTCATTTCCCTCCAAGTCCTGACTCTTTCATTCTCCTGTCAAATGAGGCTGCCCAGGCAAGTGCAGCAGGGGGATGACTGGTCCCCTGGGGTTTCTGCTTTCAGGCCTCTTTAGAACCAAGAATCCTGGCTGGACCCTGGTAGAAGGGACTTGCAAGTGGACTCTAAGTAGTCTTGTTTAAGTATCATACATGGCTCAGATTCCAGTTCATAGCTTGGATGCTGTTTATTTGACCTGAACCAATGACAGCCCATCCTTGGTCTGTGTGTGATAATGGAGTAAATATTAGGTGAGGTGATCCAAACACACTCAAATCCAGTGTCTGGGTGAAAATCCACATCACAAATGAGAGAAGGCACATCCCAGGGCAGATAACTGGGAGTCAGAACTCCTGGGTTGTATTTGTGATGATGACACTTATTTGCTATGTGAGCAAGTCCCTTTGCTATCTGATGCCTCGGTTTCTCTCTCCATATTATGGGCATAATAATATTGACCTACCTTGCCTCAGGAGGCTGTAGGCTTACTGTCTTCAGGTTTCTACAGTGCGTTGAGATCCTTGGATGGAAATGTCTGACCAGGGATGCAGCTAGTAACTAAATTAAACTGACCCTCTCTTTTCCAGACCTGCTTGCAGTGAGCTCTGAGCTCCTTTGCCCAGCATGTTTATGTTTCATGGTATGGGCAGCTGTCCTTGTGACAACTAGCTGGGGTCTGGAAGAACAAAAAGGAGGAACAGATCTTCTTATGTAACTCAGTGTGGGTAACTCCTGCTCATGTTAATGGCTGGGGAGATGGATTTATCCTAAAAGACTGGCAGTAAGAATGAAATCCCTTGTTCTAACTCCTTGTTCCTTTTTTCCCTTGTCCAGATACCTTAGCTCCATCTCAGTGTACAGACTGCTTCTGCCTCCCAAAAGTACCCAACCTGGTCCCACCACTGCAGGTTTCCTTCCCTAAGTTCTCAGCAGCCTTCCCACAATGCTGAGTCCTCCAGTTACAAGATATCCCCACTACAGAAATGATCTAACACCATCCAAGTACTCAAGATACATAATAACCTCTCCTCCCCACTCCTTAACCCTTCAGGCTTCTACTCCTTGCCCACTAGTTAGCTCCTTGTCCCTGGATGGCCTAAAAGTAGCATTGCAGCAGGCAAGGTGCATTTCTGAGGTGGAGGAGGGATAAGGAGCATTTCCAACAACAGGCTAGTTCACCGAGGAGCATGCCCAGCAGGTGATATGGGACCATACAGTGTGCAGAGGGAACTGGGCAGTTTCTGACAGCCAGGAAAACACCTTGGAAAAGCAGTGGCTAAGTGAGGGGAGCATAACTGCTCACAAGTATCTCCAGAATGTAAATACCAAAGACTCTAGAGAGGGATTGTTCAGGCTGGTACAAGATGGCTGAACTTCAGCAAATGGGGGACATTTTGGGCTGGTGAGAGTCCCCAAGGGATGTGATGGCAGCCCCATCTCCTGTGGCACTTACAAATGAGGCTGGACAAACTGTCATATACGGGGCTCAGGTTAACTCATAATGCTTTATGTCCCTCTTTTATATTCTGTGATTCTCCTGCTCAAGTGTCTGGTTCTGCTGTTCCAAGCAGTGCCCATCCCCCATCCTAGCACTCAGAAAAACTTAGACTCGTGTGTGTGTGTGCGTGTGTGTATGAGCTGGAGAGGGGGAGGAGGGATACATTCTGGAGAGGTGTGAAGTGCCAAGACCTCAGGATATATCACAAGCAGAGGAATACGAGCTCCAATAAGTCCTTAGGCCAAAGTCAGGTCATTGAAGGGCATGCACCTATTCTCAGCTTCTCAAACAAATTGCTCCCCACCCTACTTGCTGAGCCCAGAAGGAGGGAGGGCAGCTACTCCCTCTGGAGCCCAATACCCTACAAGAGAGCACAGCCAGGATCCCTGGAGTTTCCATGTAACCCCCGACCTTCCAAGAGTACCTAGTCTCCGAGGACATTAAAGGGTGAGGAAGTCATGCTATGCTGAGCTGGTTCATCTCCCTCAGCTCAGGTGTTTCCCTGCCTAGAGATCTCTCCATCTCCCTCCTGCTCTCACTCTTTCTCTCTGTGAGATGGCAATGGCAAGTTTGGTGCAGCTCCATGTGGGACATTTTATGCAAATTATTTAAAGGCATAATTTGCATATTTTAATTAAACTTCACATCGCCTTATCCTTTCAAGTATATGAGGTGGGTGTGGAGCCACACAGAAGTAGGCATCTCTAGCGGAGGAGGTGCAGAGGTGGGGCGGGTGCTGTTTCTGAGGCCTGGGGTAGCTATGTGCTCAGAGACGGCTGTTTGAGGGAGTAGCTGAGGCCAGCACTAAGGCCGCCTCACATGTCTCTGCTGATTCTGCCCTCTCCACTGGAATCCAGCAGCGGTAGCTGTGAGAGAGGAGGCAGAGTGGCTGCCACTCTGCAGGGCAGTCCCACAGCCATCCATGCTGGCAGGAAGAGCAGTTGGATGCAATTCTTGCAGCCATCTGGATGTGTGAGATCTCAGCTGGCCGCAGGGAGGTGTGATGGGGTTGCCTAATGCATGAGGCAGCCCTGAGGGCATCAGTCTGCTGTGAGCTGCACCAGCCCCTGTATGTGTTCCCTAGAGATTTCCCAAATGGTATCTCTCAGTCCATCTTTCTCTTTGGCTGAAGAGAGCTGGAGACACTTGTGGCTGCATCTGGTACCCAAAGAAGGGGCTCTCAGAGTTGATTGAGGGCTGGCTGGCAGGTGGGAAGAAAGACTGAAATACTGAGCAAACCCCTATCTCCTGCCACCTTCAGACAAATTTTTAAAAATGCCATTTAAAAAATGCACATTCAAACAGGTAGAGTTGGCTTTAGGCACCTGCAACGTCTACAGCGAAGGGTGGAGCTTCCACCTAGACTCAAATTTCCAGGACACCGACAGGGTTTATGAGTCCCTAGGAATAACTAAAGTGGTAAGATAATTTCAAGAGGCCCATACACACCCACAGCTGCAGCAGCCTCCACTCCCTGGGGAGAATGCTGTGTCCTCATGGCATCACAATGCAACAGTGAGTGAAAGCCCCAATACAACCCATGGGATTTCATGTCAATACCTGAGGGCAACTGTGTAAGAGGGGGAGTGATCCTGTTATTGTGGGGAACTTTCTTGGCTTATCCACTACCCTGGCGAAGTGGGCTAGTGAACGGATCTGAGTTCTTGCTCCCTCTTGTTTTACCCAGAGGCCTGCCTGACCTCAAGGGCTCCCTTTCCACTCTCCTGTGTAGCAGAGTCCTCGTAACTCAGACGATGCTGGGCCCAGGATTCCTGTGGGGCTCAACCACCACCCTTGTTGTGGTCACTTAGGGTAGTGGCTAGGGCATGGGTGGGCAAACTTTTTACCTAAGGGCCACATCAGGATTGTGAAACTGTATGGAGGGCTGGGTAGGGAAGTCTGTGCCTTCCCAAACAACCTGGCCCCCGCCCTCTGTCCGCCCCTTCCCACTTCCCGACCCCTGACTGCCCTCCTCAGAACGCTCGACCCATCCAACACCCCCTACTCCTTGAACCCTGACTGCCCCCTCCAGGGACCCCACTCCCAACTTCCCCCCAGTACCCTGCCCCCCATCCAAGCACCCTGTGCCCTGACCCCTATTCACACCTCCTGCCCCCTGACAGGCCCCCCCGGGACAACCTATTGACCTCCCCAACCTCCACCCCATCCAACTGCCCTCTGTTCCCTGACTGCCCTCTGGTACCTCCTTAGCCAAATCCTCCTCCCCCGGCTCCCTGCCCCCTTACCATGCTGCTCAAAATGGCAGGAACTCACAGCCAGCCATGACGCTGCAACACTGCCTGGCAAGAGTGGTGGGCCAGGGAGCTGGCAGCGCAGCGAGCTGAGGCTGCGGGAGATGGGGGACAGCAGGGGTGGGGCTGGGGGCTAGCCTCCCTGGCCAGGACCTCAGGGGCCGGGCAGAACAGCCCTGTGGGCTGCATGTGGTCCACGGGCTGTAGTTTGCCCACCTCTGGGCTAGGGTGTCCCCATTCTGCGGTGCTCTCTCTGCACTAGATGCAAGGCACATATTCTGGACAGCTAACCCCTTGCACCACTGCATCTGCACTTTATTTTTTGGCACCCTAGCTCAGTCAGGAATAGTGCAGTTATGCCTTTTCAAAGACACCATAATAGAGGCCCAAATTAAATGGATACCCCCAAATTAAAAAACACAGTCGAAGAACTCAAAAAGAGCCACTGCGGATTAACAACTGTGTAAAAGAAGCAGTGAGAGACAAAAAAGCGTCTTTTAAAAAGCGGAAGTCAAATCCTAGTGAGATATCGAGAAAGGAGCATAAACATGGCCAAATTAAATGTAAAAATGTAATAAGAAAAGCCAAAAAGGAGTTTGAAGAACAGCTAGCCAAAAACTCAAAAGGTAATAAAACATTTTTAAAAAACTACATCAGAAGTAGGAAGCCTGCTAAACAATCAGTGGGCCCTTGGACGATCAAGATAGAAAATGTCAGGATTGCCTCCCCACTCTGAACTCTAGGGTACAGATGTGGGGACCTGCATGAAAAAAAAACAACAAAAAACTCCTCAAACTTATTTTACCAGCTTAGGTTAAAACTTTCCCAAGACACAATTTTTTTTGTGTCTGGAACAGTATGCTGCCACCACCAAGCAAATACCCCAAGAACTAGGGGCATAGCCACTTAGAGCCCCCTCTCTTTCCAAAAATCCCCCCAAGCCTATACCACCCTTCCTGGGAAAGGCTTGAGAAAAATCTCTGACCGATCCTGCTTGGTGCCTGATCCAAAAGCCTGAATTTTACACAATGGAAAACAAGCAGTCAAATTCTTAAAAGAAAGATTTTAATTAAAGGAAAAAGAAAGAACAAATCCCTTATAAAAAATCAGTGGAAAAGCACTTACAATCACAAGAAAAATCAAAGAGAAAAACCCACACCACAGAGAAACTCCTCTCTCTAATGAGTCTATAAAGTTACAGAGAAAACACAGGGATCTTTCCCAAAAAACTGAGAAACTCACAAGTGAATAAAACAAATGTAAGATTTAAACTGCCTAGCCTGGCTAAACTAACTTACTGTTGCTGTTGAGAAAGGCTATAGGTAGATGTAGAGAAAAAATAGGTCTGATTCCCCTGATAGCCCCAGAGCGAATGAAAGAGAAAAAAAAAGACTTTCCTTTCCTCAGGTTTGAAAGCATCTTCGGCTCCCATTGGTTCCCTTGGTCAGGTGCCATCCAGGTTTCCCTTAACTTAACCCCTTACAGGTAAAAAGGAATTCTAGGCTACTTTATACCTATAACAAAAAAGCACACTTAAAGATGATAAAGTTATAGCAGAAAAATTAAATGAATTTTTTGCTTCAGTCTTCATGGCTGAGCACGTTAGGGAGATTCCCAAACCAGAGCCATCTTTTGTAGGTGGCATATCTGAGGAATTGTCACAGACAGAAGTGTCACTAGAGGAGATTTTGGAATTATTTGATAAACTTAACTATAAAAAATCACTAGGACCACATGGCATTCACCCAAGAGTTCTGAAAGAACTCAAATATGGTCCCATATGAGGAGAGATTAAAAAGGCTAGTACTTTTCATCTTGGAAAAGATGAGACTAAGGGGGGGATATGATAGAGGTATATAAAATTATGTGTGGTGTGGAGAAAGTGAATAAGGAAAAGTTATTTACTTGTTCCCATAATATAAGAACTAGGGGCCTCCAAATGAAATTAAGGGGCAGCAGGCTTAAAACAAATAAAAGGAAATTCTTCTTCACCCAGCGCACAGTCAACCTGTGGAACTCCTTGCCTGAGGAGGTGTGAAGGCTAGGACTATAACGGGGTTTAAAAGAGAACTGGATAAATTCATGGAGATTAATTCCATTAATGGATATTAGCCAGGATGGGTAAGGAATGATGTATTCCTAGCTCTGTTTGTCAGCGAGGAGGTGATGTATGGCAGGAGAGAGCTCACTTGATCATTACCTGTTAGGTTCACTCACTCTGGGCCACCTGGCATTGGCCACTGTCAGTAGACAGGATACTGGGCTGGAGGGATCTTTGGTCTGACCCAGTACAGCCATTCTTGTGTTCTTATGTCTACTTAAGCTGCTAATTACACCTCCTAGCTCAAAGTGTAAACATATCCTTATTATTTACCATCTCAATGATTCCAGATCAACTGTACCCTGTTTACACGTTAAAAAAAAAAAGAAAAAAGAAAAAAACATTTCTTTTTAAAAGCAGCAGCACAAAATCCTTCTGAGGCGTGAGGGTCAGCTGGGGTCTTTCCATCCTGCACAACTTCAACATAATAATGATCACATTAGGATTCCTGTGACATCTGTGCCTTTTGCGGGGTGGTGGTGGGCAGTTTACAGGCACATATAACACTACACTCTGAAGACAATGCAGTTGCACAGGTGTCAGTGAGGACATAATTTGTTTAGTAGAACCTTTATTATTGTTTCTGAAGAGGGAAGGAGCCCACCTTGACTCTCAAATACTAGGCTGAATGTGCAAAGTTGGGAGCAGGTGAAAATTGTTTTTTACTAGTAAACTGTATACATTTGATCTGAGAAATGATAAGAACGTAGCCCTATCATAGCATTTATATGGAGATGCTTTTAAAGCAAGGCTGCATTTTAAACTCCAGTAGGGAAAATACAGCTTTAATGCTGTAGTTAAATCCAGGCAATGGAGCAAGATGATTGGTCACCACTGAGAGATTCAAGCTGAGCTCAAACTATCACTGGTGATTTAAGGATCACAAAATCAATTCTGGAACAATGTGGAGGGAAGATGGGACAGTCAACAAAAGCCCCATTCTACCCTAAATAAGCCTGTTGGTTCTTGCAAGGAATGGAAGTTGAGGAAAGATCAGTCACGTGGAATATGTAGTATTCATGTCACCCTCAATCCAAGACCGTGCTTGGTGTAGAGGGGAGCTGCTCATAGAGGTCACAAAGTGGCTGGAGATGATGAGGAGAGATTGTAGGCAGGAAACAAAGGATCAGCTACTGTGGGTGTGAACTTGTTTCCTTCCAATAGGTAAGGACCAGAAGAGGACAGAGATAAATTCTGTCTGTCTGGGTCTTCCTGTGTTTCTGTCTTCTCTGTTTGGGTTTGCTTAGATTTGTGCATCTGACTGTCTGTGGAACTCTGTCCACCTGTAGAGCTGTCTCTTTGTCTGTGAAGTGGAATATTAACCTTGCTTTTCCGCTCTCATCTTTCCCTCTGCTGGCTCCTCTAGCTCTATGGGCAGTACACAGACCAGCTCTCTGACTTTGCACAGAAAGAAGCGGAAAAACTACTCAGTGAGAAAGAGACCCAAGGGAACAGCCAGAGCCCCCAGAAACGGGGCAACCAGACAGAGGTCAAAGAGGAGCGGTACTCCAAATGCCAAGGTAGGACCACTCAGTCCCACTGGACAGACAGACTCGCTTTCTTACCAAAAGATGGAAAGACTGCCATTGTTCAAGCTGGAGATGCAGAGGGATGGAATTCAAGTGGGGCAAAAGGGGGACAAGTAAGCCTTGTTCCAGGAGAAGGAGGAGGAAGTCCCATTGGGTGGAAGAGGAGAAGCTAGCAGAGGCTAGATTTCCTTTTGCACCTGCCCCCCAGGAATATGTGTGACATCAAGGGACAGTGTTTCTCAGAGCAGTCTCTTCTTCCATCACACAGTAGCTTACAAATCTCCTGTCTAGGATGTAAAGGCATTTCTCACACTTGCAGGATCATTTGAGGAGATCTCTCCTCCCAGTGCACGAGAGGTTAAACTCCCCATACTGCAGAGGACTTTGAGGTACTTTATAGCACAGGGATATGTGCTGAGTCCTCTAGCACTCAGACATGATGTTTCCATAGGAGCTGCTTGTGATGGGATCCCCAGGGTGAAACCTGGGACTTTGGGACTGCAGTGCACCCTGAACTCTCTCCAGGCTAGCCTATCTCTCACAATGCCTTGCTAGCAACCAACAGAAAGCCCCTCCAGGTGCTATGATGACTTACCACAACAGCGTGTGGAGCCCCACATCCAGCTAAATTGCATGAATACTCCCAGAGCCACTCATGAATCACACAGAGAAAGGCACCAGAACCAAATACCCCAAGCTCCCAGCACTATACACCAGGAATATACCGTCTTGCACTGCTCAAGACAAGCAATGCTAATTTATTAATTGGTTCACCACTTCAACAATGGAAAGTGGACATGCCTCAGCCTTCGCAAAACCTGAGCAGATTTACCACACACTTCATACAAACTCGCTGGTAAAGATAAACAGTTAAACAAATTTATTGATTACAAAAGATACATTTTAAGTGCTATTAAGTGATAGGCAAAAAGTCAGAGTTAGTTACTGAAAGAAATAAAATATAAGCACACAATCTAAACATTCAATCCTATTAGACTGGGCAACATATAGCTTAGGGGTGGGGGGAGATAGTTCAGTGGTATGAGCATTGGCCTGCTAAACCTAGCATTGTGAATTCAGTCGCTGAGGGGGCCATTTAGGGATACAAGACAAAAAACTGTTGGATGATTTAATTGGGGATTGGTCCTGCTTTGAGCTGGGGTTTGGACTAAATGACCTCCTGAGGTCCCTTCCAAACCTGATATGTTTTATTCTAAGCAGTTTTTATCACCCCACTGAATATTACAGTCCCTAGTATCCAGGGCCAGTCCCCTCAGTTGGAGTCTTCAGAGTGTCCTTGTTGCTTGTAGCATAGATGGGGGAAGGGGAAAGACCCAGCATGTGACCATTGTGTTCTGTTTTATACCCTCAGTACCATGTGCTTGGGGAGCACAAATACAGGCATGTCTGGGGGCATTGCTGAGTCTCCAGGCAAGGTTGAGCAATTCCCCAGATTTGGCCTTATGCAGGTGAGTCACTGAATTGTAGCTACCTTGCTGGACATCCCGCCCGGACATTGGTTACTTTCCTCGCTGTTGCTTCTGGGGCGCTAATATCTGACTGATTCCCCATCTTACAGCATGTTTTAGTGACACCCATATAATACAATCTCACAATGTCATAGGCATTAATGATATACGTATATGGATAGAAACATTACTTTCAGCAGATTATAATCTTTCCCCTGATATGTCACATGGTTTGCTATATATGCAAGATCACAATTATATATAAATGAGGAATATGGGGATAACAGGATGCTCCCCTAAGGTACAGAATATCACACTGCTATTTTGCCATCCTCAATGAGGGAAAGAAGAGACAGACAGGGGGCTTCCTCAGTATTTATTGACTCTCCCTGGCTTACCCTCTTGTCTCAAGACTCTTTCTCATTCACAGACTGTGCTAGACACATTCAGAAATATGTTACCAAGAAGCTTGGAGAAGACTGGATATTCCTGGTTCTGTTGGGTCTGGTTATGGCGCTGGTGAGCTGGGGAATGGATTATGCCAGTGCCAAAAGTCTGCAGGGTGGGTCCTATTCAGGTGCTATGAAACTGCCCCATAAATCACTTCTATGCCTAATATCCCATATTCCTCATCCTTCAGCACCAACTCTCTGCGGCACGTTGCCCCATAGTGCCATGCTGGGACATTGGAATCAGTACTAATTCCCAGGGCAGAATATTCTCTAGTTTGTCACCCACACCACTCCCTGAGCACAGCTCCTCTCGCACCACACTAGGGCACTGGGATCAGTACTGACCCAGAGGGGAGAGTATCCTCTAAAGAGTCACACTAGTTCTTGCAGAATATTCATTTTATTTGCAAGTTTCTCCTCAGAACCTAGGCCACACGTCCCCTGCTTAGCTTCAGATATTTAATAGTTACAGGCCAAAGTAGAATGGTACGGCTTGACCATGAAGTCCTGTTATTTTAATATTATATTTCTCCCCTCAAGATGCATACATACATGCAGTTCCTCTAATCCAGCCCCCAAACCCTATTTTGTGAGATCCTCTTTCTACTGGAGTGAATTCAGTCTTCAGGTTCATTCAGCCTTGCATTTCACATCCCCCTAATACATCCCGCTGTGACACCTGCCCTTTGCTGGCAGGACCCCTTTCTGCTGAAGGGTTCAGTCAGGGACATGGTTGGATTGTTCTTGGTTGGGCCAGCCTGTGATTTTGACCTGGGTTTATTTGATGCTCATCAATCCCTTTGGGGAGGTGCTGCTCTCGCTGATTCCTGCTTTGTTTGTCCACAGCTTACAAGTGGATGTACAAGGAGATGCACCCAAGTGTCCCTATGCAGTACCTGGCCTGGGTCATCTACCCCCTCATCCTCATCCTCTTTGCTGCTGTCTTCTGTCACCTTGTCTCCCCACAGGCTGTTGGTGAGAGCAGGGGGCAAGGGAAGATCTGCCTTTGTATGTCTCTTTTTCTATATGGTATGTTCCTTGTTTCTATGGCTTATTTATTCATTGTTTGTTTTGGTATTTTTCCAGGGTCTGGGATTCCTGAGCTGAAGACAATCATGCGGGGAGTGGTCCTCAAGGAATACCTCACACTCAAAGCTTTTGTGGCCAAAGTCGTAGGCCTGACAGCTGGGCTGGGGAGTGGCATGCCTATAGGGAAAGAGGTAAGTGTTGCAGTTGTGTCTGTGTGCAGTGATGGCCAGGGAGGGGGATGTAGGTATAGGTGTCTCTTATCTTAATGGAGAAGGGACCACTTCACCCTACCACCACTGCTCTGCTTTTGTGTCTGAATTTCCCTACAGCATTGACCTCCCAATGGTCATTTTCCTGACTCTGTAAAAGACTTGATAGAGAAAGGGTTAAAGGAAGTGTGAGGTTCCACTCCATAATGTTTTATGGAAATATGCTTATGAGTGTAAATATGATATAACTGGAATATGCTTTATGCAAAAGGTCTCTGGTAAGGTATCATTACAAAGCTTATAATGTACTTAGTATGTTCATCCTAATTGTATGTATGTATCATTCTTGTATCTGAAGCTAGAAATATAAAGTATAACTCTGAGGTCCTATTGTAATTATGCAAAGTGTGGGCCATTGCTGATCGTTTAGAATCTTCGTGGCTGCCATTGACTAGGATAATTGTTTGTAAATGGATCTGTTTACTGGCAAGCCTTCCTGTGGTTGTGTAAGCCAGCCCAGGAAGAATGGTGGAATCCGTCTTAAAACTGGTGCTTTTCCATTTACAAGAGGGAGTGGGGACCCAGAGAGACAAATGTTTCCTGCCTTGTGCCCAAGCTATAAAAGGGGGTGGAAGAGAACAAAAGAGGCTGTAGTCATGAGAAAACCCCTAATTACCACCTGAGCTGGTACTAACAAGGACTGTACCAGGGGAAAGGATTGGGCCCAGACTAGGAAGGAGTGTAGCATATGAAAGAAGCTTATTGGAACATCTCTGAGGGTAAGATTTACCTGTAATCAGTCTCTTAATGTATTAGGCTTAGACTTGCGTGTTTTTGCTTTATTTTATTTGGTAACTTACTCTGTTCTGTTATTATTTGAATTCACTTAAATCCTACTTTTTATACTTAATAAAATCACTTTTGTTTATTAATTAACCCAGAGTAAGTGATTAATACCTGGGGGAACAAACAGCTGTGCGTATCTCTCTATTGGTGTGACAGAGGCAGACAATTTACGAGTTTACCCTGTATAAGCTTTATACAGAGTAAAATTGATTTATTTGGGGTTTGGATCCCATTAGGAACTGGGTATCTGGATGCTGGAGATAGGTGACCTGCTGAGCAGTTTTTGGTTAAAGTCTACATTTTTGGGGGGCATGGACCAGAGCTGGATCTGTGTTGCAGCAGGCTAGTGTGTCTGGATCAACAAGGCAGGGTTCCGGAGTCCCAGGCTGGCAGGGAAAATGGGCTTATAGGTGACAGACCACCAAGTGACAATCCCAAGGTGGTCTCTGTGACTGAACCTGTCACAAGAAGATGCTGAGATACCTTCAAATCAGTGATTTCCTACTTGAGAGAAAGGGGGAGTGGTGGGGGGAGAGAGACAGAGATGACCAGAGAGAGAAGGACAAGAGAGGAGAGAATGCACCAACATTTGTGTTTATTAAATCCATGTCAGTTGCACAATGTCGCTGACCCTCTTTCCTCATCTTTCCCCTTCTCTTGTCTGACAGGGTCCCTTTGTGCATATTGCCAGCATCTGCGCTGCTGTGCTCAGCAAGTTCATGTCAATCTTCTGTGGCGTGTATGAGGTAATGCACAGGTTTCTGTGTTCACTTGTCCTGAAGCTCTCCATTTCCTGGGAGCGGCAACATGATTTCTTCTCTAGAGGAGGGCATAGCAGGGGAAGGGGTCAGGATATTGGTACGGTGAGTTCACAAAGGTGTTACAGATCAGTATATTGCATGCACTGGCCAGGATTATGGAGAGTGGCCAGGCATACAGTCCAGTAAATTATGACTGGTCAGGTATGTGGCCTACTAAGTTATAGAAAAGATTGGCTAGGAATATGGTCTGTCAGGTCTGGATTCTGATAGTGCTGAAGCCATAAGCTGCTTCATTGGCGTCACCCTCCATGCATAAAGACTTGCCAAGTAGCTTTGCATAAAGACCAGTTTGTCTTAGAATGTGCATGCACAGAGCATTGTTAATCATAGGAGCGGTCTATATGTCTACCGTAGAAACAGCCTTTGTAGTAAAAAGATCATTGTAGTGATGAGCTGTTTATTAAGGCAGTGTCCCTAGAGGCTAACTATATGCTATATAGAGAGACTGACTCACTGTAATAGAAACAGCTTGTGCAGACTGGTTCCCTGCAGAGACTGGCTGTGTAATATAAAATAACTACAGCAGATGTTTATGTAGGCCAAATCTGTATGGAGACGGGTGCCCAAGAGTCAATTGGTAGCATGCATGCACTATATCACTGTAGTACAGTAGACCTTGGCTGTGCTTAATGATCAGATCTCCATATTAGAGACAAGCTTATTGTACTAAAGACTGGCAGCGTGTAGAGCTTGGCTCACCTTAGCAGAGATGGCTGCATTGGCTGCTGGCTGTTGCTTCATTTCAGAGGATGAGGGGACTAACCCTGTGGCTGTGCTCTCTCTAACCCTGGCATGCCCTTCTCTGGCTGGGCTCTCTGTTCCAGAATGTGTACAGGCAGCTCGAACTCCTGGTGGCGGCTTGTGCGGTTGGAGTTGGATGTTGCTTCGGGGCTCCTCTTGGAGGCAAGTGTATTCTTATATATGACATTTTGTATACATTACCTCAACTCTCTCACTGTGAATCGCCTGCATGAAAACAAGTTCTGCACAGATTTACCTCCTTTTCAGTTCTGTGGTGAAATGTTATTTCTTTTTTCATGTAATCATGGAGGATGAAAGGCAAGGGGGAGGAGGAGTAGATTATGGGAAAAATGCCATAGAGGAAGTGACATTTGGGCAGGAAGTGTCACCACTAATGACTGAGCCTATTTAGTCCCCATGTATCAGGCCGAACCTCCAAAGGTGAGTCTGCCTACAGAATCAGTAAAGACCATCATCCACAATAGAGAGGAAGGAGCACAAAACACTAGTGGCAAGGAGTGATATCACTCTTGGGTAGCAAGCAATAATACTCATGAACAGGAAGTTATATTTTTAGTTTGAAAAATAAACTCTTTATCAGTAAGAGAATAATATGGCTGTGGGGAGCCATATTAATAACTCACATCTTTGCTTCTGAATCAGAGCCACTCTCTTAAATAACACACATGACAGAGATATATCTCTCATTCGGCTAGATGGACAAGGCCTAGAGCAACCGTACACAAGGTACAACAGCCTCCAGTTGAGAAAGAGAAAATTGATACATAGATCATTTGTCACAGAATGTTTCCATTTTTATTAGTCCTGAGTATGTGTCTGAGTGTGCCTATCCCAAGGCACTACTCCGATCACTTGGACATTGTGCACAGGGTAAGTTTGAGGGTATTTAAAGTTATGTGATTGTTCAAATACTATGTTATTTCCTTGAGGCAAATAACTTCACTTCCTGTCTTTAGATGGAGTGAGTGAGGGGAGTAATAAACTGTAGCCCACTCTTGGCTCAGGCCATCTGAAAGAGAGCATTTCATTACTGTTTGCCATAAACAAAAAGCAGCCTGTTTAGCATCTAGCCAATAGAGGGCCCCTGAATGCTTAACAGACTGGTAACAGACCTGACATCCAGAGGCCAGGGGATCCTTCTCAGGAAGAGAAACAGAGGTATGTGTGTGAGAATGGAGCAGGAGGCTGGAGGCAGCTTGGCTTCAGAGGGAAGGCTAGATCCTATTGGGATCCAGGAAGTGGGTGGGCAGAAGCCTGCCCTGCTGCTGTTTTAATCTCCTTTAGCCTCTAATTGTTCCTCTAGTCCAGGGCTAGGCAACCTATGGCATGCATGTCAAAGGCTGCATGCAAGCTGATTTTTAGTGACACTCGCACTGCCTGGGTTCTGGCCACCGGTCTGTGAGGCTCTGCATTTTAATTTAATTTTAAATGAAGCTTTTTAAACATTTTTAAACTCTTATTTACTTTATATACAAAAATAGTTTAGTTATATATTATAGACTTATAGAAAGAGACCTTATAGACTTATAGAAAGAGAGAGGAGCAGGATGAGCTATAGACAGGCACTGCTTACCCAAGCCAGGAGGAAGAGGGGGAGCTCGCTGTGAATTTAACAGAGGAGGAAAAGAAATGCCCCCATCCCACTCCACTTTAACCCCTGCGGGCAGCCCATTACCTCTCTACTGGACTGCAACATCAGTTAATATTCATGTTTAAGCCTTGCATCTAGTGTACATGCACTCTTTCTTGTTTCCAAACCCTAGTAAAGAATCTTCCATTGCTCATGCAGAATGTGAGCATAGTGTGTGGAGCACCCCTAGTGCTGGCCACTGAGCATGCTGTCCAATCTCTAGAAGGGGCTGGGTACCACAGCCCCACAATGACAATGCCTGGGGAGGAATCCAGTGCTTCCCATAGGAATATTTTTGTGGGGAGATGGTAAAAGAAAGCAAAACAAAAACAAATGAAAGTGGCCTCTCCATGGGACAGCCTCCTTTACAACAGGCTGCAGAAACTCTGCTTAACAAAATGGCAGCCACTCCCGCAAATAGCAGATGCCTGAACATGCAGAATTACAGCACAGAAGAAACAGGAGTTACACATATCAATTACAAAAAGAGTAATTGCTGTCCATAGGAGAATCCCTTCCCAGGGTCTCCTTGCCCCCCAAACTCCACATGTGGAGCTAGGGTGACCAGCTGGCAAGTGTGAAAAATCGGGACAGGGGGTGGGAGGTAATAGGAGCCCATAAAAAAAAAGCTCCAAATATCAAGACTGCCCTTATAAAATCAAGGCATCTGGTCACCCTATGTGGAGCTGAAAGACTCACAGAAGGCACAGATGACATTTCATTTGGCTTTTGCCAAGCTCGTTGTGTCTGCTCTGATTGTGGGATTCTCACTGCTTATAAGAGATGTGCATGAACAAAGCAAACATTGCTGGAATGAGCTGTGGGTACTAGCAGCAGTGAGATAAAACCTCCTTCCAGACTCACAAACTGATTGGGCCTACCAGCTTTGAAGGTCAGGCAAATAAAAGCAGAGATACCCAGATGTATGTTTTCATAATGGTTTTTCTGGCCCTAACCAAGATTTAGTTTCCTGTTTCTGCCACAATAGCAAGCAGAAGTCATTTCTTGTTCTAGCTAGCTCATTTTGAGGTTATTTACTGTTCAGATATATGTTTAATGTTATTTCCTGCTTGGATGGATTTGTTCTGAGGTAATTTCCTGTTTGATATATATTTTCCCAAAGAATGAATCATAGAATCATAGAATATCGGGGTTGGAAGGGACCTCAGGAGGTCATCTAGTCCAATCCCCAGCTCAAAGCAGGACCAATCCCCAACTAAATCATCCCAGCCAGGGATTTGTCAAGTCTGACCTTAAAAACCTCAATGGTATGGTGTGTTTCTCTCTCCTCGTATTTAAGCAGTGGATTTCAGGGGTTCACACAGGGCAAGATCAAATCAAAATGGGTCCCTAGGCTCTTCTCTACTTGGAGATACCCTGGGCCTTGCTCCTGCACTATAGCTATGGTCTTTACCCTCCTTATGGTGTCAGGGACCATCTGCACAAGAGCAGTCTGCTGAGCTGGTATTTGACCTACCAATTTTCCTCTTTGGGCAAACTGGGGCCTCCTCTGTCTCTAGACCATCACCCTCTCTCTTCAGACAGGTAGTACATAACTGGTGCCTCCCCATACTGGAGGGGCACAAGGTAAATGTGAGGACACGTGATCACCCCACATGTCTTCCCTGCCCAGTGACCCCTCCAGCCCTAAGCCCAGTCCAGGGCCACAGCACTCTCCCCACTCCACATTACCTGTGAGGGGGTGGGCTCTCTGCACCTGCCCAATGCATGTTTGGCTGCTCTCCCTGGCAGATGCAGCTCCATCCAACTCCCCGCCTGGCTGCCAGGAAGAGAGGCCGATCATGCTGGGGCGGATAGGCATAGGGAGAGGAAAACAGAATCCTTCTTCCTCCCTGGCCTGCATTTGACCACCCCCTCACCACGCTCCCCCCACGCATTGTCTCTTCACTGGAGGAGGAAGGACTTAGCTTCCATTGGTCTGCATATGGAGCCTCTGCTGATACCGCACCAGTCATGATGAAGTGGCTGCTGTGAGAGTCCCTACAACACAGAATTCCTGGTTAGGGCATTTCTAACCATGACGGCTAGAAATACATGTACTTCAATGAGAGCTGAGACTGTGCCCTCATCACTTGACTGGTGCTCGTGTCTTATTCCAGATCCAATTTTACCTCACCCCCTTTGTATATTTTGGAGGTGTCCAGGTGGAAGGAATAAGAGACATTATGGACATACACCCCACAAGCATTAGTGATAGTAGTTTGGTGACAAGCTGTGACACTTGGTCCCTTTTCTTTCCTCTTGTCTTCTGTCTGTCTCTCTTCTGTCTCTTCCACCAGTAGCAGCCGTACTATTACACTGATGTCCTGACTGTAGGCTGTGCTGTGGGGGTTGGCTGCTGCTTCGGGACACCACTTGGAGGCAAGTGGCTGCTCCCCTTCCTCTGCCTTTCCTCAGGATATCTTCATCCCTGACCCCCAATTCAATGACCATTCCCTACAGTTTCAGCCTCACCCACAGTCATTCCCTGGTATGTCCTCCCCACAGAGAGACACCCTTCAGCAGCAAGAGACTCTGCCCGCTCACTTTTGCCATCCCTTCAATTCTGCCTCCTTTGCAAACTCTTTTTGATCCAAATTTGATGAGAACAGTGGGCAATGATGGCTGGATGGGATACTAGAAGTTCTGGGGAGATTTTCATGTATATGTCCAGGTGATAACACCTCTGTTTTCGCTAGGAGTGCTCTTCAGCATTGAGGTCACTTCCACCTACTTTGCCGTGCGCAATTACTGGCGTGGCTTCTTCGCAGCAACATTCAGTGCCTTCATCTTTCGAGTGCTCGCCGTGTGGAACAAGGATGCAGGTAAGGCTAGAACCATGACCTCTGTGTCTGGTGCCCAGGCCTCTATTATCTACTTCATGTCCAATTTCTCCCCAAATCCAGAAATAACAGTGGGGATGAGACATTTCCTCCACTATCTTCCCTGCATACATAACAGGCAGAGAGAGGGAAGGAAGGGGGAGAGTAGCAAACTTATGTCACAAATTAGCTAACTCCCCAGTTCCTCACAGTCCTAGGTTTGTCTGAGGTTGCTCAAAAAATTCACTATGAGGATACATGAGTTCCCAAGAGCTAGGAGTATTCTTGAGGTGAAAATTCACAGTTGGTCAGTGTAATTTAGGCCTGCATACACAAAGACATGCCATCCCACAGCAGGGAGGTGACAGTATTTGCAGCCTCACACGGGGAATGCTGTGCTCTGGGTGGGCATCTGTCAAGCAGAAAGGTACCAAATTGGAGGGAATTCAGACAAGTGCAATAGCCAACTGATTAGGAGGCTGGATGAACTGAATTATGAGTAAAGATTGAAAGAGCAAAATATACAGGCTCATGATATTGAAAAGGATAAAATAACTCTACAGGTAGCAGAAGAGGGTAAATGCATTTTCGTGCAGATATAAGAACATAAGAATGGCCGTTTTGGGTTAGACCAAAGGTCCATCCAGCCCAGTATCCTGTCTACCAACAGTGGCCAATGCCAGGTGCCCCGGAGTGAGTGAACTTAACAGGTAATGATCAAGTGATCTCTCTCCTGCCATCCATCACCCCCTCTGACAAACAGAGACTAGGGACACCATTCCTTACCCATCGTGGCTAATAACCATTAATGGATTTAACCTCCATGTATCTATCCATAAACACCACAGAGAGTGAGGCTTGTTTAGGATGGTGCAGGGAGGTAAAAGGGAATGTTTCAGATACTGCAATAATGGAAACAGAGAGAGATTAAGTAACTGGATATGAGGAAAATATCTCCTAAGGTTGAGGGGCTGTTAAACTGTGCATAGTCCATCTAGTCCAGTGTCCCATCTTGGACAGTAGCCAGGACCAATTGCTTCAGAGGAAGGTATAAGAGCACTACAGTATGCAGATCTGCCCTCCACCCCCAATATTAGGCCTCATCCTAGTCCCTAGTAACTAGAGACTAAATTAGGGCCTGAACCATGGGGTTTAACATCCCTTCCAATACTTACTTTCATTAACTATGATAATCCTGGATATTCTTGTTCGTCTTGTCCAATCTCTTTCTGAATCTTGCTAAGTGCTAACTACTTCCCGGGGCAGTGATTTCCACAGTGTAATCCCACATTGGGCGGGAAAGTATTTCCTCTTGTAGTTCTGAATTTCCCACCTTTCAGTGTCATTGAATGTCACCTTGTTGTTGTGTTAAGTGTCAAGAGCATAGAAGTTCTTGCTCTACCGTCTCTAGACCAGTGATTATTGCATAGACTTTTATCATGTCCTGTTTTTTGTCTCCTTTCTAAGACAACAGATACTGGGCTGGATGGACCTTTGGTCTAACCCAATCTTTTCATTCTCTCTTCATACAAGAATTTTTCCAGGTCTCTCTAAAGTTCCTCCCAATCCTCTTTGGTGCTGATTAACCCAAATAACTCTGTCATCTTCAGATTGTGCTACTTCATTACTCTTTTCCAGATCATTAACATATTAAACTGCACAAAACCTATTACAGAAACTGTGGCCCCCACTGTTAATCTTTAGCCATGATTAACTACTCTTACTCTTTGCTTTCAGTCTCATAGCCATTTTTTTCTCCATGAGAACACTTCGCCTCTTACCATCTTGTGTGGGACCTTGTCCTTCTGAAAGCCTAAATAAATTATGTCAGTCGGCCCCTACTTTACTGACATGTTCAGAGAATTCTAAGAAATCAGTGAGACATGACTTGCCTTTGTAGAATCCATGCAGGTTACAACCTGTCAGATCATAAATGTTGTTATTGTTTTTAATGATCATTTCAACCAGTTTATCAGGCATGGAGCTAAGGTTCACTGGGCTGTAATTCTCCAGAGCATTCCTAGAGCCTTTTTAAAATATAGGTACATTTGCTACCCTCCAATCTTTGGAAGCAGTGGCTGTTGTTAATGAGAAAGAGTGTATTTTTTATTCACTCATCCACTTAATCTTTAAACTATTTCAGAACTCTTGGGTGTAACCATCTAAAACTGGTGTCCTACTGCCTTTGAAATTATCAGTTTGTTCCAGGACCTCTTCTCTGACACCTCAATCTCAGAGACCTCATCTCTAATGCTAGAAAAGAGCAGGTCAGGGTCAGAATCTCCCCGACATTCTCAGCAGCAAAGGCAGATGCGTCTTACCTTCTCAGCTAAGTCCTTATCTTCCTCAATTTCTCCCTTTAATTCCTGCGGGTGATCCAAGGGACCCACCAATTCTTTCTCCAGTTTTCTGCTTCCCATATACTTGTTTTTGTACCTTCAGCTATTCGCCCTTCAAACTTCATTTTGGCTCTTCTAATTTCTCTCCCACGTAATGCCTCGTATAGTTTGTTTTCTTGTTTACTGGCTTCACTAGGGTCAGATTTTCAAATTTTGAAGGATTTTTGTTTGGCTTGAATATGCTCTCAAGCCTTGCCTGAAGCTATATTTGTTTACTCCTTGCCTTCCTGGTTGTCTTTTTGTTTAGTGGCACATATCTTCTAAGGCCAGGTCTACACTGGGAGGGTAGAGGAGGCCCACCTAAAATACGCAACTTCAGCTACGGGAATAGTGTAGCTGAAGTTGAAGTATCTTAGGCTGACTTACCAGAAGTCCTCACAGCAGCGAGTTGACTAATGACGCTCCTCTGCTTCTGCCTCTCACGGTGGTGGAGTTCCGGAGTCGGCGGGGAGAGCACTCGGGGATTGTTTTATCACATCTACACTAGATGTGATAAATTGATCCCTGATAGATTGATAACTACCCACCTGATCAGCGGGTAGTGTAGATATACCCTGAGAGTACTGTTGTTTCTTTAAATTGCATACATTCCAGATGGAGGGCTTTTACCTCCTTTGCTTTCAACTTTAGGGCCATTTGACTAACCATCTCATTTATTGAAGTCTCTCTTTTTAAAGTTTAGTGTAACTTTTTGGTACCTTACTTGCCCCTGGGATGTTGAGCTTTATTATACTGTGTTCACTCTTACTTAGGCCTGGTCTACAGTGGGCGGGATGGGGAGGGGCAGGGCGGGGGGTAAGGGAATTGATTGATCTAAGTTATTCAACTTCAGCTATGTGAATAATGTAGCTGAAGTTGACGTACTTAGATCTACTTATTGTGATGTCTTCACTGTGGTAGGTCGATTGCTGATGCTCCTCCATTGACTCCGCATACGATTCTCACTCTGGTGAAGTACTGGAGTCGACGGGAGAGCACTTGGCGGCCGATTTATCTCATCTTCACTAGATAGATCAGTTGCTCCAGAGGTAAGTGTAGACATTCCCTTAATGACTCAGCTACTGTCACTTAACATAAGAACGGCCGTACTGGGTCAGACCAAAGATCCATCCAGCCCAGTCTTCCAACAGTGGCCAATGCCAGGTGCCCCGGAGTGAGTAAATCTAACAGGTAATGATCAAGTGATCTCTCTTCTGCTGTCCATCACCACCCTCTGACAAACAAAGGCTAGGAACACCATTCCTTTCCCATCCTGGCTAATATTCATTAATGGACTTAACCTCCATGAATTTATCCAGTTCTCCTTTAAACCCTAAATAAGACGATGGAGACTTGTGGCACCTTAGAGACTAACCAGTTTGTTTTAAACCCTGTTATAGTCCTAGCCTTCACAACCTCCTCAGGCAAGGAGTTCCACAAGTTGACTGTGCACTGTATGAAGAAGAACTTCCTTTTATTTGTTTTAAACCTGATGCCCATTCATTTCATTTGGTGGGCCCTAGTTCTTATATTATGGGAACAAGTAAATGACTTTTCCTTATTCACTTTCTCCACACCACTCATGATTTTATATACCTCCATCATATCCCCACTTAGTCTCATCTTTTCCAAGATGAAAAGTCCTAGCCTCTTTAATCTCTCGTCATATGGGACCTGGTCCAAACCCCTAATCATTTCAGTTACCTTTCTCTGAACCTTTTCTAATGCCAGTATATCTTTTTTGAGATGAGGAGACCACATCTGTATGCAGTATTCAAGATGTGAGCACACCATGGATTTATATTAGGGCAAAAAGATATTCTCCATCTTAGTCTATATCCCTTTTTTAATGATTCCTAACATCCTGTTTGCTTTGTTGACTGCTGCTGTACACTGCGCGGATGTCTTCAGAGAACTATCCATAATGTCTCCAAGATCTTTTTCCTGATTAGCTGTTGCTAAATTAGCCCCCATCATATTGTATGCATAGTTAGGGTTATTTTTTCCAGTGTGCATTACTTTACATTTATCCACATTAAATTTCATTTGCCATTTTGTTGCCCAATCACTTTGTTTTGTGAGATCTCTTTAAAGTTCTTCACAGTCTGCTTTGGTCTTAACTATCTTGAGCATTTTAGTATCATCTGCAAACTTTGCCACCTCACTGTTTACCCCCTTCTCCAAATCATTTATGAATAAGTTGAATAGGATTGGGCTGAGGACTGACCCTGGAGGAACACCACTAGTTAACCCTTTTCATTCTGAAAATGTACCATTTATTCCTACCCTTTCTTCTCTGTCTTTTAATCAGTTCTCAATCCATGAAAAGATCTGCCCTCTTATCCCATGACAATTTATGTAAGAGCCTTTGGTGTGGGACTGTGTCAAAGGCTTTCTGGAAATCTAAGTATACTATGTCCACTGGATCCCCCTTGTCCTCGTTTGCTGATCCCTTCAAAGAACTCTAATAGATTAGTAAGACATGATTTCCCTTTATAGAAGCCATGTTGACTTTTTCCCAGCAATTTATGTTCTTCTACGTGCCTGACAATCTTATTCTTTACTATTGTTTCAACTAATTTGCCTGGTATGGATGTTAGACTTACCGGTCTGTAATTGCTGGGATCACCTTTAGAGCTCTTTTTAAATATTGGTGTTACATTAGTTGTCTTTCAATCATTGGGTACAGAAGCTGATTTAAAGGACAGTTACAAACCATAGTTAATAGTTCCGCAATTTCACATTTGAGTTCTTTCAGAACTCTTGGGTGAATGTCATCTGGTCTCGGTGACTTGTTACAGTTAAGATTCTCAATTAATTCCAAAACCTCCTCTACTGACACTTCAATCTGTGACAATTGCTCAGATCTGTCACCTCCAAAAGATGGCTCTGGTTTGGGAATCTTCCTAACCTCCTCAGCCAAGAAGCAAAGAATTAATTTAGTTTCTCCGCAATGACTTTGTCTTTAAGTGCTCCTTTTGTATCTCAATCGTCCAGGGACCCCACTGGTTGTATAGCAGGCTTCCTGCTTCTGATGCAGTTAAAAAACATGTTGTTATTAACTTTTTAGTTTTTGGCTAGCTGTTCTTCAAACTCCTTTTTGGCTTTTCTTATTACATTTTTATACTTAATTTGGCACTCTTTATGCGCCTTTCTATATACCCCACTAGGATTTGACTTCCACATTTTAAAAGATGCCTCTCACTGCTTCTTTTAGATTGTTGTTAAGCCTTGGTGGCTCTTTTTTAGTTCTTTGACTGTGTTTTTTAATTTGGGATATACGTTTAAGTTGGGCCTCTATTATGGTGTCTTTGAAAAGTGTCCATGCAGCTTGCAGGGATTTCACTTCAGACACTGTACCTTTTAATTTCTGTTTAACTAACCCCCTCAGTTTTGCATAGTTCCCCTTTCTGAAATTAAATGCCACAGTACTGGGCTGTTGATGTATTCTTCCCATCATAGGAATGTTAAATGTTATTATATTATGATCACTATTTCCAGGCAGTCCTATTATAGTTACCTCTTGGACCAGTTCCTGCACTCCACTCAGAACTAAATCGAGAGTTGCCTCTCCCCTTGTGGGTTCCTGTACCAGTTGCTCCAAGAAGCAGTAATTTAAAGTATCAAGAAATTTTGTCTCTGCATTTCATCCTGTGGTGACATTTACCCAGTCAATGTGGGAATAATTGAAATCGCCCACTATTATTGAGTTCTTTATTTTGATAGCCTCTCTAATCTCCCTTGACATTTCATCATCACTATCACTGTCCTGGTCGGGTGGTTGATAGTAGATCCCTATTGTTATATTCTTACTAGAGCATGGAATTGCTATCCATAGAGATTCTATGGAACATGTGTATTCATTTACGATTTTTACTTCATTTGAGTCTACATTTTCTTTCACATATAGTGCCAATCCAATCCCCCCGCCCCCTTCCCCACATGACTTGTTCTGTCCTTCCGATATATTCTGTACCCCAGAATGATTGTGACCCATTGATTGTCCTCACTCCACCATGTTTCTGTGATGCCTAGTATGTCAATAGCCTCCTTTAACATGAAGCACTCTCGTTCACCCATCTTATTATTATTGTACATTTGTGTACAAGCACTTTAAAAACTTGTCACTGTTTATTTGTCTGCCCTTTTCTGTTGTGTCAGATTCTTTTTTATATGAATGTTTCTCATCGGATCTGGCCCTTACTTTTCCATCCTCTCCTCCTGACTAAAACCTAGAGGATCTCTATCAATAGACTGTCCTCTAAGAGAAGTCTCTGTCCGATCCATGTGCTCCTCTGCAGCAATCGGCTTTCCCCCATCTCTTTAGTTTAAAAACTGTTCAGCAACCTTTTTAATGTTAAGTGCCAGCAGTCTGGTTCCACTACGGTTTAGGTGGAGCCCATCCTTACTGTATAGGCTCCCCTTATCCCAAAAGGTTCCCCCATTCCTAAGAAATCTAAACCCCTCCTCTCTATACCATTGTCTCATCCCCACATTGAGACCCTGAAACTCTGCCCTGCGCGTGGAACTGGAAGCATTTCCAGTCTTTTTCCTAGCAGCCTAAATTTGGCCTCCAGGATGTCTCTCCTACCCTTCCCTATGTCACTGGTACCTATATGTACGGACCACTGGCTCCTTCCCAGCACTACTCATAAGTCTATCTAGAGGTCTCGAGAGATCCACAACCTTTGCACCAGGCAGACAAGCCACCATATGGTTCTCCCAGTCATCACAAACCCAGCTATGTTTCTAATGATTGAATCTCCCATTACTAGCACCTGCCTTTTCCAAATGACTGGAGTTCCCTCTCCCGGAGAGGTAACCTCAGAGCGAGAGAATACCCCAACTCCACCTGGAAGGAGGGTCCCAATTATGGGAAGGTTTCCCTCTGCTCCCATTGACTGCTCTCCTTCCTTGGGCCTTTCGTCTTCCTCAACAGCACAGGGGCTGTCTGATCAGAGGTGGGACAAATCTACAGTGTCCTAGAAAGCCTCATCAACATACCTCTCTGCCTCCTTTAGCTGCTCCAGTTCCGCCACCCTCGCCTCCAGAGCCCGTACGTGGTCTCTGAGGGCCAGGAGCTCCTTGCACTGAATGTGCACATACGCCACCCATCCGCAGGGCAGGTAATCATACATGCTACATTGAGTGCAATAAACAGGATAGCCCCAACTCTGCTGCTGGGCTTCTGCCTGCATTGTCTCCTACAGCTACCTAGGTTAACAACAGGGTTTTTGTTTAAATCAATAAGCTTTGATTATAGTTTAGTTTTTTTTAGTTTAGAGGTTTTAAAGAATGGCATGTGTACCTTGCCTCCTTCCCACTCCCCTTCCAAACTCCCTCAAGAAACTTCCTGTTAGCAGCCCTGTTTGCCCTCTTCTTGAATTAGTAACTCTGTTTCATAAGAGTAAACTGAGAATAACCTCTCTTCACTTGTGGTCTAGACTCTACAATTAGCTGTTTCAAGAAGCAGTGTCAAGAAATTGTTTCTCTAAATTTGGTCATGTTGTGCTGTTTGACCAGTTTATATGTAGGTCCTGCCTCTGATCTCTCTCCACATTGTGCACTCAATTTCCTTTGCTTGATCTGGAGACTAGTAGTACATTCTTACATCTTGGGATTTTATTCCCTAGACTAGAGATTTAGCTGTGTGGTTCAGTCCACTCTACATTTGTATCTCACCAGAGTCTATGGAAACCTTTAGACTCAAAGCTACTCTCCCACCTCTTCAGTCTAGTTTGCCTTTTCTGTATAGTTTATAATCAGATATTGCAGTATCACATGAATTTTTGTTATTCCAACATGTTTCCATAAAACCTATTGTATCAAAATCCTCATCTGCTGCAAGAGCTTCTTAGTTCACTGATTTTAGCTCTTGAACATCTTGCATTAGTATATAGATGTTTATATTTTAACTCTTGGGTAGGTGGCTCCAAGAGAAGAGGTGGAAATCCCAGCACTTGAGTCATTTAAAACTAGAGTGGAACACAGTGAGGACAGGAGAGCAGAAGGGTAGGAAGGGGCTGGTGGATAAGATAGGACCTAATTGGTCTCTTCCTCTTTGACTTCTATGACTATGATAATTCCATCTTTACCTCTTATGAGAACTGGGTAAATGCAGTTGCCAGAGAGGAGCCCAACTTTGTCCCCAGGAGGTGATCTTGCCAGTTGTGACAGGGATGATCTTATCCGGGGCTATCTGAGATACAGTGAATAGAAAGGAAAAATCCCATTTATCTTCTGAGGATAAGAAACTATTCCCAAGCAGAAAACTTCCACAAACTGAGGTGAGACTGAAAGGACATCATTTTCATTAATCCTCTACCCTCCATCTCCACAACAATTAAAAGAACATAAAGGGTGCAAACTGAAGTACTCAAAATACAGGAAATGCCCAAGTTAAAGCTGTTTGCACACAATTAATTTGGCGTGTGCATTGCCATGCAGTCTTTAATTACACAAGCCCATGGTACTATTTCCCCACAGATCTTATCTCCATATTCTCATTCAATATGCAGATTGGAATTTCTCACCCTTTCCCCTCCCCTTCCCGTCTCTTGCTCTTTCTTCTCTCACACAGTCACCATCACGGCCCTGTTCAGAACTAACTTTCGAATGGATTTCCCCTTTGATCTGCAGGAGCTGCCAGCCTTTGCTGTGATAGGGTAAGTCCAAAAGGACTCAACATTTCAGAGCTAAACTGATATCAAGCTGACCCCTTTGCAAATCTTCACATAAAATGGTATGACAGTCTGTTTAGACCATAGGACTTTTTCTGGAGGCTTGCCCTGAGAGATATTGCAGCACAACCATGTTTGAGTGAGCATGGAAACCCATGCTCACAGGGTCTGAACCTAGAGCACAAAAATCCATTCAGGTTCTTCACCTTCTTTTGGGAGGTTCCACCCAAATCCATTCTAGGGCGGTACAGAACCACAGTGGAATTTTCAAAAGCACTTACTGCAGGGGTGACCAACCTGAGCCTGAGAAGGAACTAGAATTTACCAATGTATATTGCCAAAGAGCCACAGTAATACATTAGCAGCCCCTAGTCAGCTTCTCTCCCACACCCTGCTTCTAGCACCTCCCACCCACTGGCAGCCCTGCTGATCAGCACCTCCGCCTTTCTCCCCACATCTCCCAGTCAGCTGTTTCATGGCATGCAGGAGGCTGTGGGAGGAGTGGGAGGATCTAGGGCACGGCAGGCTCAGGGAAGGGTGCAGGAAGGGGTGTAGTAGAGGCAGAACCTGTGGCAGAGCCAGGGGTTGAATAGTGAGCACCCCCCGGCACACTGGAAAGTTAGTGCCTGTATCTCTAGACCCGGAGTCTGTGCCTATACAAGGAGCCGCATATTATCTTCCGAAGAGCCGCATGTGACTCCAGAGCCACAGGTTGGCCACCCCTGACCTAATGGCTACACTTCAAACTGGAGGAGTAGCTTTCAGCTTGAGGAGATATCCATGCTAGCTCTGATTGAGCTAGCACAATAAAAATGGAGTGTAACTGCAGGCACAAGCAATGGGAGGGGCTAGCTGGTTGAGTATGTATGTCCTCATCTGAGTTGCTAGGCATATACTGGGGGCAGCTAGCCTCTCCTACTGCTCATGCCCATCAGTTCTTGAACTAGAGGTGCTGAAGTGGTTTCTATCATGTACAAGGTTTACAGTTGGGTTCAATAGCTCTCAGCACCACCACTACACAGCTCTGGCTGTGCCACTGTGGCAACACTCTATTTGTAGTGCACTAGATCTAATATGTCTACCCACGCTCGAATGTACACCTCCAGCTCACAGTGTGGACATACCATAGTGAGATGGGAACACAAGTCCCACTGAAAGTCACTTAGGCACTTTTGAAAATCTCATCCATCCAGTTTGTTCTCCTGCTTCTAAGGCTGCCTTGCAAATGTCCACTCACCTACTGATTGTAGGTGAGTTCATTTGTTTGGATGGGTAACGTTGAAGCTGTAGGAGTATGACAGCTCCTGCAGCTGCCTTTTGAACTGCCTCAGACTGTAGTTCTGTTTTTATCCAGCACCACGCATCTACCGGGAAAGGGATGTACTGATGGGACACTAAAAAAATCTTTCTGAGGCTGAAAAGGAGTAGTGTTAGATATCACAGTGATAGGTGTGGTATAAAGGGAGACAGCGACCTCCCCTGGGGGAAGCCAGGTGCCACCTTGGAACTCACAAGCACTCACAAAACTCATTCAGCATAGCTCTAATCACTCACCCATTTAAAAATTTAGAAATGCATTCCCCATACCCTAGCAAATTTCTGCCTCCCCCTCTCTCTCTTCCTTTCCAGTGAGCATCTTCCTTACCTTCTGGCAGCACAAAAAAAGACACAAGTACAGGCAACATGAGTGAACAGATATTGTTTTCCTGGGCTTGTAAAATGAATAAGCCTGTTCTAAGCGGAGCACCACCTCCCCTCAGTGCCAGTATGGTGGGGAGAAGAGCACAGAAATCCACTTCAGGTCAGAGAGAGCACCACCTGAGTCCACCACAGGGAATTTGTTTTCTTTTAAAACCAGAAAATGAACAAATGTTACATACATAGTGTAGACAACACATGTGATTTTATCATGTCTTGTGCTGTTTGGCACTTCTGTTAAAACACCAGTCCTGGAGTTATGTGATTTCATGAGAATTTCTACTTTCATTGAAATAAAGTAAGTTTCTAGCCATTGTGATTTAAAAGAAAAGCTTGAAAAGGCACCTGTGTGCACTTCAAAGGCTCCAAAACTGGAAGGGCCAAGAAATACAGCTCCCCTGTTTATTGTTTTAAAATTTCATGATTTTATGCCAATCTCAAGAATTTTGGGGCCTGACTCATGAGTTTGAGTGCTTGAGGTTGGCAATAAGATTACATTTTTCTTGTGGATACATCCAGAAAATATTTTAGAGTTTGGCTAAAGGTCTGGTTGTAAATATTTCTCTCTTGAGTAAAGGCAGCTGGTCAACATTTTCAGAACAAAACACTTTTTAATTGAAAAAAGGTCTTATTTTAAAAATGAACATTTTGGTGAAAGTTTCCTGATTAGGGTTTTTCTTCTGCTGAAAAATATGGACAAACACTCAGTTGCTGGTGTTTTTGTCTTTGTTTCTGTGTCAGGATGTTGGTGTTTGTAATGTGGCAGGTGTGGCCCATGCAGCTTGGCCAGAGGTTCTTTGTGGCCTGTGCAACCAGTGAGGCCCAGTGGTTGGTTGTGGGTGGTTTTTGTTCCCACTGCCAGTTTTGATTGGTGGGGCCAGTCACATGGCTGGAATTTTTCAAAATGACATGTATCTTTTTGTCGTTTTTCAATTTTGAAATAAAAAAATATTTGGAATGGCTGTGTTAGAAATTAAAAAGATAAAAAATTCTATAGAAAATTTCATAAAATGAAAAATTCGTCAGTTTTGAAAATGCATGCAATGAAAACTGAGTTCTCGACAATATCTTGTGGTAATGAATTCCCCAGCTTAATTATGTGCTGTGAAAACAGTATTTCCTTTTACCAGTTTCCAGTATGTTGTCTTTTAGCTTCATTGGGTGAATGAGATGCAACCCTGTCTTTCAGGTTACATTCTCTGGTCCTGATTACAGCAGGAAGTGCAGAGGCTAATGCTAGGACAGACAGTCCATCACACTTTTTGGTTAAATAATGAATCATTAGGAACTTAGGCTTCAGTTCAGCAAAGCACTTAAGCATGTGCTTACCTTGAAGCACATGAGTGGTACCAGAGTCCCTGTATATTCTGTATGATTGTATTTCCTGGTCCAATCTGACTTCTCAATTCTTCTGGTCAGATTGGTCCTCCACCTTGACCCGGATCCCATTTTTCATTCCCTTGTTAGATCTGTCAAACTGATAGTTTCTTATACTTCTCCCATCACCCTGGTATCTGATCAACTAGTCGGTTGCTTGTATGCATAGCTACAGTGATGTGCAGTGTGGATGGTCTCCATTTTGGTAATGCCAAGTGGAACCTCTGACAAGTCTTGTATCCCACTGTTGAGCAAAAACGATATCCCCTCCATTGCACTGGACCCCTGCAACCAACATAACACAGACTGACTGTGGGGTTTCTCCATGGGGGTGTGGGAGGTATGTGCCTCCAGAAAGCATCTTTGGAGGCCTCTGTACCCTCCAAAAAAAAAAAAAAAAAAGCTAGAAAGCAGCAGAGAAAAGACTGGAACACTTGGGAGGTTCCTGTGGCACACTGGGCTCTTCTAACATATGTGCTGGATCCTGTTTTGAACATGGGAATGTTTAAGATATAAAGTGGGGGAGAAGGGGGTTCAAATGCGTTTTTTCTCCCTTTACCAGAAACCCCAGTGACGTCAGTAAGTGGCTACTCTGACTGAGATATGCAGCCTTAGGTGCAAACTTTGATTCTGCCCATTTGTTGCCATTTAAAAGGCCAGTGAATATCCATATGTGAAAAATACTTTGACTTTATTCCCTGGTGGATAAATGACATTTTGTGGATTGTGCTTCATGTCATTTTATTTCATTTCCTCCACTTTAGGATCTGTTGTGGGTTCCTTGGAGCCTTTTTCGTTTACCTGAATCGCCAGGTGGTTCTGTGTGTCCGACGGCATACAGCTCTGAGCCAATTTCTCACCAAATAGTGAGTGTGCTTGAGCAGCAGTACTCTGTCTTAGAGCCGTTACCCTTCCTGACAGTGGATAATACCTGTGGAGTTAGGTGCTACTCAACATCAGTAAGAGTATAAGAATCTGGCCCTAAGCCTAATTCATGTTAAGATATTTTTATCTGCAGGGAAGAAAATCCCTTCTGGGCTGAACTGTTATCTTTACATGCTTCTTGGTACAGAAGAAACATCCCCCCTGCAATTTTTATTAGGAAGAGAAAATATAACTGGTTAGACAGGAAATGCTCTTAAAGTAGAAAATCAATAATTTCTTCATAAGAGCCACAGTTTATTTTTAGAATATATCAAAGAGAAAATGTCAGTTGAAATCTGACCCAGTATTTCAGTTTTGTAAAACACACATTTATAAAATTAGGGCTGACAGTAATGTTTCCATGTTAAAAAATATCCCAGTGAAAAAGTGATTTTTTAAAAAACAATTAAACGCTGCCCTAAATCAACCCAAATATTGCATCCCTGAAAACAAACAGTGAAACTGATTCTGTTGTTGATCTTTGTACCAGCTGAAAGACATATTAAAAGGAAATATAACAAAGAGCTTTAAAATAATAACATTTTATTGAAGTTTTGAAATATCTTTCACCTCTAATAAATCTTAAATTATTATTACCAACACAGAGAAAGAAACATGTCTGTTTCCAACATGTGCATTGTAAGTGAGCATTGTTCCCTTAAAGAATAAATAAAATATTGTATTGCCTCCTAAAATTTTTAAAGGCCTTCCTCTGCGAGTTGCTGAGTGGCCTCAACAGCTAGCAATTTGCAGGTCTGAGTAGCAAAGAGCTCCTAGTTAAAGGAAAATAGTGACATTTCCCTTTAAATGTCAAAAAAACTGGATTAATGATGTGGAGGCAGAATTTTCTCTCTCTCTTATTCAATATGGAGCCTTTTGCTGCGGTACCATCAGAACAATCTAAAGCAGAAGTGGGCAAACTATGGCCTGCGGGCCACTTGAGACTTGTGGGACTGTCCTGCCTGGCCCCTGAGCTCTCAGCCAGGGAAGCTAGTTCCTGGCCCAACTCCTGTTGTTCCTCCTCCCCGCAGCCTCAGTTCACCGCACCACCAGCATTCTGGCCCGCCTATCCTGCTGGGCAGAGTTGCAGAATCGTGGCTGGCTCCAGCAGGGCTGCAAGCTCCTGCCGCTTTGAGCGGCCTGGTAAGGGGGCTTGGAGCCTGGCGGGGGTGGGGTTGGATAAGGAGGTCCTGGGGGGCAGTCAGGGGACAGGGAGCAGGGGGTGGTTGGATGGGGCAGATGTTGGCGGTGTGTGGATAGAGCGTGGGAGTCCCGGGGGTTGGGGGGAGGCTGTCAGGGAGTGGGGGTGTGGATAGGGGTTAGGGCAGTCAGGGAACGGGGAGTTGGATAGGGGCAGGGTTCTGGGGGGTGGTAGGGATGGGGTCCTTGCAGAGGGCAGTCAGGAAACAAGGAGCAGTGGGGGTTGGATGGGTCGAGAGCAATGTTCCCTCTAATTTTTGATAGGTTATGTGTGCAAAAAAATTCTTCTGTGCAAATTTTTGACAGGCTGTGTGTGCAAAAAATAATTGTGCAAATTTGTGTGCTTCTGTGCAAATTTTTGTGCGTGCAGTGTTTCGCCATGGGCGCAGGGTTTAGCATTTGTGTACTTGCACACACGTGCACAGCTTAGAGGGAACAGTGGTCGAGGGTTCTGAGGGGGGCAGTCAAAGGTCGGGAAGTGGGGGGCGGGTGGATACAGGGCAGGGGCCAGGCTGTTTGAGGAGGCACAACCTTCTCTACCCAGCCCTCCATACAGTTTCACAACTCTGATGTGGCCCTCGGACCAAAATGTTTGCCCACCTCTGATCTAAAGTATGACAAAGTATGTGTAAAGGAAGAACAGAGCCTGAGAACCAAGTAGTTTAATTTATATTTGTGAACAACTTTTACATAGATTCATAGGGTTTAAGGCCAGAAGGGACCATTACATCAACTAGTCTGATCTCCTGTATTTCAGTCAGTTACACCTGTACTGAGCCCAGTAACCTTTATTTAATACTAAAAACTGCATGGGAGGAATTCAGAAAAGTGTGATGAATAACAATAACATCTTGCACTGAAACCATATTTTTGCCCCAAAGGAGTCCATTGCCTCAACTTTACATCTTACCTAAGCAACTTTAGCACCATACTGGGGTATTGGAATCAGTGCTGATTCAGCAGGGAGAGCATCCTCAGATGATATCAGGGTTGGAAGGGCTCTTAGAAGATCATCTCAGCCAACCTGCTGCTCAAAGCAGGACCAATCCCCAATTAAATCATCCAACAGACTTTTTCCCCATATTCCTAAAAGGCCCCCTCAAGAACTGAGCTCACAACCCTGGGTTTAGGGGACCAAGGCTCAAACCACTGAGCCACCCACCTCACTTCCTGCAGCAGAGTGTCCCCTAGCACCATGCTGGCACCTTGGGGTCACAGCTGACTCAAAGGGGAGGGCATCCCCTAGTGCAGTGGTCTTCAAAGTGGGGTGCGTGCACCCCTGTGGGAGTGCGAGACCAACCCTGGGGGTGTGCAAGACCCCAGCGCCATCACGGAATCGTCCCCGCGAGACTGCCGAAATCTGAAGCAATCTATTTTTGTCCCACCGAAATGCTGCTGAAAGCGGAAGCTTTCTATTCGGCGGCATTTTGGTGGACTTACCCTGGGGGCCGTGAGTGGATGCGTGAGAGCAGAAAGGGGCCATTGGGGAAAATGTTTGAGGAACGCTGCCCTAGTGTGTTACCCTCTGTAGTCTGTCTAGCACCTTAGTTATTGACTTTTCTGCAAGCATTATGAACATAAGAACAGCCATACTGGTGCAGGACAATGGTCCATCTAGCCTAGTATCCTGTCTTCCGACAATGGCCGCTGCCAGATGCTTCAGAGGGAGTGAACAGAACAGTGCAAATTATTGAGTGATTCCCCAGGCCCACCCCTGCTTGTTTGATCTCACACAGTCACAGCCAAGGAAATAGGACTGCAGGAAAAGAACACAATATTACAGTTTGTTAAATTTCTTTCTTTCTTGTTTCAGCCGCCTTGTATACCCAGGAGTTATAACCTTCCTGATAGCAACAATGACCTTCCCTCCGGGGTTCGGGCAGTTCATGGCTGGAGAGGTGAGAGTAGTGTAAAGGAGTAAATGTGTAATTCTGAAAGAATCGCCAGAGCAACAAACACAGACCATGGTGAGTGAGAAGGACTCTGAGGTGTCTCCTTCCCAAGCAGGAGGTAGGATGAGATTTAAGAAGAGTTTGACCTCACCTGGGCTGAAAGGAGAGATTTCTCTGAGAGTAATAATCTCCATCTTCCCCTTCAGGCAGATCTGGGGAAGGTTCCTCCACTCCCACCTAGGAGGTTTAGGCAGGGATATGTAACCCCTTGAACACTAGAGGAGATTAATTGGATTCTCCTCCAACCAAAGCCTTCTCTCTTTTCTGACCAGGTTAAGGTTTAATTCCTCATATTCTAGAAGGAAATATTCAAAGAGAATCAAATGTGGGAATCCTCTCTCCTCTCTGGTGGAGAACCTGGATATAACATTGACCCCATTTAATCTTTTGAGAATCACTGACTGTTTTCTTGCCTTCTTTCCTTGCAGCTGATGCCCAGGGAAGCCATCAGCTCCCTGTTTGATAACTACACCTGGGCAAAGTACATGGGGGACCCACAAATCCTAGGGAAATCTGCCATCTGGATCCACCCCAAAGTCAGTGTCTTCGTTATCATCCTGCTTTTTTTTGTCATGAAGGTAGGAAGCCAACCCAACCTGACCTGGCAGTGTGTCTCCCCTCTTGTGGAGATCAGGACTCTTGATACCACCCTGCTGTTTGTAAAGTGCTTTGAGATCTACTGATGACAAAGTTCTACTTGAGAGAGGAGATTGAAACTGAAAGAGACTTTCTACTCCAGTGACCAAAATAGGAACTAGCAAGAATGAGATTTTCTTACATAAAAATAGCGATGACAACAAATTGTGTATTATCCTGGGGGAAGGAAGAGAGATAGCATCTCCTAGATCAGGACTGGACAATACTCAGTGGACACAGAGATCCCAATCAGGGGCAACTTTACGTTTTTTGCCACACCAAGCGCGGTAGTAAGGTGGCCTTTGGCGGCATGCCTGCGGGAAGTCCGCTGGTCATGTGTATTCGGTGGTGTTCCTGTGGGAGGTCCGCTGGTCCCACAGCTTCAGTGTATCCATCACCGAAATGCTGCCAAATTTGCAAGACCGATAGACCTCCCACAGCCATGCTGCCGAAGGCCGTCTGCAGGGGCAGCTCCAGGCACCAGTGCAGCAAGTGCGTGTGGCCTGGGACGGCAAGCTGCAGGGGGCGGCCTGCTGGTAGTTTTCAGGGCAGCAATCTTCAGAGACCCTTTGGTGGCATTTCTGAGGGAGGTTGACCGGTCTTGCGGCTTCGGTGGCATTTTGGCAGCGGGTAGCCAAAGTTGGGGCACTGGAGGACCACCCGCAGAAACACCACCGAATCCATGGGACGTGTGTCCCTCCTGCAGGCATGCCGCCAAAGAAAGCATAGAGCCGCCCCTGGCCATCTGACTGCCACCCTGACAGTGATGGGCAGGCCACTCCCTGCAGCTTGTTGCCCCAGGCATGCGCTTGCTGCGCTGGTGCCTGGAGCCGGCCCTGGTCCCAATACACCATCCTGGGCAGACTGTATGTACTTCCAATGAACACTAACAGGTTCTGCTTCTTTAGTAATGCCGGGATTGCTTGTCATGCAGGTAAAGGGTTATTTGAACTGAGAGAGGGTGGGCAATGGGGAGTAGTGGTGCAGTGATCTGCAGTGCAAGAAGCGTATCCTTCTAGAGTCACGTGAATGTTCCCTACAGTTTGATAGATCATTTCTGTTTCTAGATTCTTTGCTGCTGTGACAAACTGCTAGAGTAGCTGTTTCAGGCTGCTTATTTTACTACTGGTTTGTGTTAAAGAGGACCAGGCCACACAAAGATTCCCTGCCTCTGGCCAAAGATTGGGCCTGATCATGGGTGGTGTGTGAACCACCAGTTGGGGGAGGCAAGTCCCCAGCCTCACCCCTTTCTCCCGAGGCCCTGTCCCTTCTGCCCCCTCTCCACTGCAGCCACTGGCCCCAGGCCCAAAAGAGTGCCGTGAGGACGAGCAGCATGCAGCCCCAGCTTCCCCAGCTCTGGAGCGCAAGCGGCCCCAGCTCTGGAGCACCGGGAAGGCAGATGGTGCAGCTCCAGCCTCCCCAGCCAGAGCACTGGGGGCCGAAGGACTGGAGCTGCACATAGGGAACAGTGGTAAGTAGAGGGTGGGGTCATACCTGACTATTTGGGGAGGCAAAGCCTCCCCCAGTCTATGCGACCCACCCACGGGCCTGACTCTCCACTGCATTGCACCTTGGCCCCAATACTCAGCTGCATATGGGCTGAGTTTGGCACTGCTCAGTGGAAAGGGAGCAGAGCTGGTTGTAATCCTATGTTGCAGCTCCCCAGATTCTAGGACTAGCCTAGAACCAATTCTGTCCTCCATTTTAGAGTAGCCTCAGGGTTGCTGCCCCAACGGCCCATTGCAGCAGCCATGAATAACCAGAGTGTGGAGGTGCTCAGACCATGGCTACTCTCCCCTAGCATTTCTCTACACTAGAAGCTGTAGAGCTGTTCTGCTGGCTCTACACTACTGGGAGGTTCTCTGTCTGATGTGGGTGTGGCTGGTTCTACTGGCTTTAAGGCCCTTTTACACCAACAGCCCTGCACAAAGCTACTTTTGAAAGGCACTCAGCAACTACAGGATGCAGAGTGTCACACCCACTCTCTGAAGCACTTACCGACTTTCAGCTCTCCTAGAAGAAATTCAAGGTGTTGCTCTCTAGATATCATAGAGGGCGCCTCTCTCCCTACCACTCTCTCTCTACCACTTCAGCAGCTGAGATCTGCTGGGCCACACTGGGTGAGAATCCCTTGATGTGAGTTGTCTGGGGACGGGTGGCAGGTTTCTCTGTGGAGCCCTCAATTGTAGAATTCACTCACCCTTTTAATCTGATGAAGGCCAAGTGTATTGGCTGTCAGGGCATGGGACAAGGCTGGTCTGTTTCCTGAGGACTGTGACTGTGAAATCAGCTAGGAGAGGTTTTACGAGTGCCCAGTTCCAGCATGATAGCTTGTTGTGGCCTGCACAATTTTATAATTAAATAAAACTTCCCGCGGCAAGTATTGGCCCATCTCTGTGGATCAAAGGGAAAGTAATTCTCCATGTTCATCCCATCCCTTATGGATTAGCTTCTCCACCAGCACAACAGTCACTGGGAAACTGTGCAATAGACACTCTCTGGGAGTGTTGATGGTTTGCATGAATTCCTCCCATGCTCTTCTGCTCCCCACATCCCAGCTGCCCTTGCCTTCCTTGCTGAGTCTGTCAGATTCCCCAAAAGGTATTTCCTCATAAGAAGGCAGGCTGGGTGTGTGGTGCAGCTGCAGAAGATGCTGTTACCACACACTAACTATAATCCCATATCCTTCTGTCCTAGTTCTGGATGTCTGTCATCGCCACTACCATGCCGATACCTTGTGGAGGCTTCATGCCTGTTTTTGTACTGGGTGAGTTTTAACCTCCTTCTTGGGCTTCTCAGAGATAAAGACAGAGAGAGAGACAGAGAAATTATCATTGACAGGGAGAGAGAGAGCAAGCTCACAATGGTGTTTCTAAGAGGAAATTCGGATCATTGCTCCCACAAACTGTCTATGAGGAGTTTCATTAACAGTCCAATTGCCCAGCCTCTCACCTTCTACTCCTCTTCCTTTCTCCCCAAATTCACAAATGCTGATCTGGAAATTCCTGCAGTTTCTCCACATAATGGACCGCTAACAATAGACATAGTTACTAGATAAATAAGACACAGGGTGAGGACTTGAACCCTAACACTCAACACCCTGAGTTCCAAAAACTCAGGTACCTGCCTCTTGAGCTGAAGAAAAGCTCCCATAACTGGTACTAACAGTAGGCCCCCTGTCGTCTCTCTGGCCCCAGCTACAAGACAGCAGCATCCAGCCTCCACTCAGAATCAGTACCTTACACTCTCAGCCATGGATTATTAAGTGACTCATGACAAGTGGCTGATGACTGATTATTGTTTATTAATCCTAAAACAGAAAAAAACTATGTTAAAATGTCATTAATATTGAGAGTACATATTATTCTAGTAGAACCTCAGAGTTATGAACACCAGAGTTACAAACTCTGTCAACCACACACCACTTTTGGAACTGGAAGTACACAATAAGGCAGCAGCAGAAACAAAACAAAAACAAGCAAAAAAAGCAAATATAATACAGTACTATGTTAAATGTAAACTACTAAAAAAAATTAAAATGGGAAAGCAGCATTTTTCTTTAGCATAGTAAAGTTTTAAAGCTGTATCAAGTTAATGTTCAGTTGTAAACTTTTAGAAGAATAACAACATTTTATTCAAAGTTACAAACATTTCAGAATCAGAGAGGTAGCCGTGTTCATCTGGAATTGCAAAAGTGACAAAGAGTCCTGTGGCACCTAAAGTATACTTTAGTTAGTCTTTAAGGTGCCACACAACATTTCAGAGTTAAGAACAACTTCCATTCCTGAGGTGTTCATAACCAAAGCTGGCCCACATCATTTTGGCACCTGACACGGGGAGCTCAAATGATGCCCCCAGGCTCTCTTGCTTGGGCCAAAACTTTGAAAGGTCTCAATTCTGCCTTCTTCCTGTTCTGCTCCTCTCATGGTACTGCTCTGCTACCTACCCCAGTAAAGGAGAACTAACAATTTAAAATGCCTCGTTCAAAAATTTTAAGTAACACTTAACTTTCAAACGCCTGAACAGCAAATGTAATTTTTCTTGGCTGCATAGTAAACACTGGTGTTTTTATCTGTTTGAATAATCAAAGTGGTGCTTTCCATGCCTTCTTGGTTGCAAAGATTTGAACAACCCATGGCTTCTCCACTTTCTCACCATTGGGGATTTCATGCCAGTAATGTGTTGGATGGAAACTTCTATTTTCATTGTCTTTGGAGACCATTAAGTTTTTTACTTGCTGTGTCCCATGCAGTACAGGAAAGCCCCTCAGGCTAGTGCTCAAGTGGGTCCACAGTCCTGGATCATCTAGACTTAAGGAACTAAACTTAGCAGCAACTGTTTCTTGTACCTCCACCACACTCTTTTCTGTTCTACACTTTTCTTCAGTGATGTGCATGGTTACATCCATTTGAGATGGAGCTATGGATGCTGCAGTAGCTGTGAGGTCACTTACACTCTGACTAACTGGAAGATCAGGCATCTCCTCACCACTCACATCCTCACTGGGGCCAGGAGGCTCACCTTGAACATTTGTGTCTGTGTATCTCAGTAAAGCTCCTTCCTGTTTAGATAGAAAAGCTTCCTTTGCTTTCTTTCTTTTTCTGAATGCTGCTCCAGAGGGGTGTTTTCTTCTTTCACTCATGACTGCTGTTCTGTGCCAGTTATAGTGCTTGTCAATACTCAATTGAAGGGGACAAATAAGCAGGTTGGTAGCAGGGCCTGAGTGAGGGAAGATATCAGTTGACTGCCTGTTCTCCTCAAGTGGGTTCAGGGAAACAGGAAGCTCCCTGAGAAGCTGGTGTTAATCAGTCCAGTCTCCTGGGGGTGCTAGAGAGGTACATAAGAGGCTCCTCCTCCTCTCTCTCCCTGCAGCTCCTGCTGTTTTCTGTTATTCCCTCTCACCTTTTCTCCTGCCTGCCTATTATGTCTCTTGTGCCCTCCAGCACTCCACTCCACCATCTCGAGCCGTGAGAATACATATGCACCAGCATCAGACACAATTTTCTACACTCTGGTTCCTAGTGGCGCCCCCTCTCCCCTGCAGTCTGGCACCTGAGGCGGCCGCCTCAGTTCGCCTCATGGTAAGGCCAGCCCTGTTCGTAGCTCTGAGATTCTACTGTAATTTAGAGTAAAATGTTGTAATTATCCCAAAACCAAGCATTGCAATCTCAGGAAATTCAGTTATGGTTGCACTTAAAAGATATCCAAACATGTCTGGATATGCACAGTTTGGACACCCAAAGAACCCTTAACTTTGCACTATATGGACACCATCCAAAATATGATCCAAAAACCAGTTTCATCCAGTCTGGGACCACAGACTCACAGTAATCATAATTGTATGGCCATTGCATGGTGTCGCTACAGAGCAGAGTTAAGGTTATTTGGGTGCCTTAACTGTGCATTTTCAGACTTGAACAGATTTGGATTTATTTTAAGTGTAAACTTTGAATTTTCTGGATTTGTATTTCTGTATTTTGGGATAAATACACCCTCCCTGGAGTGGTTTTTGTCCTTTTATTACTGATACAAAATCTCTACCTTAACTCCGTCATAATATAGTTTTTGTTTTTACATATAAGCACTAGTAAATTACCATATGGCTTTTATCAGCAGAGATCACACATATTCCCTGCCCTGAAAATCATAGCCATTTTGGGTGGATGGGTGTTAACTAGTAACTTCATGTGATGCTTTTCAGGGGCTGCATTTGGCCGTCTTGTTGGTGAAATCATGGCATCACTCTTCCCTGATGGGATCCTCTTTGATGGCATTGTTTACAAAATCTTACCTGGAGGATACGCCGTCATTGGTGAGTCTCCAAGCCTTTCTTTTTTCTATCTCTGCCTCCACGAATCCCCTGGTCCACATGACACTGTTTTTCCTCTTCCCCCACAACTGGAAAAGGCGCAGCAGCCCTGACAGGAGCAGTGAGCCACACTGTCTCCACAGCAGTGATCTGCTTTGAGTTGACGGGTCAGATCTCTCACATCCTGCCCATGATGGTCGCCGTCATCCTTGCAAACATGGTGGCCCAGAGTTTGCAGCCAAGTCTCTATGACAGCATCATCCAGGTGAAGAAGCTGCCTTACCTGCCTGACCTGGGATGGAATTACATAAGGTGTGGTACCACCAGTGTGGATTGGGGAGAGGAGGGGAAACACAGCAGAAGAGGGTCTGGCAATGGGAAACAAAGGGGGATAGGCTAGGCCACAAAGAAATGGAGCAGGGATGGAGGGTGGCAGACACATAAATAGAGTGGTAGGACACTGAGAAACAGCAGGAGGGCAGTGGAGGAGGAGGGAACAGAACCTTGCCTTAGTGGAAACCCATTTGGTTTGTGGATGGTCTCACTTTCCCTGTAGTTACTCCCACATGCAAGTATGTATCTGGTTGTATAAAGCACACACCTGAAAGGAGTTCCTATTTTGCTTTCCCCTTTGGGAAGCTTTTAGACATACTTAAATGATATGTTAACCCCTCTCTTTATTTTCTTTGTTCCTCTAGCAAATACAATATTTTTGTTGAGGATATTATGGTCTGTGATGTGAAATTCATCTCGTCTACTTGTACATACCATGACCTGCAGACCCTTCTTCAAAGCACCACTGTTAAGACCTTGCCTCTGGTGGATTCACCAGGTAAGCAGTATCGGTAATCTGACTTTTTTTGAAGCCTATGTTGGTTGAAAGAGTCTGTCTCCAGAGGTATGTAATTTGAAAGATAGGGAACCAGCCTGGACACCCAGAGAGCTCTGCTGCTGATTTATTGTATGACCTTGTTCAAAAAACCACCATCCTCTCCATTCCTCAGTTTCCCTATCTGTAAAATGGGAGTGATCATGCTCCTTGTCCACATGAATAAGGTGCTTTGAGATCTTTGGATGAAGAGCATGATTAGTTTCCTGCTTTGGCTGGAATGGATGTCAATTGCCCATTGTGGTAGAGAGACAGGATTTGGCTGTAATGCCGCATGGGAGATTCTCTGCTGAGGCTGTTGGACAGACAGACCCTGTTGTTCTCTCTAACTCTGTAGGTCCCAGATTGACAAACGCCACTTGTGCTGCCACTACACAGGGATTCCCCTGTTGCAGAAGAGACTGGTGACTATAATACCTCTAGTTGTCTGGGAGGGAAAAAACTAAGGCCTGAGCACTTTTGAGAGGATGGGGTTGGAAGAAGGGTTTGGCAGCTGGAAGTGGGATAGGCATTTGGTGTGGGGGCAGCTTGGCGCACTGGGGAGTGAGTGGGTGAGGGTAGCAAGCAGGAGGGGGCTAGGAGACTGTGGCAGAAAGGTTTGGCTACAGGGATGGGTGTTGTATTTAAGAAGGAGGCTGATCAGATTCGTTGTCAGGCACAGACAAGATTCAGCAGCAATTCAGACTTGTGGGAGGTCCATTGGCTGGGGTGTCATGTCAGGGCTATCTGTTTGGAGAAGGAGTCAGGAGTGTTTTGCAGTGGCCTCGAGTTGGGATCAGTATGGGGAGGACCTCTTGCCACACCATCTTTGGGATCCTCAGGGCTAAGTGGCCAGAGAGTGTTGGCCCACACTCATCATAGAATATCAGGGTTGGAAGGGACCTCAGAAGGTCATCTAGTCCAACCCCCTGCTCAAAGCAGGACTAATCCCCAATTAAATCATCCAACAGATTTTTGGCCCATATCTCTAAATAGCTCCCTTACAGATTGAACGCACAACCTTGGGTGTAGCAGGCCAATGCTTCCCCCTCCATGACTTTAAGACTTTCAAAGACTTTAAGACTCTAAGACATCAAAAAGAAATAAAATAAGGTACAGTCCTTTTCTTCTCCCTTTGTCAGGAGACTTGCCCTAGGATATGTGGCAAGCCAGTGTTAGAGCCAAGAATATTACACACCTCCAGCTCCCTGAATATTTACAAAATGCCTTTAAACACTGGGTCTAAGATATGTCGCATCATTTCTTTCCTTAAAAACAACAAATTCTGGCTTTTGTTTTCATACATGATGCCAGCTAATAGTAATGTGTTGATGGCTGACTAACAAATGACATGATTTGTAGCACTGATATTAGGCACTGGCCTAAGTGGCTACTAATTAACATCCTGGGATTAAAATGCTGCTCCTTTAGAATTCTCGGTTTATTTTGATGATATTTCCACCAGTGATTTCCACAGTATCCTAGTAATGCAGCCAAGGATTTGGAGACAACTGCTTATGGTTAGAGGCTTCTCTAGAAAGTGAATTTTAAACATTTGACAGGATTGAGAAAATTAATTCCATATGAACTAAAAATAATCTTAAAGACTGTAAGTAAGATATGCTTAAAACGTAGCTACTTTTGGACATGCATAATGCAGATGTATCTTACCTGACAAAATGTTCTGCTTGGTGCTTATTTGTGACTCATTCTTCTACTTACTACATACAGAAGACTTGGTTCAATCACAGGACTATTCAGAAAATGTCACAGTCTGCACTGCAAACAACAAGTTTGTGTGTATTCTTTTGCTGATTTACAAATAGTGTTCTTATCCTTGTAGATAGGAATGGACAAAAGTTAGTAGCTCACGTCCTTTGACTAACTCCCCATGTTATCTCCTCCTGCAGAGTCCATGATCCTGCTGGGCTCAGTGGAGCGGTCGGAGCTACAGTCCCTTCTCCAGAGGCATATTGGCCAGGAGCGACGCCTGCGCATCATCAAGGAGATGCAGCAGAAGCTGGCTGAAGCGCCCTACGACGGGCACAGCAAAGGCCAGTGGGCAGCCATGCCCAATTGGAAGCGCGAATCTTTTGCTTTCGTGGATGAGGATGAGGATGAAGAGGAGAAGGCTGAAGTAAGGGGGGAAGAGAAAGAGTATGAGGTGGAGAGATGAAGAGGAGAGAGAGAGTGAGCTCTGGTCTACACTAGAAACTTATGTCTGTATAACTCAGTCACTCAGGGGTATGGAAAATCCACATCTCGAGTGATGCAGTTATACTGACTGAACTCCTAGTGTAGACAGCGCTATGTCCCTGGAAGGGATTCTCCCATTGCCAGCATAGCTACTGCTCTCAGGGAGGTGGAGTACCAATACTGAGGGGAGAGCTTCTTCTGACAGCATAGGCAGCGTCTTCACTACATGATACAGCAGCACTGTATGCATACATGAGCCCTGAGAAGCAGAGAGGCACACTGGAAAAGGGAGGGAAAGGAGCTAACTGGGTGATTCTTGTTTTATTTCCTTTTCTTTGGTAGCCACCTCAGCAACCCTCTTCTGCTCCCAGTCACCCCGAGGAACCCAATGGTCCAGTGGCTCTTCATAAACCGATGTCAGAAACACCAGGGCCTCAGGAAACCCCAGGTATGGTAATCTCCAGAGTGCCCCAGCTTACCATATCCCAGTCAGCACTGGGAAAGCCTCACTGCCTGTTCCTTGTGTGAGTGAGAGGGGCCGAGGCTGGAGCTGGCTGGAAAATTTTCACTGGAAAAACTATTTCAACAAAACTGATTTTCTCACCAAATTGTATCAGTTTTGACAAAATTTACTACATAATTTTTTTCAAAACAAATTTTTTTTGTTTCATTTTGAAATTTTTTTTCGAATGTTTTTTCATTTTTATATTATTTTTTTACTGTTCTTATAGTGTGTCCTGACATGTCCATATGAATAGTACATATAATGTACTACTGTTATTGACATGTCATAATATGACATAACATAATAGTGGAGCTATTTTATTTTTAAAAGTAGCAGCGGCCCTTAATGATTTTAACAATATTATGCACAACTACTACTAACATGTCAGGAAGTAAGGTAAAAATTGCATACAAATGAAAAATAAAATAAAATTCAAAATTAAAGTTTGACATTTAAAATGAAGATTCACAGTTCCAAAACAAAAATCCAAAACTTTCTGAAACGCAGAACATTTTCCGAAATGGACATTGTATAGAAAATTGTTTCACGGGAAAAGCACACAAATTTTGAATATATTTGTTTTGTTCCAATTCAGAATGAAAACAAATTTCAAAATGTGGAAATTTCTTGTAAAATGGAAATTGTGAGGTTTGACCAGCTGTAGCTGAGACCCTATATCTGGGTGTATGAGTGATATTGGGGAGGTGCTGGCTGCTGTGAGCTCTCTGCTCTCCTCCCGTTAAGGGGATTGCATTGAAATTACTCTCTGCAGTGTGCCTTGTTACCATATACAATGAACATGTGGCTTCCTCTGAAGCCTTCCCTAGACTTGTGGTAATGTGAGCAGATCAGGCTCACCAAGTCTGGCTCTCTCACGTTGCAGGACTCATCACACCGTCTTTCTCACTAATATCTCTTCTAGCCAGCTCTAGAGTACCTGTGGTAAAGTTGCCACCACCACTTGTCCACCCATTCCACATTGTCCTGCCTCTGAAGACTCTTGTCCTGACAACTTACCCTATGTTTTCTTCCTTAATAGCTTAGACTATCTCCTTAGTGCCATCTCCTGAGGCTGAATAGCCTCCCTATCCCACATACACACACATCTTTACTGATCGAGCTCTGTCTCTAGGGGTGTATGTACAGTGCAATATTGTCTTCCCCTGTTTGGAACTATATGAGCTGAGCTCTCCTGACTCTAGTCCTGTCTCTCCTCTGATCCCTGAATCACTTTTGTTTCTCCATGTTGTAGTTTCTCTCTATGCCTTCTGAACTGCACAGAGCAAGCCTAATGGTGGCCAGCTTCTGAGGGTGAGCAAGAAAGGCAGGGCTCCTTGCTAGTGCCTGTGGCTGCTCAAAAGGGAAGAGGGGAGGTGGGACCATCGTATCACTCTCCACCCCATGCTGAAGAGAGCACTTCCTTGCTGCACCCTGTCAGGAGTGTAGCATTAGGCACACTCCCCTTCCTGCAGCATCACCAATGTGGGCCAATGCCTTTAAGGCACAATAGGGTCCGTTATATGCTCAGTGTAGTTGCAGAGCAGTATACCAGCTAATCACTCTACTTACCAGATGGCAAAGGTCTATTTGTCTGGGGAAGTCATCCCAAGAGAAGTAGTGGGAGTGCATTGCTTGAGCCATTTTAAACAAATGGACTGCAGGGAGCCCCACACTGAGGTGGCAGAAGAAAGAGGGGATGGAGCAGATGTGTCCAAACAGGGCTTTTCCCTCCCTCATTTTTATTCTTGGGTGTTCCACCATCAGCTTAAGCTCTGTGTAGCAATATCAGCTCTCCTCTCTTCTCTTTCCTATCAGGATGAATAATCCATGGTCCTTTCCATTTCCAGCCTCAGGCCCATGGTGTCATCCTTGACCCCTCTCTCTCATGCACCTCTCATATTTAGACTGTTCTCAAATGCAGCTGCTGCTTTGTCTAACAGCATCTCCAGATCCCTTCGTGCCTTTTCTGTCCCTACTGCCCAAACCACACTCCTGCTTATTCCATGCCCATTTTGCTCCCCTCTAATTTAACCAAAAATACTGCCAGAGTCATGTTCCTCACCCACTGCTCTGACGTCATTACCCCCCTTTACTAGTCCTCTCAGGATCTCCACAACACTTTCTGTGTGAGCAACATGGCACTGGGACCTTGCATGTGGGTGGCCCTCTGCTTCTTGTCCCTTCTTGGAATCATTGCTCTCTGGATAGCCACCTTCCAAGGCTCTCTCTGTGCAGGTTTAGTTCCCTTCGGTAGGTAGGAGATATTGCGTGGATTAGTGTGGTTGATTTCTGCCTGTCCCAGATTTTGCCCCATCAGCAATGGAATGGTGTGTTCTGACTGGCTGGGCCCTTTCATACTAGTACATATTCTCCCCAGCCTGCCTTGGGCGAGGCCTGGTGCCTTGTGTTTAGCTCTTACTTGTCCTCATTTTTTCTCCTCTTTGTTCATTCTCTTCCTGCAGCCAGGAGTTTCTGGAGCTTGAGGCAGCTGATCCAGCAGCTTTTGTGTCATTACAACCAACCAACAGAGATGGAGAGTGTTGCCCAGGTTAGAGACCCAGAGAGTCCAGCTGCACAGCAATGAGGGAGGGAAGGTGAAGGAATGAGGTCTTGCCATAGGCTGGGGGCAGGGGTGTCAGACAGGGAGATACATGAATGATACTGAGTGTCACGGAGTCACTGGGCCAATGCTCTGGAACTACTCCGTATGAAGCCAGCCAGGACTCTGAGGGAGCCTCCTCTCTCTGAGCATACTGTCCCCGGAGCAAGAAGCTTACACAGCTTTGACCTTCCTGGGTCTGACCTCGGGGCATTCAGCATCCCCTTCCACACCGTGAGCTTCCTGTAGCGAGTTTGCCCATGCGCGGCTCCTAAGGAAACCAGATGACCCTGGACCCCAACTCCGCAGTCAGCAGTGACTCTCAACCAGCATAAAACAGAATAAAACAGACTTTATTAATCGACAGGAACACAGCGTAGAACAGAACTTGTTAGCATGGAAATCAATAACTTACAGCTACTTCCATCTTGGGGAAATCCCGGGACAGAGGCCCTGGACTCCCCGCTCCAATCCCCTCAAGCAGACCGATCAGCTACCTCAGACGCTACAGTTGCGCCTCCTCCTGGTCTTCATCTTGCTTCCCAGGCAAAGTGTCACCTGGTCACATTCCCTTCCTAGGTCTCAGGTTACTAAGGGCACTGGTCATAGCCAACGTGCAGGCAGCTGGAGCAGCTTCACCTGCCCCTGAGAACCTCAGTCAAAGTCACAGTCTTATTCCCACCACCTAGGCATTGGTGCAGCAAAGAGGGAAACTGAGGCACACATAGTATTAATGCAAAACAGTAAGACTTACATAGGCTCAACTGTAAGTCACATATGCTCACATACAACATAACAAGGGAAAAATCACCTGTTTGTTGCACTGAGCTCATGGTAAACGATCAGGGATTTCCGCAGAAGAGTATGGCCATGGCATGTTTGGGGAAGTGAGGATCCTTCTGTGCTGCCAGTACTGAGAGAGACAAAGTAGGTGAGATCATATCTTTTACTGGACCAACTTCTGTTGGTGGAAGGTACAAACTTTTGAGCTACACAGAGCTCTTCACCAGCTCTGGGAAAAGAAGCAGACTGCAGTTCTGGGAAAAGAAGCAGACTGCCATCATGAAGTCAGGCTTTATGATGATCTGTTCAGATCTAAGAAAGTATAGACCAAGGGGGTTGTCCAGAAGGCATCAAGAGCAGACTAAGCAAAACCCCACACCAGACCAGAACCTGTACCAATGTGCAGGTTAGAAGCATCCCAGTGCACAGATTCCACCCTCCATGACAATGATAGCCAAGGAAGGATGGGGGCCCCTGAGTATCTGGAGGGTACACAATGGGGATTAGGGGTGAACAGGAAGAGGGGAACCCTGAGTATAATGGCGACTTTCTTGGCTTAGGGATGAGTGTGGGAGGGGACAGGGAGGGTTAGTTGCTGGAGAGTGGGCGATACAGCTGAGATTAGGAATAAGGGGGTCTTGCACTCTGGGGTTCTGCTGTGGAGTTAGAGCTTTCACTGACCATGGTTGTGTTTTCTGTTCTCCCCAGGAGTCTGTAGAGGTTATAGATACAATGACGCCAGAGGAGGTAGGTCTGGATGAGGAGAGGGGGGCTGGCTGATCTCTCCTCTCATCCCTGGAAGCTGTCTCCTTCCTAGGAAGGTCCAGTGGCCAAGATATGCTCATATGCTACAAGGAGAGGCCATCCTGAGAGAAACTATCCACTCATCCCATGGAAATGGGGCAGCCTATCCTGGAGTAACTGGGGCAGAGAGAGCTCAGGAAGGAGAGACAGGGAACTCTCATCCCCTCTAAGCAGGCCTGGGGAAGCCCTCTCCTTCCTGGCTACTTGTCTCACTATGTGTCACTCTTGATGGGGGCATCTCAATCAATGGCACCTCTAGTGGCTTCAGAAACATCATGGTCTCAAAGGGAGGCCCCAGCTCATGCTGGAGGGATGGGAAACCTCAGAGGAATAATATATTGGGGGCAGCAGATGGGAAGGAGTGGGAAACAGCAGCAGAAGCCTGGGATGGCTTGGAATATGGACTGGGAGCAGTGTTGGTCACTATGAGTGTGATCTCCTCTTCCCTGTGTCAGATAGATGCTTGGGAGCAGGACGAGCTGAATAAGGAGGTGTGCTTTGACAGCTGCTGCATAGATCCCTCCCCTTTTCAGCTAGTGGAGAGGACTTCCCTGCACAAGGTGGGTCTGACTTCCCTCCCAGCTACAGTCCATCCATCTCCAACTTGTCTGTCTCTGTGCTAACCCACGCCAGGGTTAATCCCCTCACCTCTCCACATCTCCCTCCCCTCGCTTTGCATTTTTTTCTCTCTTGCTCTCTCTCTCTGTTGCCGTCTCTATCTGAGGAGCTCACTGAGCTCCCATCAGCACAGCGTCTGACTGCAGTCTTCTGGAATATGAGCAGATTAGTTTCATAAAAGAGCTTCAGAGAGCCACACTAGGATCCACCAACCATTGCATTAGTGTTGGAATTCCCTCTCCCAGCCTCTGGGGCTGTCTAGATCAGGGGTCCCCAAACTTTTTCGTCCATGGCCCCTTACTGCGGTCTGGCGGCAACTCGTGGCCCCGTGGGGTATGTCTGCTGAAATGCTGCAGCGGAAAGCGGAAGCTTCCACTGTCCACGGCGGCATTTTGGCAGGACAAAAATAGCCTATGCAGGAGTTCTGTGGTCTCCCGCGTGGGATCGGCGGCGGCGGTGAGATCTCGCACACCCCCTGAGGTGGGCTCGCGCACCCCCAGGAGTGCACGCACCCCAGTTTGAAGACCACTGGTCTACATATACATACATTAGCACTGGGATTCCCACTCCCAGGCACTCAATGCAGCAGCAGCCACACTTGAGGTGTTTGTAAAAGCACTGATACATTAATGATGGATTTCATACATTAGCAGGTCTGAGTGCTGCGAGATCCACATGCAGCAGTAGAGGTGGGATTAACATTCCTGGCCCCTCTGGGACAAGGGACCTCCATCTCAGCACATGAATACTGGGATTCACAATCCCTGCCTCGGAATGCAATGGGGTCTGCATACCTTTATCACTGTATTTATTAGGGGTCTGTCACTGATTATATCATTGCTGGGATCCCCACTCTCAGCCCTGGAGCACAGCAGGCTCTACCCCACTGTGCACTGGCCCCTGTGTGAACTGGGATCTGATCCCTTGTAGCCATATGCCAGGTGTGGGGATGTGAGTTAGTGTGAGAATATTTTAGGTATCCCTAAAGCATCCCAAGTATGCACCAGTATGACCTGAGGGGAATCATGTGTAGTTAGAAGTCCCAGGAATAAAAGGAATATTTGAGCTGTATGGGATTGCTGCTCTGGGCTAACTACATGTAAGCAGGGGAATAGTCCCACTATTGTGAGGAACTCTCTTGGCTTCTGCACTACCCTGGTGAAATGGGCTAGCGGAAGGATCTGAGTCCTCGCTCCCACTTCCTTTACTCAAAGGCCTCCCTCCCCTTGAGGACTCCCTTTCTACTCTCCTGTCTGGTGGAGTCCTTGTAACCCCAACAAGGCTGGGCCCAGGATTCCTGGAGGGGCTCGACCCCAAACCCTGCTGTGGTTACCTAGGTCAGGGGCAAGGGTGTCCCCACTCCGGGGTGCTCCCTCTGCACTGGGCACTTCCCTGGCCCACTGATTGTTACATACAACTTAAAACAAATGCACATTATTTAATCAACAGTGTATCAAATAAATAAGGAAAAATTAGAAAGGTTAGAGAAAACACATCACCCTGCTCTGTGGTAGCAGGGAACATCCAACCCAGTGTCTCTGCAAATGTCAGGACAGTTCAGTCTGTTCCTGGTAGGTTCCAGGTCTCCTTCTCAGCTGTGCTGCAGGGATGCTGTGACTTGGACACTTCCTCTGGTGGCGGCCACACACTTTCAGGCTCTGGACTGCTCCAGTTCCACCACTTTGTCTCAGCTCCACTCTGCCTCAGCATGGCTGCTGGTGCTGCTGCTGCCTCCAACCCCCTGGGCTGCTGCCCTGGGCCCTCTGGCTCTGGCTGTTACAGCTCTGCTCTGCAGGTAGCTCCTGTGTCTCTTCCCCCAGTACTGACCTGCTTTGTGGTCTGCTTTTCTGGCTTCTCTGCCTCTGGTTCCTGCAGCTGCTCCCTGGGTAGGTCTGCACTCTCTGGGCTGTGCTCCAACTTCGGGGCTGCAGCTCTGCTCCCAGCACAGGGTCTGTCTCTCTGGGCTGCTGCTCTGGCCCCTCTGGATTTGGCCCAGCTCAGCTCTGGCCTCTGCTCTCTCCTTAACTCAGCCCCTCTCTGTCTCACACAAACAAAACCAAGTTCACACACAGGATGGGACCCACTCTGGCCTCCTGACTCCTTGATTTGCCTGCCCGCTCTGTCAGTCAGGCTGACCTGGAACATTGGCCTCTCACCATTGTTCCTGGGGACTGCCAGACTCAGAGTCCTGATTGCCCATTGACCCTGCCCCTTTTGGTCCTGGGAGCTAACAATCAAAACACCCCACTGAGTGTTAGTAAGGGAATAATAGTCCCCTTATGTACAGGTATATACCAGGAGTTCCAGGTCCCCTGGAGTCCCGCTACCACCCTGCAAGTGCAATGAGGCTACCCGCCGAGGATTAGCATTAGATTTCCCACTCCTAAGGCAGCTTCTTACCAGGGGGATGCTAAACCCAAAGGGATTTGAGTTGGGATTCCCACTCCTAGCTTTGGAACCCAGAGGGGATCTCAGGCCTAGGCTTAGTGCCAAGACTCTCGTTCCCAGCCTTTGAGGACATCAAGCCCTGTGCGACTGGTAATGGAGATTCTCTTGTGTTTTCTCTCACAGACACACACCTTGTTCTCCTTGCTGGGCCTCAGTCATGCCTATGTGACCAGTAAGGGGAAGCTGAAGGGAGTGCTGGCTTTGGAAGAGGTAAAGACAGTCAAGTTTTCATTCAGACACTCCCACCTCCTGCTCAGCCCCAGACATTCTGTGTGTTATCGCAATATCCCACAGCAGACGAGAACCAGTTCTGGGATGGAAGTTTCAGTCAGTACATTTCTTAGTATTCCAGTTTCAAGTCCTGGCAGCACTGGCTTAGCCCTTTTCCCTTCTGAGGGGAGAAACTGTGTTCCTGGATGTGAGTTTTTCAAAAGGGGCCTTAACAAACCAAGGCCTGTCTGCTTTACATGACTATTAAAGAGCCCCTACTCCTTTTTGTGAGAGACGGGCTATTACCTGTGTGGCCCGTGGCAGATCCACTTAGCCAGTGTCCCTCCCAGAAGTGGCTACACTGAAGTGACATGGAGTTTGCCAAGTGCTGTGGGATGAAAAGCACTATAGCAATGCAAAATCTGATCTCTCCAGGGGCTAGTCTCCTGCCCCCTTATTTTGGAGAATAGCTGAACTGTTGTGCTGTGGTTTATCAGCTGTCCTTTCATTTCCTCTCTGTTCCTCTGACCTTCTGCCTCTCCAATAGCTCCAGAAGGCAATTGAGGGCTCCACGCGCTCTGGTGTCCGCCTTCGTCCACCCCTCGCCAGCTTCCGTGACACCAACCGGACCTCAGTCAGCAATGAGCAAAGTAGCCAGGTTTCACAGGTGTGTAGCTGGCAGGACAGCTGTGTGGTGCCTGTGAGAGGAGCTGTGGACTCAGGGATGGGAAGCCCACTGCCCTCCATCTCTCCCTCCCCACAGCCTCCGCCTTTCCGTGAAGAGGGGAAGGGGCTGCGCTCTGTCTCAGCTGCTGACTCTGAGCTGGAGGAGATGGAGCTGTCTGGCACTGCTGCTGAGAACATCTCAGACATCCTCAAGGACCTGAGCCTGCGCTCCACGGACCTGGAGGAGGACAATGAAGAGGATGTGCCCCTATAACCGGTGGGAGGAGGGGATGTCCCACTCCACTCCCATCAGTGAGCCAGCCCTGCTACACCTGCTCCTCAGGGAGATGCTCGGGGACTCTCTCGTCAATGCTCCAGCATCTGCAGTAGCCCTTCTGTCTGCTGCCGTCACTGCCTGGAATATTGTGCTACCTGGGACAGATGGGGGTGCATGTGAGAGTGTGGGGAGATGGACTTTCCTTGGTGGCACGGGGATTGCTGGGATTATGGCCCCTACTCTTTCTCTACCAGCACTCATGGTGACCTTGTGTCGGGGAGGCAGCAGGAACCATAATGAGGCATGGACACCACTGGCTGCAGGGGCAGATGCTCTGGACAGATTGTGCCATTGTGAGAGAGTGGTGGGGAGCAGATGAGGGCCACAGCCCTTCCTCTTCTCCATTCCCCAAACACCCTGCAGAACAGCATGACTTCCTCTGCTTCCCCCACCCCGCAACAGTTCCTGCAGGAACCTCCCCACAACCCAGGATTTCTGACTAGTGAAAATTCTCAGGGGTGGGGGGATTGTGCAGATTCTCAAGGGTGCGAGGAGAGGGCAAGACCCCAAACATCCTCCTCTACAGTCCACTCAGCCACAGCTGTATCCCTAGAGATGGTGAGTTGAGCCAGCCTGGCACCTAGAGACACCCAGCATCCCTGGGGTAATAATAGCTTTATATACAGTGGCTCATTCATTAGCACGACACTCCTGCATGCAGTTTCTAAGGGTGGTCACCATCTTCCCAGACACCTCACACACACTTGTATCCTAGAAGCAACTTCCATCTCAGAATCTCACCACCCCATGCCCCTTCAGGTCTCTCTTCCATGCTGCACACTAAGAACATTCTTGTCCAGAAATACTGGGTCTTGTTCTGGATTCTCCCTCTGGTATTTTCCTTGGTGAGAGGTATGCTGGGGGCTTCTCATGGGCCTGCCAGCACTGTCACAAACAGGGAGGTTTCTTACTGTTCCCAGAAGCATGGTTGGGAGGGAGGAAAGGCTGCTTGCTCTGTATCATGGTTCTTTAATATACTCAGGACTTTAAAAAAGAATTGGACAGGAGGAAAGACTCCTTGCTTTCCAGTTGGCTTACTGAAGTCTTTAAGCAGAATGGCCAAGACTGAAGTGGGTTGGTCAAAGGTCACAAAGGCATTGGTAAAGAGCAGTAAGACTGCATATATGTTTCTATCTTTCAGATATTCATGTGTTTGTCTCTGAACCACTATCAGCAATTTCTATGAAGTTACAGTCTTAAAATATAAGAACACCAATGGAGGGGGATTGGGGGCTGGGACCAGGCTGAAGAGAGAGAAATGAGGAACAGCACAGAGAAGTCACTCCCCTGCTTTCCCCTTTGCTAGCACAGGAAGGCCCCTCTTTCTAAATACTGCTCTCTCTCTTGCTGCTCAAGGATTGGGTACCCTCCACACAGCTCTGTCACTATAGCTCAATTGTAGCTTGCAGCACCTTGCAATTCCATCTTCACCTGTGTCTGGAGGACAGACGCTGCAGCAGCTTGGTGCATGCATGTGACACCCTGACTCTTGGAGATGAGAGACTGCCAGGCTAACTCACTATCCCTGCCAGGTTTTCTCAGTACAATGGCAAAATTCAGTGCTGTAGAGTCTGCAGATTTCCCCGGCCATTGTGCAGCTTTCTTCTGTCAAATTTTTATAAAAGAAACCATGTTGCAGTCCCTGGGGCTCTGCCAGACACAATCCAACCCATCAGGCTGTGAGGAGAGGAGAGCCCAGGCACTTTGTGATATGTCCTGATGCCTGGCCAGGTGCACCTCCATATGCTCGCTGCCTGGAGGCTATGACAAAGCCAGAGGCAGCATGTTTCCCAGTTCCTGTCCTGTTCCCTATCTGTGCAACTGGGAGACATCAACTATGTTGGGTTTGCCAAGCTTATTTAAGCAGATGGTTCCCCTGCAGTGTGCCAGAGGCAGGTAAAAATCCTGCAGTAGGAATTTCTCCTTGACCTCAATTCTCACAATTAGGCTTGTACATGTAAACAAGAACCCTTTCTGAAGCTGGGGGGTCTCCAATGTGACCTGCCCTGGCTGTGTCCAGCTGGGGGCAGTTATGCTGGGGAAGAAAGGGTTTGATTAATTCCCTGGCAATTCCAGGTTCCCTGCCTGGCTCATTCTTCCCCTTGCACTGGGATCCCTGTATTCTATGTCTGGCCCTCCTCTTTGAGGACAGATGCTTTCTCTCGTGCTCTTTTTTGAGCTGGTGTTTATTTTTTCCAGTTTTTCATAAAGGCAACATCATTTTAAAACTAACAAAAGTAAACAGAAGTGGGAGGTTGGCAGTCTCATGGCAGTAGCCCAATTCTCAGGGACTGCCCTCCCACCTCCACCACCAATCCTGTGGACTGTTACCTTTCACAGCAGCCAAGCAGCAGAGCTCAGACTAGTGTGACCAGACAGCAAGTGTGAAAAATCAAGATGGGGGAGGGTAATAGGATCCTATATAAGAAAAATACCCAAAAATCAGGACTGTCCCTATAAAATTGGGACATCTGGTCACCCTATCTCAGACAGGCCCTGTCTCCTCTCTGCCCCTGTCGGGGGAGAACAGAGCATCCACCCCACTTTTGCCCCTTTAAAGCATGGGGAAGTGGGAAAGAAAGCAATGACTAGTGGTTTATCATCTTGTAAAGTACTTGCAACCATCTGGTGTGTCATACTCCATCAGCAATAGGGCTCTGTGAGCTGCCACCAAGCCTGAGTTCCTACCTCTTCTGGAGGGCAAAGTTTGTGGTTGAAGCTGGCTCTTTAAATAAAAATTGGAGAAAGGGAGAGAGGTGTATGCATGAGAGCAAGTCAGAAACAGATACAGACAAAAAAGAGATAGTAAAGTCCCATGCAGACTGCGAAGAGCTACAAAAGGATCTCTCAGAATTGGGTGATTGGGGAACAAAATGGCAGATGAAATTCAGTGTAATACTACGTAATGCACATTGGAAAACATCCTCCCAACTATATATATAAAATATTGGGGTCTAAATTAGCTGTTACTAGTCAAGAAAGAGATCTTAGAGCAGAGATGGGCAAACTACGGCCTGCAGGACTGTCCTGCCCAGCCCCTGAGTTCCCAGGTGGGGAGGCTAGCCCCCACAGCCCCACCCGTTTCCCCCCCACCCCCTGCCACACACACACAGCCTCAGCTTACCACAGCGCCAATGCTCTCGCCTGCCGCTCCGGCCAGGCAGCATTGCAGCAGTGTGGCTGGCTCTGGCAGGGCTGCAAGCCCCTGCTGCTTTGAGCGGCATGGTAAGGGGGTGGGGAGTCTGGGATGGCGGGGTTGGATAAGGCGGTGCTGGGGGGCATTCAGGAGGCAGGGAGCAGTTGGATGGGGTGGAGGTTGGGGGCATGGATAGGGCATGGGATTCGGGGTCAGGGGGTGGGCTGTCAGCGGGTGAGCGGTGTGGACAGAGGTCGGAGCAGTCGCGGGGGGTTGGATGGGGGCAGGGTCCTGGGGGATTGTAAACATCCATTCAGTGTGCACTGGCAGTCAAAAAAGAAAACAGAATGTTGAGAATCTTTAAGAAAGGGATAGATAAGACAGAAAATATTATATTTTATATCAAACTGATAATATGCCCACATATTGAATACTGCGTACAGATGTGGTCGCTCCATTTCAAAAAAGATATAGTGGAATTGGAAGAGGTTCAGAAAAGGGGTATGGAATGGCTTCCATATGCAGAGCGCTTAATAAGACTGGGACTTTTCATCTTGGAAAAGAGACAACTAAGAGGGAGTACGATTGAGGTCTATACACTCATGACTGGTGTGGCGAAAGTAAATAAGGAAATGGTATTTTCTCAGAACACAAGAACTCGGGGCGGGGGGTGTCACCAAATGAAATTAACATGCAGCAGGTTTAAAACAAACAAAAGGAAGTATTTCTTCACACAATGCAGTCAGTCTGTGGAACTCTTTGCCAGAGGATGTTGTGAAGGCCAGGGTTCAAAAAAGAGCTAGATAAATTCATGGAGGATAGGTCCATCAATGTCCCTAGCCTCTGTTTGCCAGGAGTTGGGAATGAGCGACAGGGAATTGATCACTTGATGATTACCTGTTCTTTTCATCCCTTCTGGGGCACCTGGCATTGGCCACCGTCAGAAAACAGGATACTGGGCTAGATGGATCTTTGGTCTGACCCAGTATGGCTGTTCTTAAGCTGGAGACCGAGAAATACAAGGAGAAGGAATCTTGGGATAATGCACGCAAGGGACTGGGGCAGCTCAAAATATGGCCTCATATACACTTAAAGAGTTTTTGATTGTGGGTTAGGAGTGTGAAAAACTCATACCCTGAAATAGCTAACTGTCTAGATGGTAGTACTGAATAATGAAGGTCTGAATAATGAAGGAAAATGAAAGAAAAAAAATCAAGGTAGAAGAAGGAAAATCACTAACATAAGGTCAGCATTTCAACCACAGAAGCTGAAGCTACAATCTCCTCAGAGCCTAACCTCTAACCCCAAGTGCAACATAACTGTGAGCAAAAGATGGCACTGAAGATTTATGAAGAATACATTCACAACAAACTTGGTTGCCTTTTGCTCCTGAGATACACAATAAAAGTGATTACAGAGAAAGCAGGCGTTGTAACATACTTAGATGTTGGTCCAATATTTGATGAGGTGTTTGTGTGATTTACCAATCCAATGTAAACAGCACTATGTCGAGGGAAGGGCTGCTCCCATCAACACGGCTACTGCCTCTTACAGAGGTGAACTAAGCCGAGGGGAGAAGCTCTCCTGTCAGCATAGTCACAGCTTCACTAACTCGTTACAGCAGAGTCACTGCAGCTTTATATGTGTAGACCTGCTCACATTCTCAGTCACAGTTCAGAGTGATTAGGATATGAAAATTGCTATGTGCAGCTAAGAACTGACTGAAGAATTGTAAAGAAATGCTGGCAAATGGCAAAGTAGAAGCTGGGGAGGTGTTGAGCAGGACTGTTCCAGGTCCAGTCTTATTTAAAATCTTCATGAATAATCTGGAAGAGGAAGTAAATGGCATGGCTAATGAAACTCACAGACAGTAACTTGGGAAGAGCAATGAATACCAGACAGGAGAGAGAAATAATAAGAAAGAGACCTACAGAGAGCAGAGACTGGGACAGAAAATAACAGGATAAGAAAATGGCAGGATAAGAAAATCACAGGAAAACACAGCTAACTTGTCTGAGGAAAAGAATCCAAAACAAGGGGAGTGGGAGGAGAATCCTAGGACAGAGAGATACTTAAAAAGACCTTGAAAAGCTACAGCAGACAGCAAATTAAACACCTGTGTGTAGTGTAACAGGCAGTAAAAAAGGCTAATACAATTTTGGTATACGCAGAGGCATCACTTCATGGGTCAGAGAAGTGATTGCTCTCGTCTGTGGCTCTGGTGCAAGCACACTTAGAGTATTTCAACTCTGAGCACCACATTTCAAGAACAACTACTAGCAAACTGGAAGCTGAATTGTACTAGAAATGGTTAGGGAGTTAGGGACTAAGATGACCATATGTCCTGATTTTATAGGGACAATCCCAATTTTTGGATCTGTTTCCTATATAGGCATCCCCATCCTGATTTTTTATACTTGCTGTCTGGTTACCCTACTAGGGACTCAGACACAAAAAAACTAGAGGTGTTAATTATGTATGTTTTGTGAAAGCAACATCTGAGTTAAAAGGGCACAAGCATTTAGACATATCTGTAGGGTGTTCACACGAAGGAAAAAAGAAATTACATTGGGTGGCAAAGAGTACAACTAGGAGTATTGGGATGAAACTAAGATAAAAAACATTTAGAATAGATAGCAAACTCTTCCTGACAGTGAGATGTATTAGGCCATTGGTTTTCTAAGTGTTGGAAGACACATTGGCTGGCGAATGTAAACCAGATTGGAAAAGCTGCAAGGAGATGGCAGCAATGTTGGAGAGTCCATAGGGGCATCTCCCCTCTGAGTCAACATTAAACCACTACCCCAATCAGGGGCAACTCTATGTTTTTTTCTGCCCCAAGCGTGCAGTCAGGCGGCCTTCGGCGGCAAGCCTGTGGGAGGTCTGCCAGTCCCTCGACTTCAACATACCTGCCGCCAAAATGCTGCCGAATCCGCGGGACCAGCGGACCTCCCTCAGAAAGGCCTGACTGCTGCCCTCACAGTGACCGGCGGGCCGCCCCTTCCGGCTTACCGCCCCAGGCATGTGCTTTCTGCACTGGTGCCTGGAGCTGCCCCTGACTCCAGTACACTAGTAGGGGGATCATGAAGCTAGAAGTGCAGCTTTTTGGAATAGGTGTAAAGCCAAAGTCTGGATTATTCAAGGTCATTATAGAGCTCATCCTGTTTAAACCTTCCCTGTGGTTTCATCTGGCTGCTGGATTTTTCTCCATGTCCTGTCCTAACCGTCTTGCAAGTTGTGAACCATCTGGCAAGTTCCATCTCAAAGACGGCAACATTACTGGTCACTGGTAACTGAATGACTCTTATATGTATAGTCTGTAGCACGCTTTGAGATGAAAGACTCTGAATGAAATATCAGCAGCTACATGAGAAGAGAAGGGAAGAGGGCAGCAGTGGCAGGACAAGCATTGTTGGGCTCACATAATGACCTCCATTCTGTGACACAATGGCTGCAGATGAAGTGTCATCTTTTTATAGTGGCGTGCAAAAAGTTCTCTTGCCTACTCAGAATGAGATACTGCCCCTAACCTTGCATATGTCTCCAGGCTTTATTCCTGTCAATGATTTTGTGCCTCCACTCCTGCAAGGATACTTTTTCCTCAGACGCAAGTCCTTAGCTCCTCCCTCCAGAAATAAAACACTTCCACCAGCCAGAATGGCAAGACAACATTCTGTTTAATAATAACTTCATAAGGACTGTACATGCCATTTTGGCCTACATCCTCTCCTTTTTCAGTGGCTGCTGCCACACATAGGTATGAAGGTGTGTAGTGCCATATAATTTCCTATGTCCATATGTATATTTTATATATATATAGATAGATAGATATGATGATATTTTATATATATATTTATAGAGATTTTTTCTCATAAGTCACATTATCAAACCATGCGAAGAATAACCAGTGAAAAAATTTTCAGGCAAAGACGTTTTGGAACTGGAAGACCAAAGGCAAATCAGGCAAATCAGTTTTGTTTTTGTTTATTTGAGGGTGGCATGGGACAAGCAGGGGTAGGAGGGTTACAATGACAACCTCTCTTCTCTTCCTGCTCTTTCTTTCCCCATGAAGAACCATGGCCCTCCACAAAAATTCATCCTTGAGGGATGAAAAGAATCTCCATTCAGTCCCACACACAGCTGGGGAATAGGGTCTTTCCATCGCCCTGCTACACCCCCTCCTTGTCCTGTCCCCTTATGCAATAGCAGTTTCATATGTTGAGAACACAAAAATCTTAAACCCCAAACCTTTGGTTGCTTTTAAACATGCTTCAAGACTCCACTCCCCATTCTCCCACCCACCCACAGACATTCCACCCATACCACCCAGAGCTCACTGTACCTCCCACTCCCCAGCCCTTACCTACCCAACCCCCAAAAGAGCTTTTTAAAAAAGTCCTGCTCATTGTAAAATGATTTTTGTGGCCCATTCTGTAGTTTGGAGGATCGTGAGATCCTGTAGTTTGGAGGTCCCCAATCATGCAAGGCACCCACAAAACCAGAGAAGATACACAGAAACCATCAAACCAAATATACCTGCAAAGCTGTGTCTGCTTTTACCACTGCTCATCTGAGCACTACACAGAAACATGGATGGAAGTGGAGCGAATGCCTGTGCCTGCCTGGAATGGACTGGGCACAGCATCTAGGTCAAGAACCTGAATGGGATTTGTGACCTCTAGAAAGGGAGCAGGGCAACAAGGGAAAATGCTTTTACTGGTTTTCTATCTCTCTGCAAAGGGCTCTGGGGTTCAGGTGAACCTGGACTGGATGGCTGTGTTATCCTGGAATTAACTGTCAATGCATGACCTTTCTCCTGGGTGGAGAAGAACGTTGCCTGACAGGGGGTATACTAGTAGTACCCTTGGGAGGAGCAGAATGAAGACCGGATTTCTGAAGACACCAAGTATTGACTCAGTGCTAGGTGGAGGCTGAATTCCTATCCAATTAGTGTTAGATAGCAATTCTTTCTTAAGTGTACCACTTAGCTTAACTGGGAGCCCTTGCCATCATTCTAGAACAGGTAGGTGCCTTGTTGACTGCCCTGAAGAGCAACATTCATGACCGAACAGATAACCTGTCAGTTCCTACATTTGCAGGAGAAATCATAGAATATCAGGGTTGGAAGGGACCTCAGGAGGTCGTCTAGTCCAACCCCCTGCTCAAAGCAGGACCAATACCAACTAAGACATATCCTAGGGTCTGGGTGGAAATATTGTCCAAAACAGGGTCCTGGTGTGGTTACATTACTTACATTCCAACCCAGATATGTCTGTGCTGGGGAAATACAATACACAACCGCAGTTGGTCCATATTACTCTTGTACAGACCTGTTTATATCCATACAAGGGAAGGACAAAAATGTCCAAGAAAGGTCTAATTGGTATACATCACACATTTCTTGTACATATCTTGCATTGTCTGTGCTAGGAAGAGCCAGATATATAACAAAGACCCAGATAGGCTCTATGTGCCAACGCAGATCCTGCCATATCTTTACTGGTAACACAGTGACCATGTGATCTGTATCATTTCTCAACAGACCTAGAGAGCTGTCTGTGCTAGCAGGAGCCTGTGATCTCCAGCAAGGGGCCAGACATTTTGCATGTGCTGGAGAGACAGAAAGATACTGATCTGACACAGATGTCTATCACTCTCCTACAGATCCAGCCCCCTATCTATCTCACCTGGGGAGTGTCTATGATATGAAAGAGGGCCTCATCTGGCTCCATTCATAACTGACATTGCCTCTGCGGTGTTATCTAATGGGCGCACATCAGCTCCATATTCTGCATATCGCTCTGTTTAGCCCTTCCCTTCCCTGAGTTAAGGCACAGCACATCCTTGTCAGACTCCCTCTTCTGTGCTCCAGCTAAACAGAGTATGTCATTCTTATCCACTTCTCTCAAGACAGCATTAAATATGCTGATTGCAGCTCACTGGTGATTGCTGTATTTGAAAGGCTCTTTTGGTAACAGCAGCTTAAAATGACATTTCCCAATGTTTAGAAATGTCTGAACCAAGCCATGAGGAAAATCCAAAGTGGGGTGAGATGGAGAAACTTTCCCTCATACAAGCTAGTGTGAGATAGTCTGAGCTGGCAGGAAGAAACAGGTCTAGGCTGTGAGAGAGCAAGGACCTTCTCCTGACATGGATGGCTGAGGTGACACCTTTCTGGATTGTGCAGCTAAGCTTAATGCCAGCCTGTGCTACTCTCCAGCGTATCGAAGGGTGTTTACTTTTTACTTATCTTTTTCCTCTATCAGGACAATTAATCTGACATTTAAGCCAAATGGGACTGATTCTAGTGATTCAGGGCCTCACCTTGCTCCCATGAAAGGCAAAGTCCCAGCTAATTTCAGTTGGAGCAGGATTGGGCTCTTACTTGGGGCAGTTGCTGGCTGGTGTCCACAGGAGGAGGAACACAATATTCTGGCTATTCAGGGGAGACAAGGAAAGAAGTAGATAATTCTTGAGTGTGGAGCCATCTCCCTCTGCCTCCTTGTCTTCCAGAGGGGCGAGCTAGATAGCTAGCTATGCATAGGCTTGGAAGGATTAGATTTTTATTGGTAATGGTCAGTAAATGCTGATTTCACTGAACACACACACACAAACTAAAGAAAAAATATTTCCATTGACAATAAATGAAATTTACAGCTAGGCAATGTAAGAAAAATGCTGCTTGAGAACTTTGAGTTTGATCTAAAGATATTTACTTTGTATATTTTGACATGACATGTTGACAATTTTTGTTTTAACACTTATGAAGCTATATAACTTTTTGAGTCTCAACATCTGTCATTAAATAATCATTATCTGACCTCCCTCATTTTCACCCCCCATAATTTCATGCAATTGTGAAAACTGAAATAAAGCTAGAAAAAATGATTAAAAATAATATTGATATTTGATCAAAATTCTAAATTAAAAATCGAATTCTGCCAAGCCTACTTATGCAGTACCAAGCTCTGTAACAGCCCTTGAGCTACACCAGGTTGGCAGAGTCTCTTATTCTGTGATTAACCCCTTCAGCTCCTTTGTAGGGGTGGTGGTGGTTATTTTTTAAAAAGCTTTTCTCATCTTTTTTGCTGACATATTTCCTCAACTCCCTCCTTTTCCCTGATGCCTCTCCCCCACCCCCACCCCCTGGGGCACACACACCGTTCAGATTTAGAAAACAGTCTCCTTTTCCCTGGCTGTCTTGCTGGCTCCACAGACAATTTCCATTTGCTGGACACAGTAAGGATAGTCCAGGCTTTTGACACACACTTGGCCAAGTCTATACATCTCAGGGTCATTCCAACTCTCAAGTCACCTTGGAACTGGCATGAAAACAGGCATGTACCCTGGCTGCAGTAGCTGTCTCAACCCAGTAGCCCAACACGGTGCTCAATTGTTCCCATAGACTTGCCCCTGCCCTACTGTGATAGGACAGGACTTATCAGTGGTGCTTACCTTTCCCTGTCAGCTCTGAAGTCCCAGCATAGTCAAAAAAAAGGGGTGGAATTGGCAAGGGTGACTAGTCACTGCTAGAGATCTGCCAGTTCACATGGAAACCGAAGAGCTGCCAGATGGGAATGACTGTCAGTCACTACAAAGTAGGAACAGATTGGAACCAGTCACCCTAGAAGTGATAAGATTTGTGTCCCCTTCCTCAACTCCCTGAGCCATTTACCTAGACCTAAGGATGTATCAGAACTGATGCCTACAAATGAAAGGCCCCTTCCTCTTCTCCCATTCACCCACCCATTTCCCCCAACCTGGAGCCAAATTGAAAATTGTGCTTTAGAGATGAAAGACCCTATATCCCACTTCATGATTCCCCTGAGCCAGCCACTCACGGGGACACACTGGAACTGGTGTCCTGGAGGTAGTCTCCAAACCCATGAACAACAGTTCACAGGAAACAACAGTTTAACAGCAGTAGTGTGAACTGGCCAGATGATGGCAGTAAAGGGAACAGGAATGAGAAAGAGCTCTGTCTGAGAGCTGATTCAACTACTAGTCACTCATATTTAAAGAGACACTTCTCTGTTCCGCATAGACCAGAAGTCATGGCTCCTGCTAAAGACTTAATGGCTTAGTAGTGAAAAGCAAACAAAGGCAGGGAGCTCTCTAGCTACACTGCTTCGAGCAATTTCAGAAATATTTCATGAGTGCAGCTCTGCTCACAAGTGACGACTCCAGATCAAACTTGCTTACTTGACAATAAAAATATGTTTGTTTCTGACTGCCAACCTGCAGACTCAGACTGGGCTCTGGGAGTCAAACTGGACTCTTTCCAGATTATCCCCTAGAATAAAAAAACCGTAAGTCAAATTGTGCCGCCAATGATACCTGTGGCAGCCCCGTGGCCTTCAGGACTAATTAGATCATAGTAAACAATTCTGCAGATGCTGCACAAGAAGGAATAGGTTCTGTTACCCTCTTTCTGAGCTAGGCTGGCTCTGCAGGGATAACTTGAGAAAAATTAAGTCAAAATCTAGGAGCAAGATTTTCAAAAGGAACTAGTAACTTTGCATTCCTCGGTTTTTGGATACCTTCAATAGACCTGATTTTCAGAAAGAGCTGAAAATCAGGGAGCCTTAGAGGATCTGATTCTGGATACAGGCAGGGTGCAGGTCTGTTGCATAAAAAAAGCCCATTTTTATACAATCACTTTTTAAGGTAGCATCACATTTTGCAGGAGACTAAAAGTGATCTATCCGTTTGTGATTAATATTGTCCATTTGGGCCTCACTTAGGCAATGGTTGGAGGCCATGGGCATGCTGTGTCCAGTCAAGTTTCTGGCAACGAGAAAGGCATATGTGCTCTTGGATGGTGAGGACCATAGGGGAAGGTTTTTTTGGTTCTTTTTGAAAAAAAGGTAAGATCTTTATTTGCCAAAAAAGCAAGATCTTTATGGAAAAATCTTATAAAATTTAATACCTTGAAAATAATAGGTTTCTGTAGAAATTACTGTAAACACCTTTAGGATTTAATAGACAATGAGATCCCAGCTATAAGCTTTTTGAAACTGGACTACAGAATTCTGTAGCAGAAGTATAATTCTCTAGAGGTCAGAAAACTCTGTCGGAAGGTTTTCACATGCTATTGCATTCTGTGGGATTTTCATAAAGTAAATTTCTTTACTTTTTCTTTCTTAGTCTTTGTTTTCCATGTAATGTGTGTCCCTCTGTCACTTCTCTCCTATGGAGAAAATGTACCTCATACATTTGTCACACATCTTACAAAATGCACAACTTGTCTGCATTAAAAAAAAAATAGACCTAACCAAGATGACTCCCTTGTCCTGGTCCTGTGAATGACAAGGTGGGAGCAGGATACATTTACAGATACACTGAAATATAATTACCGTAAACATCCAGGTTGGTCCTGGCTAGGCTCTCGGAGGCAGAATGGTTCGGAAAAAAATAAGAAGCAGGCTTATCGAACCTTCCCCCTCACAAAGAAAAACCCCAGAGAAACACACTGTCAGTTTTCCTGAAGATTCAAAAAAAGTTGGGTTAACTTTCATTTGTATGTCATTTTGCTGCAGTGCCTACACACTTTCCCAGTTTTTCTGTTCTTGCTAGTGAGACTTCCCCAATCTATGCAGCAGCCAGACCAAAGCAGTTCAGATAAATTCAGGATAATGAGTTCTCCTGGGATTTTGGGATGTGCTTTATCCAACTTTTGCAACCTTGGGACTCAGGAGGTTGGTATCAGAATGTGCAAACATATTTAAGTAGATACTGAAACCCCATCACCCAGTAAAGGATCAACCTCCCCTGGAAGAGACAGGGAAGCTCTGACAAAATGGGGATAAAGAGGTGGTAACAAATGCTTTTGTCTCATATTCGCCCCCAAGTGTCAGCCTCACATAATCCTCCCAAACACTCCTCCCAGTGGAGAGAGAAGATGGATCCTCTTGAAATGGAGCTTGCTGGAGAGACTCAGAAGTTCACTGTGGAGTTCCCTATAATCCCAATTGCCAGTAGGAAAGGTGTCTGGTGGAATAATCATCTCCAAGACTCCATGCTAATTCATCCTCCCTTTGATTCCTGGACATGATCCACTTCTGTTTTCCTGTGGCTGTCTCAGCTCCTAGCCTCCTGGATAGTATTCCTGCCACGTTCTCCTCTCCTGACACGTACTCCTTCCCTCCTACATGGGTTGGGTTCCAAACCTGGATCAGGAGAGGAACAAGCCTCACTCTCTCATCTTGCAAGCAGCAATACCAATTCTACCACCAGGGAGGAGAAGACAGAGAGAAGACAAATGTCTGTATTCCAGTTTAACAGAAGTGGCTCTGGCTTGGAGCAAATGGGAAAGAGATGCCACCAGGGTAGTGCAGAAAGAGGGCAATCTCCAGCTTGGTTCATTTATCCAGTTCCCCACCCTTAACTTGCCCTTTGATGGCATTTCTTTGCTGGAGGGATGCAATTGCTCACACACTGCCCACATTTCAGTGAACACCTAACACTTCTACCATCCCCTGCTGGTCATGTTCTGCTGTCTGAACAATGATTGCTCTCACACGATTTTTGTCTCCTGTTTACTCCCTAGCAAGAGCAGAGAGGAAACGATTGGTTAAATACCTATTTAAAGTTCCTTCTTCTGTAGAATGTCTGCAGCAACAAGAAGGGGAATCACATGGGATCAAAACCCTATCAGTCCACAAATCACAAACTTTGTTAACAAAAATATAGAACCCGTAAAAATGGGGAAGACCCCCCAAAACCCAGCCTTCCCCACCTCTGAAAGAGAGATGGGAGGAATGAGAAAGAAGAAAACAGAGCCAAGGCCTATTTACATTGTCAAGAAAAACAGAAAATGTAAAGCAGGAAAAGAAATGAACAGGAGGGAGGAGAAAAATTTCCCTCTCACCCCTTTCCTCCATCCACATTTGGCACCACAGAAGGACTAGGGACACCGAGAATGGTATGGTAGTTATGGTCAGTGATGGCCAGCCCACAGGCCTTTCCCTCTGTTAACCACTGTGTTTAGAACCATTACCCAGCAATATAAAACTGTAGAAAAAGAAACAGCAACAAAAATCCAATATAAACTCAAAAATGGTGATACTGTTTGTTCCTGCTGTTCCTGGCCTCCTTGCAGAGGAAAAGAGGGAAGGATTCAGGCAGTACTCAGAGGTGGACAAACTCCCAAATCCTCTGGGAAAGTCAGCTTTATGTTACTATGTCTATATAGTAGAAAATGGCAGGTGACCCCCTCCCCATGCATGTAGTGCAGAACATCACCTGGAAATATCTCCTGCTTCCCCGGTCTCACTGCAGCTCCCAAGCAGACAGACATGTCAGAGGGAGCAAAAGAAAAATGTTTCAGAGAGAATGAAGCACAGCTCATGCCGTATAGATTAGGTCTGTATCCACAGAGCCTCACCATCCATACCAGAGCATAGCCCGTGTCCACAGAACCACACCATCCATACCAGAGCACAGCGTGTGTCCACAGAGCCTCACCATTCGTATCACAGCACAGCCTGTGTCCACAGAGCCACACTATCTGTACTAGAGCACAATCCTTGTCCACAGAGGTACGCCATCTGTACCAGAGCACATCCTGTATCCACAGAGCCACACCATCCATACCACAGTACAGTCTGTCTCCACAGAGCCTTGGTTTTCATATCAAAGATCTGTACTATATTTATCCTTATAGCTCATCCATCCTATCAGTGCAGTGGCTATATTCATACAGCCTTATTCTGTATATCAGCCATAATCCCTGTATCAGTGCAACCTATATCCACACAGTCTTGTGCCCTGTTCAAAACAGACTCTCTATTCACCTATCCCATGGATCAAAGCAGATTGTAGCCCCAAAACAGCATCCATTCTGCCAAGATAGATCCTATCCATACAGCCACATTCCTGTATCAAGCCACTGTTTGTATCTTGGGACCCACGTCGCAACATCTGAGTAGTCTGAATCCAGAGCCAAATCCCTGTATCAAAAAGATTTAAAGTCCAAAGTTCCTGACCCCCAGCATGCTGTCCACAGCAGTGGGGGTCAGGTGATCAGTCCATGATGGGGGGAAGGAGGGCTCCGCTCCTGTCAAACACCTCCAGTTCTTTACTTCTCTTTTGTTAAAAATTAAATGTCAGAATGAAAGGTGTGTCCGCCTGGAAACCTGGGGAGAGGTTTTCCTGTCATTTCATTTCCCCTCCCATCTCCCATTTGGTAGCGATGACGGATTCCTCACTGGAAGCATCAATTGTTTGCTTCCCCCTCCTCCTCATCAAAGGACTGCACCCCAGATGAGGTGACATCCGAGACCTTGCGGCTGAGTGCGGTATGTTCCGGCTCCTCCCGAGGTGACAGTGACTCCAGGTCCCGACATACAGCATCGTCCTCCTCTGGAGACGTCTTCTTGTTTAGCAGCGGGGCCTTCTCCAGCAGTGGGTTCCCTTCCTCCTCTGTGTGCACCCCCATGTATGTGCTGGATTCAGCCCCACTGCCACCCGCTGCGGCAATCTGAGCAGGCCACATATCAACAAGCCCTGGATTCTGGTGCAGGACCTGTGGTTGCTGCTGCTGCATCTGATGCTGCTGGATGAGGCTACTCTGAATCAATGTGCTCTCCTGCAGGTTGGACTGGGTCTCCTCAAAGTTCTGGCCTAGGTAGGAGCCGGTAGCTGGGGAAGCAATGAGGGACTGGTCACTGGTCTCCCAAGCATCAGAGGAGCCCAGGCAATACATGCCCTGAGAGACATAGGAGTGAGGCCAGCTGTCATACTGTGTCTGGGCCATGTGATCTGCAGAAAGAGAAGGGGAGAGAAAGGGGGAAAGTGAAGGAGAAAAAGAAAGAGTGAAAAGGAGGAACTGAGAGAGAGAGAATGAGAAAGAGAGTGAGACAGGACAACAGAAACAGGGAGAGACAGAGTGGGGCAGTGGAGAACAGCTACAGGTGTCAGGGAGGACAGGAAACTAGAGGGAGGACAAGATGGGACCCATTGGAAATGGCAGCAGGGGAGAAAGTAGTTGTAGGCACTTACCAAAATGGGGCTGGACTAGGGCCGGCTCTGGCCCCTGAAGGGGAGGGGCTGGGATTGTCAGAGCCAACCCCGGTAAGTGCCTGTAGCTGTTCCCTCCCCTGCACTCCCAGTTGGCAGCCCTGCTGGTAGGATCTGTACCGGCAGGGCCCCTGACAGGGGAGACAAAAGGAGCAGGGACGTTAAAGCACTGCCACGGCAGCACTTTAATGTGGGGTGAATATGGGCCGGTACGGGTTCTTACCCATACGCTGTACCGCCCACTTTCACCCCTAAATGACAGACAAATCTGAAGAACCTGGATATACAGGTGATTGATTCCAGCAGAATCTGGCCTTCTCTGCCGTGCCCAAAGGCCCAGAAGCATGAAGTCTGGAGCTTGTCTGCTGGGCCCTGACTCTACGGGCAGCTCCACGAGTGGGGAATATTCCTCCCTCTGCCAGATCTCAACTCATGAGAAAGGGCAATGGTGACCCCCACAGAGGATAAAGAACCTAGTAAGGTTGGAAAGGAGCCTGGCAGCAAGGATGGGGGAAGGCAGGGATGTCCCAGGGCCAGCGGGAGGGGGTAGGGCTCACCCTGGTTCTCCATAAGCTCCTGGTAGTTCTCAGTGTAGTTGCCTGCTGGGTTCTCTTGGTTGGAGTTGACACTCACATCCTCACCATCCATGGAGGACCAGGCCATGAGAGTGGCCTCAGAGATGGCGAACTGCTCCATCACCCCTGTGCCAGAGAGAGACAGGGAGAGACAGTGGAAACATGAGGAGCTCCCCACCTACTCCTACCTCATTGACACCCCTGAAACACTGATCCTTCCTATTCCTGCCTCAATGATATCCCCTTCTCTGACCTGCTCCTTCTCACCATGCATATCCCCCAGCACCCCCACCCCCGTCCTCATCTGAGCTGCACCTCTCCACCCCATCAGTGTGCATTCCTCAGCAATTCCCTCCTCTGGATCTCTCCGGCTCCCCTTTCTCTCTCTCTGCTGTCAGACACCCTAGCTCCCAGGTGTGGGGGAAGTCAGGACTACCTGCAAGGAATCGGGCCTCCTTCTCGCCGTCACTCAGGTCTGAGTAGGCATCAGCGTCCTTGCGCACCGCCTCATGTGTGTGCTGTTGTTGCTGGCTGTTACCTTTGCCCCAGCCTTGCCACTCGATCATGTGAGCTACACGACCCTGTCCCATAGCTGTTGGCTTCGTGACGTGATCCTTCATGCTGCGGGATATCCCTAAGGGGCCAGACATCAGAAAACAAGGAGGGGCTATTACACAGCTCCAAGGCTGTTTGTCTCTCTATTCACACTTCTCTGGAAAGGGGTTCCCCACATTGTCCCCTGGACCATAGGCACCAACTTTCCCTAGCGCTGGTGGGTGCTCGCCTCCCCAGGCCTCTCCAGCCCTGCCCCAACTCCACCCCTTCCCTGCCCCCATTCCAACTCCTTCCCCAAAGTCCCAGCCCCAACTCCACCCTCTCCCTGCTCCTATTGGACTCCTTACCCAAATCCCCATCCCAGCCTGGCCTCCTCCCCTGAGCGTGCCTTGTTCCCCCTCCCTCCCAGCCACGCAAAACAGCTGTTTTGTGGTGCAAGCACTGGGAGGGAGGGGGAAAAAGTGAGCACGCAGTGCACTGAGGGGAGGAGGAGGAGTGGAGGTGAGCTGGGTGGGGGTGGGGTGGGAACTACCGGTGGGTGCAGAGCACTCACCAGTTTTTCCCTGTGGGTGCTCCAGTCCCAGAGCACCCACGGAGCCAGCGCCTATGCCCTGGAATCCTTCCCTTAGTTGGTGCCCCCCTCCCACTCTTGCTATGGGGCTCAAAAGGCCCATTAAGCAACTCCATTAGTCATAACTGCTCTCCATACCCCTCCCTGATATGGTTTCCCATCATTTCATGGATGGAGTCCCATTGGGGGTGCAGAAAGGAGGAGAAACCCAGAAGTGAAAGACCCTGGAGAAAAAATTCTCTTTTTTGCCCAGCACAGAGTTCGGTGGTAGAGTAACAGTGGGTACAAGGGGAAAATTCTAGAACTAGATGAACTAGGAGACTGAAAAAGGGTCTCCTCCCAGGGCAGTCTTGAGAGAAAGTAGTTGAAGAGATCTGGGCATGGGGGCACAGTGAGAAAAGCCCAAGGGGTTGAGACAAACTTGTAGTTTTAAGAGGCAACAACTGGGATAGGCTTGAGGCTAGACAGTTGCGGATTAGAGAGGTCTCGAGTTGGGCAGAGCAGTGAGGAGAGGACAAGGAATAAGAACAGTGAGGATCAGCACATTAGGAGGCAGCTGTTAGGTAAGCAGCAAGTAGAAGAGGCTCAGGTTATGGGGCAATGGTAAGGAGAGGTCTCAGGTTGAACAGAAAGTCAAAGGGAGAGGAGCAGTGGCAAATAAACCCAGGTTTGAGGTTCTCACCAGAGAAAGATGACTTAGCCAGAGCCCCGATTCCATAAGCATTGGAGTTCCGCTTCAGCTTGGGGAGAATGGAGGTTGTGTCTTCCATGGACAGCTGAAAAGAGAGAAAGCATGGTCTGCAAGAGAGGGAAAGATAAAGAAAACAAGCGAAGGAGAAGAAGGGAATGGAAATGAGAGATCAGTTGAAGAGTTCAGGAAGGCAGAGGAAAGATGGGAAGCGGAAGAAAATGACAAAAGAAGGAATATAAAAGGAAGCAGAAAAGGGGAAGCAATATAAACTTGGACAAAAAATCTGCATGATTCCCTTTGCAGATCTGCATGAGGTAAGAGCAGGGTTGGTGGGGAGGCCCGTCTCTGTGGGCATGTTGCCCTCCCCCAACCTTTCTTTTGATGACTTTGGTGAGATTTTCTATATGGTGACTGCTGGTTTGGGGTACAAGGAGTGGGGGTTGAGGGTGAGGAGCTGTGACATTATTGACATGAACAGTGACTGTATAGATCATTATTGCAACCAAGGTCCTGCCGTGGCACCACATCTTGTACAAAGGAGGTCACATAAAGTTATGACTATGCTATCTGTATGCATGTATAATTTTTGTATTTAAAGTTATAAGTATTGGCTCTATACTGTCTGTAGGGTGACCAGACGTCCCGACAGTCCCAATTTTAGGGGACTTGTCCCGCGTCCTGAGCGCACATCGGTCGGCACGCCCTTTTGTCCGGATATTAGGGGCCAGGCACCGATTACTGCTTCTGCCTGGGGCAGCTCCGCAGAAGCTTGCACATGGGCCCCAAGCAGGCAGAGAGTGGGAGGAGGTCTCCACGTGGAATGCTGCAGGGAGTGGGCAGAGAACCCCCAACAACCCCCCTCCCCACAACCTAGCTCCGGCCGCCCCCCTGCGCCTCCCCGAAGTGTCCCCCAGCCTCCCCTTGCTGCCCCCATGCACCTCGATGGCCCTCAGAGCCAAAGCATCCCTGTGTCTGTCAGTGCAGCAACATGCTGCCTCCCTGCAGCAACTGCCGCCGCAGGGTCCTAGTGCCCGCCAACTTCTCCTGCCAGTGACGGTGTGAGTGTGCTGCTGCTGGGGGGTGGGGGGGCAGGAAAGGCGGGCCCCTCCCCCAGATCTTGCTGCTGCCAGCAAGGAAAGGGCTGGGGGAGTACTCCTTTCTGGCCCCAGTCCCGGAGCAACCTGCCTGCACCTAAACTCATCCCTAGCCCTGGGCCACCCCTGAGCCAACACCCTCAGCCAGAGCTTCCCCCACACCTCACCCTCAACCCAAGCCCTGAGACACTCCAACACACCAAACCCCTCATCCCCAGTCCCAGCCAGAGCCCTCCCCCCTGCACTCCAACCCTCTGCCCCATGCTACATTACATTATTCGATATTCATTTAAAAAGTTTATAATAAGCAATGCTCCAGGAAAAGAGCCAGGGGTCGCAAGGTAAAATTTTTGCCTAGGGCGCAAAATATCCTTGCACACACAAAACCCCACCGCTGTCCCCCCACTGCTCGCCCAATGTGTCCTGATATTTCACTCTTGCAATCTGGTCACCCTAACAGTATTTCAACTTGTGCTATGCTTCTGGGTGACTTTCCAGACAATTTCAGCACTGACTTGCCTGCTTGATGGCCCATTAAGGACCACCAGGTATACAGCTGATTCACTGAGAGAAGGCTTGTGACTCAGCAAGACATGCAGGGACATGCCTATGGCCAGAACTCTAAGGTTTTTTCCATGCAATGTGCTGGATGGCTTGTGCTTGGAACAAAGAAAGAACAAGTCACATGGCAAAAGGACTATAAAACGCATCATCATCTCCATTTTGTCTTCAGTCCTGCTTCTGATTTCTGGAGGAACTATGCTTGAAACTGAAGCTCTAAACAAAGGACCGAACAACCCACCCCAGCTGTGGATGTACTCCAGAGACTTGATTTGAGCCTGCAGTTTATTCCATCACTGCTACAAGCCTGAACCAAGAACTTTGCTATTACTGTATGTAATTGATTCAGTTTAACCAATTTTAGCTCTCATCTATATTTCTTTCTTCTTATGAATAAACTTATAGATTTTAGATTCTAAAGGATTGGCAACAGCATGATTTGTGGGTAAGCTCTGACTTGTATATAGACCTGGGTCTGAGGCTTGGTTCTTTGGGAGTGGGAGAAACTTATTCCTTTTACTGGGGCATTGGTTTTCATAACAATTCATCTCCATAATGAGTGGCACTGGTGGTGATACTAGGAAACTGGAGTGTCTAAGGGAATTGCTTATACGACTTATGGTCAGCCAGTGGACTGAAGTCCTCTCTGTTTGACTTGTTTGTTGTGCCTTAGACGTGGAGAATAACCAGCTTGGGGTTATGACTGCCCTACTCTAAGCAATTTGTACTGAATTGGTACTATCAGTTGTGTCCTGCCAGAGGCTGTGTCGTTACAGGAGGTGGTGAGAAGTAATAACAGGGAAGAATATGCTTTTGGCCATTGTTTTCTCTCACATTTTAAATAATCTGTAATGAAAAAAAACCAAAATGAAGCAGCATATGTCAGCGATGATTCCTTCTTCTACCCATTCTCTCTCTCTCTCTCTCTCTCTCTCACACACACGCTAATGGCCTCATCCCTTGTGATTCCCTCCCATTCCCTTCCCTATACTCAAACTCAACTCTAGAGAGAGGGAGACACTAAACCACCACATGAGCCAGGAGTTAATTGGTGTTTATTTCTTCTAGGAGTGCATTAATCCCCTTTTTCCTTGAGAATGACAGGGTTTTGAACTCCACATGCTCCTCCACAAGAGCTAATTTCTCCAGCTAAATCCATAAGGTTCTGTGACTGTGCTGTTCCTGGTGTGACCCACTGAGAGTGTCAGATCAGGACAAATTGCTTCACAAGGGGCAATTACAGCCCGAAGCTGGGGTTTCCCCACCCCAAAGGGTTACCAAACCAGCCACACAGAAAAGACTTTGGTTTCACCCCACTCGCTAGCCACAAGTCACACAAGCAATTCCCTTAGACACTCCAGCTTCCCAGTATCACCACCGGCAGCCGCCTGTCCTGGGGACAAATGATTATGAAAACCAGTACCCCCAATAAAGAAAACAGTTCTCCCCGATTCCAAAGAATCAGGCCCCAGACCCAGGTCAATATACAAATCAGATCTCACCCATAAATCACACTGTAGCCAATCCTTTAGAATCTAAAATCTAAAGGTTTATTACACAAGGAAAAAGATCTAGGTGAGGGTTAGGAATGGTTAAAGGAAATCAAATACATGCAGTAATGGCTTGCATCAGTTGTAGAATAACTGCAGGTTCAAATCAGAGTCTCTGGAATACATTCCCAGGAGGAATGGGTCATCAATCCTTTGGCCAGATGCCCCTTTGCAGCAAAGTCCCATCCAGAAGTAGGAGCCAGGCTGGAGACTGGAGATTAAAAGACAAAATGGAAATCTTTCTCCCAGGTTTATATAGACTTCCTCTTGTGGGTGGAGACCGCCTCATTCTTGCTAATCAGAGTCCAGTTGTAAAATGGAGTTTCAGGGCCATGTGGTCCAGTTACATGACTCTTCAAGATTCAGCACCTGAGCAGCCAGGCCACATTCCTGGGGAAGCTCGGGTGTGGACAGGCACCTACAAAGTTCATTGTTAGCTTGACTGGAACTTGATGGGCCATCAGGAAGGCCAGGCGAAGCTAACAGTAACTTTGGGATTTCACCCAAAAGCAAGCATAAGTTTGAAATACAGACACTATACAGCCAATCTTCATAACTCTAGCTACAAACAAGATACACACATACAGATAGCATAATCATAATCAGTAGACCATAACCTGGTCGTAGACACCTTATATGACCCCCTTTACCTAAGATTTGGTGCCCCTACAGGACCTTACTTGCACCAATGATCTATATGATTCCAGATAATTTCAGTAACGTGACAGGTTCCCTCATACATTCCAGTCAAAATCATCAGGCTTTTGGGTTACTTTTAAAATTAGGCACCTATGGAGGGGCTGAGCAACCACTGCTCCCACTCCCAACAATTACAGGTGAAGATATAGGTGAACAGCTCTTCTGAAAATCATAAAAGCATAAGAATGACATGGGGTCAGACTAATGGTTCATCTAACACAGGGGTGGGCAAACCTTTTGGCCCGAGGGCCACACTGGGGTTAAAAATTGTGCAGAGGGCTGGGTAGGGAATTGTGTGGAGGGCTCCCCAAACAGCCTGCCCCTGCCCCTTATCCAACCCCCATGCACTTCCCGCCCCTGACTGCCGCCCTCAGAACCTCCGACCCATCTGCCCCCCCGCTCCAACTGCTGCCCCAGAACCCCACCCCGTATCTAAGCCCCCCTGTTCTTTGTTCCCTGACTGCCCCCGCCCGAGATCCCCCCCAACCTAACTACCATCCCCTGGGGAGCCCACACACCATCTAAGCCCCCTTGCTTTGTTCCCTGACTGCCTCCTCCCGAGATTCCCCCCCTTAGTCCCCCCAACATCTAACCGCCCCCACCCCCGTCGCTTACCTTACTCAGCCGGACGCTCCTCAACCCAGCCCCAGCTAGGGATCATGGGGCTCAGCGGCTCCCTGCACTTGGCTCGGCCCCCAGCCAGGGAGCGGGGTGCTCTGCGGCTCACCGCACTCCACCTGGCCCTGGGCCAGGGAGCACAGGGCGGGCCCTGCCAGGGAGCGTGGGGCCCCGCGGCTTCCCGCGCTCCACCCGGCCCCCCGCTAGGGAGGGCGGGGCCCAGCGGCATGCCGCGCTGGGCCCAGCCAGGGAGGGCGGGGCCTCGCAGCTTCCCGCGCTCAGCCTGGTCCCTGGCCAGAGCTTGCAGGCCAGATGAAAATGGCCAGCGGGCCACACGTGGCCGTAGTTTGCCCATCCCTGATCTAGCACAGTAGCTCTGCCAGTGGCTGATGCCAGAAGTTTCAGAGAGAATGAACAGAACAAGACAATCATCAAGTGAGACATCCTCTGTTGTGCACTTCCAGCATTTGACGGTAAGAGGCTCAGAGTCAGGGATTTCCCCAACACCCTCTCTGAATTTCCCCAACACCCCCCACCCCAGTTTTGTGAACTGGTTACATGCCAGTTTTGAAAATTTGAATTGAAATTGAAACATTAATACACACTTTAAAAGCATATACAGTGTAGGATAAAATATGTGTATATGAAAAAGGATAATAGATTTGAAAAGTATGAACATAGACTAGCTTCCTTATATATTGTAAGCAAAGTCAAAATGAGCGCTCCCTGACAGCTAGTGATGAACTGGGGGCTGGGGGGAAAGGTTTCAAGACCAGATTGTATTTACATTCACACCTAATCTACCTAGGTATCCAGAAAACAGAGCTATGTTGCAAGTGATAGATTCTGGCTGGGGCTGAGTTGCAAATCACTTGAATGGGCGGGCGCGGGGGGAAATGAAATGTTGTTGTTGTTCTTACTGTATGAGTAAGGGCAGTAGAACTGTACTTAACCTATGCTAACTGAGGGCATCAAGAAAGAGGGTGGAGATAGGTGTTTAGCTCTGATGGTCTGTCTGACTCACAAGTACTATTTGACCACCTCTTCTCCACTGTTTAAAGACAGAACTGATTAAGGACTGATTTTTGGACTATATTTTAGTGACTTTGCTCCAGAATGCTACCGTAGATTTGTGACTGGGAATGGAAACTTATATAAATGTGTTTCCTAGTAGGCCAAGATTTTTAAAATGCATTATCTGCCAAGGTTGTTATCTCAAATCATTGCTATCTTGAGAAGTCATTATGTTGGGGAGTTTTTGTACTAAACATTATTATAATTAATTTTTACATAAGAATGGTCATACTGGGTCAGACCAATGTCCATATAGCCTTGTATCCTGTTTTCTGGCAGTGGTCAAGGCCAGATGCCCCAGAGGGAATGAACAGAACAGGTAATCATCAAGTGATCCATCTCCTGTTGCCCATTCCCAGCTTCTGACAAACAGGTTAGGAACACTCAGAGCATGGTGTTGCATCCCTCCCCATCCTGGCCACTGATGGACCTATCCTCCAGGTTCTTTTATCTAGTTCTTTTATTAATCCTGTTATAGTGTTGGTCTTCACAGCATCCCCTGGCAAAAGATTTCCATGGGTTGACTTTATGTGGTATGAAGAATTACTTCCCTTTGTTTTTTTTAAAACCTGCTGCCTATTAATTTCATTGGGTGACTGCTAGCTCTTGTGTCATGTGAAGGATTAAATAACTTTTCCTTATTCACTTTCTTCACACCAGTTAAGATTTTATAGACCTCTATCATAATCCCCCTTAGTCGTCTCTTTTCTAAACTGAAAATTCCCAGTCATTTTAATCTCTCCTCCTGTTTCACACCCCTAATCCTTTTAGTTGTTCATTTCTGTACCTTGTCTAATTCCAATGTATCTTTTTTGGGATGGAGTGACCAGATCTGCACACAATATTCAAAGTGTGCATGTACCATGGATTTATATAGAGGCAATATGATGTTTTCTGTTTTATTATCTATCCCTTTTTTAATGATTCTCAACATTCTGTTTGCTTTGTTGACTGCTGCTGCACATTAAGTGGATATTTTCAGAGAACCATCCACAATGACTCCAACATCTCTTTCTTGAGTGTTAAAAGCTAATTTAGACCCCCATCATGTTGTATGTATAGGTGAGATTATGTTTTCCAGTGTGTATTACTTTGCATTTAGTTAAATCTTATTAGTTAAATCAAATAAAATGGTCATGAAACATTTTTCAGTTTTTACTATGGTGCCATACAGCCCACCTTCACCCTCATGGCCTCACCCCTCATCAGCCCTGACACCCCTGTGCAGTGGGGTAATCACCCCACTCTGGCCCGGAAGGGGTTAAAAGCAGCCCAGCAGAGAGCTGCAGCTTGAGAAAGCAGTGGGGGGTGTGGCTGACCACAGCTGTGGCCAGCTCAGTCAGGGCCCAGCTGACCCTTATAAGAGGGCTATGAGCTAGGGGCAGGCAGTCACTCTCCAGGCTGGGAGAGAGCAGGGCCTGGCTGCCTGCGTGACAGGGTACTGAGGGTGGAGCAGTGCTGGAGAAGGGGCAGATTGAGCTGGGGAGCTCAGGCCTGGTGACTTCCCAGGCTGCAGGCCTGATACCAAGGCCTAAAAGGGGACTGGGGGTTAGGAAAGGCAGCTGGCCCAAACCCCCTTGCCTATGATGAGTGGCTTTTACACTGCAGTCTGCCTTAGGGAGCGGGGGCCTGATGCTGACTGGCAGTAGCCCAAACTGAGGCAAGGTGAGGATAGAGAGTTGGGGGTTCCCCAGGGAGGGAAGACCCAGAGGCAGAGACTGTGGGGGTATTGCCAGCGGGCAGCACCCCACATACAAGGGCACTGGGGTCCGGGAAAGGCACAGGGGCCAGCAGACAGTAAGACTCTGGCCTACAGAAGGCACTCTGAGATGGAAAGAGCTAATTCCCAGACAACCAGCAGGAGGTGCTACAGGGGTGAGTCGTCGTGCCACTACACCCCCGCTGAAAATTTGAACATCCCCCCTAATTTCAATTCCTGGGGAAAACACTGCTCAGAGTTTTAGTTTTTGCCTTCACAACATCCTTTGGCAATGAGTTCCAATGAGTTGACTGTGCATTTTGTGAAGAAGTATTTCCTTTTTGTTTATCTTAAGCCTGATGCCTATTCATTTCATTGGGTGACCCTCATTCTTGTGTTATGTGATGGGGTAAATAACACTTCCTGATACACTTTCTCCCCAGCATTATTGATTTTATCATCTCTTTTCCAAGCTGAAAACTTCCAGTTTTTTAATCCCTTCTCACATGGAATCTATTCCATATCCCTGATATTTTTTGTTGCCTTTTTTGTTTCCATTTCTAATACATCTAATAATCAGGCCCAGAGTGTTTGAAGCTGAGCACCCAAAAATGAAGGCACTCAAATTAATGGCACTGTTTTGCTGGAAGGTTTAATAGCTTCTATCAAGCAATTGTTCTCTGATTCCCCGAGATCAAACTTGTTAAGGCTGATGAATGTGCCAACTTTCCCTTCATTCAGGCTAAATGGAAAAAGCAACTAACTGCCTCTCTGGAATAAACTTTCAGGACACAGTGGAAGCCCCCGTGTAGGGCACTAAGCCACATGCAAGGCCAATCAGAAGCTAAGCAATATGGCCAAGGGACTTCCCTGGAGACTGATCTGGGCCACTGATTAGTTGTAGTTCTGTATGTGTCTGCCTGTGTCAAAGGGAGAAAGCAAAAAGAAAGCCAGAGAGCAGTTATGAGCATGGTCATGAAAGGAAGCAGAGGGACGGAGCTAGGGTTACCACTTCCTGCTCCCCGACTTCCCCCTTCAGAATCCCTAACCCATCCTGCTCCTTCTCCCCTGAGCGCCCTCCTGAGGCCCCCACCCCACCCAAGGGATAGGAAAGTCAGAAGGGTGGATACTAAGACCCAGTGGTGCCCTGAGTCTGGCTGCTGAAGGCTCCTGTGATGACAGCGACTCTGTGTCAGCCGTGCCACGTTGACTGAGTGGAGAGGGAGAAAAAATCCCAGCCATTTGCAACTATTTAAAAAGTCCTCCTGGACAGCGATTTAAACTCCAAAATGCCGGACAGGTTCAGGAAAAAATGGACACATGGTAACCCTAGCCTTATGCAGCTGCATACTTTGCGTATGGGTAAGGATGGCCCTGGACAGAGCTCCTTGGCACACAGGATCGGATGAAAAAGCAGGCTTTGGAATGGTGAACAAGGAAACTGCCCCTTGCTCTTTGCTTCTATTGCAATCAGGGTAACAGGACTTTGTACCTTCTTTGTAAATAAACAGGTTTGCACCAAAGAAATACCTGACTGTATCATCAATTTCTCCATCTACCAGAAATAATCCATCAAGGCCTCAAATATTGGCTAACCACTCAAGAAAGTGGTCAACAGGAATTTTTGAAACAATGGTCCTTGGAGTGAAAATAATTGTATATACAGGGAATGCAGGTAGTGTTTAGTGCAAGGATTTTATCAGCATGAATTTGGGATGGTTCCATTTCTGACTAATGATAAAGCCACAAATCATCCAAGTTCCAATAAAACTTTTTCCTCCACCATATCACCAGGGATTCTGTACATGCCACAGATTTTACAGGAATACTATTTCGGGAACATTTTAAAGATTTTTTACAAAGAATTTTATTGGGACTGTGGTGAGGCAAAGCCCCACCCCCTTAGAAAGAGGGCTAATCCCTGGCAGAAGGGACAGCCAATCAGGGAAGGCCTGAAGAGAGCCAATCAGGGAGCAGAAGAGGCAGCCAAGCAGGACAGGGCTAGGTCCTATATAAAGGCTGCCTAGCTAGGGAGCAGTCAGTCTCTCCCTGGCTAGCAAGGGGCCAGGCCAGGCCAGGCCGAGCCGAGCCCTTGCTAAAAGGGTTTGAAAAGATGCGTAGGGCCAAAAGGGAAATGTCCCAGGAAAGCTTGGTAGATAAGAGGGGAGTGGAGGAGGACAGAGAGAGGCTGCAGCTAGAGGGTTCCTGAGCCGGGACCCATAGTAGCGGTCAGGCCTGGGTCCCACCCTTCCTGGGCCATAGTGGAGAAGGGCCAGAGTACACTGCAACTTGCCCCTGAGACAAGGGCATGGACTATAGGGTTGTGGTTGACCACCAAGGTGCATGCAAACTAGAGGATTGCTGTCAATACTCTCCTTCCCCCCCACTCCGGAAGGGGGAGTGACTGGAGTACGGGGCACTGCTGGAGGGCAGTGCCCTGAAGCCAAGAAAGCTACTGTCTGGAGGAGGACGCCGGTGAACAAGGAGCAGCACAATCCCAGGACAGCAAAGTGGATGACAGGCTGGACACCACACTTCGAGGGTGCCCTGCCACTGTTGTGAGCTAATTCCCAGGACAACTAGCAGGAGTCGCCAGCAGGGGTGAGTCGGACCCTGTCACAGGGGCTAACTAGTATATTTCTATCCTTGCATCCAGTCACTCGATTTACCTACTGTACAAGGCTCAGATGAAGTCATGGAAACCCCAGATAACGTCTGTATCAAATAGCATTTTGATATATGAACAAATAATGATTTTAAGATCTGATAATTCAGGCACTTCCAGTCCTACTTGTCCACTGGAAGCTGGGAATTCCCTTTCAAGTGATATGAAGTCCCTATTTCTAGCTTAGCAGTGTCACCAGATTTGGACTATAAATCTGTCAGTGGCATGAGACTGAGTCTCATCTAGCCTAGGTCTCAGGCAGGTGCATTTAGGGGGAGAAATTCATACTTGTGGGAAGGAAAGGTCTCTGGCTAGTTGACTTTTGAAAAACGGTGATTGAGTACAGAGTATTGAAAGGAATCCCAAGGAAGTGGGCACAATGAGGGGTGAAAGATAAGGAAGCACAAAAAGGTATGAACCAACTGATATGTGTATTGATCCTCTAGAGATCAGCTCCATGTAGTGTACATGGTGAAATACAGAGTTATTGTTGGTACAGTTCTTCTGAGGCTTGTGGTAGAGATGAATCTTCATTAAGGACCTGAATGTACAGAGGAGATGGCCTGAAGAACAGGGATAAGGTCAAGAAAAGCATTGCACGCATAGGGGTGGAATGGGAAACAGCAAAGATGGAAGTGGACAAAGGAGGTGAATATGATTTCAAGGCTGATTGTCACGGGTAGAATAATGGGCAATGATTTAGGCCAGAGTAGAGCTGTGTAGGGTGTTGATAAAAAGTGTGGTGGACAATGGGAAGCCAATGCAGGGATTCAAAGGGGGTGTGTGTGTGTGTGTGTGAGAGAGAGAGAGGTGGGTGGGGAGGACAGTGTTCCTTATACCCTGAAGTTGTGGCAAAACCTACATCTAGTACCTGGCTTCACTTGTGTATTTTTCCCCTTGGGTATTGATTTATTTCAGCTGACCAACAAGAAAACATGTACTCTCTTTTGCATAAAAAACCCCAAACCCAGCTGTGGACAATTATATAAATATGAATAGACCTACGAAGGGCAGAGAATAAAATTATGTGATCTGCAAAGCAGGAAACTACAACTCCCATCAGCTTTCTCCACATTGTACTTTCTCTTTCCCATGGCAAGTGGCCATGTATGGGGAACGGTCCTGAACCAGGAAGTGACTGGGCTCAGCTGAGGAGGAGTGGAAGTTGTGGGAAAGAGACCTGAAGCAGGGGCCACATGGTGGCAGCAGGGAGCTGGAGAGAAGCTGGAGGCAGAAACAATTGCAGAGCTGTGTGTGGACTTGGCTGTAAATGCCTGTGGTGGGGCTGGCACCCCGTTGGCCCCTCTTGGTCTGGGGCGAAGGGCAACCCTGCCCTTTCTACCCCTCCTATGGGTGAGCGTGGTCTAGTGGCCAAAATCTCTCTGTCTTAGGCCTCTATGACAGCGCGGCCCACTGGCCAGAGTCTCTCGCTCGTCCCTCCTCTAACGGGAGTGTGTGGCTTACCAGCTGACGTCACTACATGCGCTGCCTCTGCAGCTGCATGACCCAATGGCCAGAGTCTCTCACTCGTCCCTCCCCTACTGGGAGCGAATGGCTTACCAGCCAAAGTCACTACATGCGCTGCCTTTGCAGCAGTGTGGCCCAATGGCCAGATTCTCTGAGAATATGTTGAGTTGCCAAAAAAAAAGGGGGGTGGGGGTTAACAACCCCTGGTGGGGGAGCCCAGGCCCTCCCACCTTCACTGGGTTCCGACCCAGGGTCCTATCCAGGTGGCTTACTCCTGCCCGGGGTCAGCGGGGATCCAAACCACAACACGCTGACCTGACCTTCCCTGGGTCACTTCCCACCAGTCCTCTTTGGCTCTGGTAACTCCAGGGTCTCTGGGATCCTCAGCAGCCGCAACCGCTTGCTGGGGTCTCCTTCGCCGTTGGCCTCTGATCTGCCCTCCCGGTCCTTCAGCTCTCCCTGGCAAAGGTTGTACGTGGTCGGGGGCTGAAGCCTCTGCCGAGCGTCCTTCCTCTCCGGCAGCCAGCCCAGACTGAGCAGTCTGGCAGGCTTTTATACTGCTCTGACAGCATGAGCATGCCCACTAGGCCTTCCGGGGCGGGGCTTCCTCTGCCAAGAGGGAGTGATTAATCCCCTCTATCCCAGTGCGGGGCTGGTCTGCCCCGTCACATGCCCAACAGTTTTTGTTAGTAAATTCAGAAACTGACAGTATATACTTTGGGGTTGGCAAATGCCTATTAAATGGTTTCATTACCCCTTGAATGGATCTTAACACAACACTGAAACCGTTAAGTAGATCTGGCAAGCTGGAGGCTTTTTCACTTTTAACTACTAGATCCCCAGACTTACCAGGCTGCAGCAGCTGGCTGTGAGAGCCTGCAGGAAGGGTCAGACCAGGGATAGGAAAGTCAGAAGTGTGGACACTAAGACCAGTGGTGCCCTGGGTCTGGCTGCTGAAGGCTCCAGCATGAGAGTGGCTCTATGTCAGCTGCCGTGCATTGATTATGGGTGGGAGGGAGAAAAAATCCTGGACGTTTGCAGCTATTTAAAAAATCTTCCCAGACAGCGATTTAAACCCCAAAGTGCTGGACATGTCCAGGAAAAAACGGACACATGGTAACCCTACAGGAAGGAATCACCCCAGAAGGACAGGCTGGAGCTGGACTCAGTATCACTGCTGCATGGGGCTGTGAGTACTGGGGCTTTTGACTCTGCATTGGGAATAAGGAGGGAAGCTGCTAGATAGTTAAGTGGGAAGATGACCACTCTGTGTGGCTTTGCAGAGAGTGGCAGAAGAGGGTACTGGAGGGGTTTGTTGGGGAAAGTTCACTGGCGCTAAAGACGACTAGGAGCACACAAGACTCACCACTGGACTGGAACTGTGCTTGGAATTCCTGAACTCTGTGTGCAGACACATTGCTTAGCGTCTGCCCTTGCAAACTTCTACCACTGGGCCTGAGGGGCCTTGGTTTGGATGCCACTCTGTTTTACCACTCTTCCTATATCTCCACTTGGTTTTCTCCTCTCATCCCTCTGTAAATAAGTATTTCTCTTTCTTATATTATTGTACTTTTCCTGCGGGCATGTGTGTTCACTCTGGGGGGTTTGGACAAGGTGCCACTGGGTGGAAGGGATTTTTCCTGCTGCATTCCTGTGTGCACTTTCTCTTGGCCAGAGCTGCCTGCAGAGCAGACTCCATATTGGCTACGAGGGCGCTAAAGTTTCAAAAATATTTCATTAGTGTTTTGCTGAAGATTATAAAATCACATCTCTAAAAAATCCTTGCATAGATTTTTAGATGCACAATCTGAGTATTATCTTTAGCTTTAAATTCTTGAATCTTCAGACATACAGTTTTTTTTAAATAAATCCTTCAAAAGACCACCCTTATCTAAAATACATGTGTAAGCAGTGTCAGGAATGAAATATATTCTGACATCTGGTGGTGAACTATGGGAATTGCAGTGAGTTATGGAAAATAACTTTGGGGCTGATCAATGTGCATAGACACACCCACTGCGCCTAGCCTGAGCCCACAGCAGCCCACATGGCCACTTCGGCTGATGTGGGAGCCCCAGTTTCCATGTTATTGGAGCAGGAAATATAAAGTGATGTTACCCTGATTTTGTGAATGAAGGACTATGGACACGTACTTGGCCCTTGTTATGATGGAGGAACTCGCCATCATCTAGGTAGCACTCACTGGGCAAGGGCCATGCGTTTCAGAACATTCTGAGGTTAAGAAAGGCTGGGGATAAGCACCTATGCCTTTTGGTGGGGGCTTTGTGTAAGAGCCCTATAGGCCTATTGCACCCTGCCCCCCCCCC
>ML677472.1:1035446-1084154 GCA_007922305.1 Dermatemys mawii | reverse complement strand
CTCTCTCTCTCTCTCTCTCTCTCCCCCCCTCCCCCCCCACTGTGGAATGTCAGAGTTAAATTTTGCTTCTATTAGGAGCCTGGGTTCAGACTGCTGAGCTGAAATCACTTTAGGCTCACAGGTGTGGCTGCACTAAGGCTCCCCTGCTATATGCTGAAATCACCTAAGAGCTAAAGAAATCACTGGGCACTGTCTCAAGTTGAGGGGCCTGAAAATAGTGCAGAGTGGCTGGTGCAGCCGAGCTGTCTGTGTGTCGGCTAGCAGAATGGCTAGCGGAGTAGTTGGTGCTGCTGGCGGAGTGACTGGCGCAGCAGGGCAGTCTGTGTGTCGACTAGTGGAGCCATTTGTGCTGCTGACGGAGCGATTGGCACCACAGAGCTGTCCGTGTGTCGGCTAGCAGGACGGGCTAGCGGAGTGACTGGCGCTGCAGAGCGGTTTGAGTATCGGCGAGCAGAGCGGATTGCGGTGAGGGCTGCAGCGGAACCCCACAGAGAGGCGGCGCAGTCGGCCTCGGACCACGTAAGGTGCCCCTTGCCCTACCCTCCATTTCCACCCAGGCTGGGAGGTAAGACTCTGCTGAGTGACTTTTTGAACTCTGCACTGACCAAGAACAGAGACTCCTGGGCTGTTGGACTTTTGGGACTACTGAGTGACTTTTTGGGGTTGTGGAACTCAAGAGCCAAAGGGAAGGCCATGGCCTATTTGCTGGGAGAGGGCTCCTGGTTCATGGTTTGGTTTATTAACCTTGTTTGTGGTGTTTCCCCAATATTATGCCACATTGGTTCTCCCTGTTATTAAAAGGCTTTTGGTACACTCAGACTCTGTGCTTGCGAGAGGGGAAGTATTGTCTCTTACAGATGCCCAGAGGAGTGGTATATGGTTGTCCCAGCTTGCTGGGTGGGGGCTTGAGCCGGTTTTGTATTGTGCTATTGGAATGGAACCCCTGGATACTGAACCCGGCCCTTGTTCCTGCCAACTCTGATGGGCAGAAGGGTTACACATGTATGAGCCGGCTGCTGTTGGGCATAGGGACACCAGTTTAATAATACTGCATAGAACCCCCTAAATCCTAAGGATGGCCCTAGCAAGCTCCCTGACTGTTCTGGCTCTGTGTGGCTCCAGGAAGCAGCCGACATGAACCTGCAACCCATAGGTGCAGGGATGATCAGGGAAGCTCTGCGCTCTGCCCCCGCCCTGAGGGCCACCTCCATATCTCCCATTGGGCAGGAACTGCAACCAATGGGATCCACGGGGGTGATGCCTGCTGGCCTGGAGCTACCTGTCTGTTCCTGTACCAAGGAGTTGGGCCGGACATGCCAGCTGCCTTAGCACCGCTGACCGGGAGCCACCTGAGGTCAGTGCTGCCCAGCTGGAGCCCACGCACAGAACCCCCTGCCTCATGTCAGAACCTGCTCCCACACTCTAACCCTTTCCCAGAGCCCACACTCCAAACTCTCTTCCCCCTCCCTCAGGTCAGAATGCCCCTCCTGCATCCTAACTCTCTCCCAAAGCCTGCATCCCAGCCCCTTGCAACAGGCCTGAGCTCCCTCCCAGAGCCCACAGCCATGCCTCGTCCCCCATCCCAAATCCCTGTCCCAAGTGAGACCATGCCCACATGCAAACTCCCTCCAGGAGCCCACACCCACTCCTGCACCCCAATTCCCTGCCTCAGCCCAGTGAAAGTGACTGGTGGTAGGGGAGAGTAAGCAACGGAGGGAGAAGGGAATAGAGTGAATGGGGTGGAGCCTTGGGGAAGGAGCGGGGTAGGGGACAGAACAAGAGGGTTTGGTTTTGTACCGATAGAAAGTTGGCAACTCTACTGCACTGCTTTCACCTTTGGGGTGTGAGTTACTCCATTGCTGAGCAGTCCCAATAATCACATGACATGAACTTCAGAGCACACATCTCATGAGCTGCCAGCGCTAGAAACACTTTTGGAGGAAACAATATAAATGGCTTCAGCACCAGGAAACTTTCCCGTGCACTGATGTTGCACTAGCAAGCAGACAAATATAGTCACTGCAGGTTAAAGATGACCTGCAAAAGGGGGAGACGTGGGAGCAATGATTTGTATCCTTTCTCTTTTCCTTACGGTGTATGGAAAAAACCTTGTTTTTAATCTATGCCTTTGCTTGGTGTTTTTTCTTTCTTCCCCACCCCGCCCCGGTTTACAACAGTAGTCAATGCTGGATACTCCAGAGAGAAGACTAGAACCCAAAACACCTCATTGTATAACACTGTCCTGTAAGAACACATTTCTTCCTAACCTCTGAAGGTGATATTAAGCCCTGACCAAAAGTATTAATAGCCAGATATGCCACTTCAATAATCCAGCCACGTACAGAAACCCCAGGAAAGCACCCAAAATAATCTAGCAGCCTCAGAGATTACACATAGGCACCCAAGATGGCTAGAGACAGCTCAAGATCCAATGGCATCTATGGATCCCACAGCTATCTCCAGTAGCAAAACACCTGGAGACAATCCAAATCCACCAGCACACAGATACTTCCCAAAATCTTACTGCAAGATCTATCAACAGCCAGGCACTCCATAATGATGCCCAGAATTCCAGTGGCACTCCAGGCCTCCATAATTGTGTTCGCTATTCACAGTGACAGAGTTAGACATATTCTGTGCATCCTGGGCTTCCACTGGGTGGAAACTTGAACATCCTCATCAGCTATGCAAATGCTCCTTTGCTGCCTCTCATGAAAGGAGGAGGGCTTCAGGGTTATACTCACATTAATACCATCCCAGGAGAAATCTGTCCGGGTTTGCTATGGAAGAGAAGAAAGAGAACATGTTAATGTAACACCTGGGTGCAGTGTGTGCGACCATGTATTTTGCTAGTGGCTGGTCCTAATGATTATAACAGTCTGCTACTTACTCACAGATAAAGGAGTTACTCCTTTAGCTCAAGTGGTATGGGCTTGTGCTTTTGGATCTGAAGGTTCCGGCTTCATTCTCTCCTGATCTCTGTGGTGTCTGTATGTATGCGGCCATGGTTTATGACATAAGGGATTGGGAATATACAAAGAAACAGAGAGGGAAAAAGAGAGAGACAGACAATATATAACCCTCTGATAGGAACCTCCTGCATTCACACTGCCTTCCTTCACTGAACATTGTGCACTAGCAGTGTCAGATACTTTCAAAGAGAATGAATTTGTCAGGTCCTTATTTCAAGGCAGTAGCAAGTGCGTAACGCTCTGTGGGAATTGCACCGCCCTTGGACTCACTCAGAGGGGATCTAGAAAACTGGAATATTTCAGATGAAAATGGTTCTGTAACAGGCTACAAAACCATTCACTCCTGGAGTGGTTAAATGACCCACAGAAAGCCAATCTTCCTTCTGAAAACCAGTTCCAAGTTTTCCCTTCTGCCACCATAGTGCTAGTTCACAGAGGATCTCCTGGAGTTACTCATCTCCTCTTCATGGCACAACTCCCTAAAACAAGAGTTTCTGGGAGTTACACTCCACAGTTGAAGAAATGCTGAATCAAGATGCAATTCTTATATATCATTATTTTGTAATGTGTAAAATTGTATGTGTTTTGTAAAGTAATGTGGCATGGCTATTGAATTAAAAGAACCCTGGTCTTTTTTGTTTAACGTGAAAGGTCTTGTGATTGCATGCACTGGAATTACGAAACAGAAAACTCATATGCATTAAATTACAGAAGCTGTATCATTCAAAACAAGAAATGAATCAGCACAGGAGATATTGCCCGATTATTTAAGAGCAGATCTTTAACCATGAATATCCCCTAAAAATGTAATGAGAGACTAAAATGCACTTTCTTTCCCCACAACAGTGTAGATCTGTTCTATGTCAGGGCCTCCCACCTAAGCCAGCACTCAAGAAATTCAGACTGAAATGATTTTCAGACTCACTCTGAGCTACCTTTTAATGTTCTACTCTAGGAACTGAAAATCAGAGCTTTCACTTCTGAAAATTAACAAGGAATCTGGTATCATTTTAAGGACTAACAGATTAATTTGGGCATAAGCATGTGGGTTTTTTACCCATAAAAGTTTACGCCCAAATAAATCTGTTAGTCTTTAAGGTGCCACCAGACTCCTTGTTTTTTGTGGATACAGACTAACATGGCTACCCCCCGATACTTCTGAAAATTGATGTCCCAAAGTCTTTAGTGCAAGTAAGACTTTTGCACTTTTCCCAGCTGAAGTTGGTGACCCAGACCCTTTATATGTAGTAAGTGGGGTCGAGACTTTCTAGTCTTCTCCTTAGGCATAGGAAGGGCACTCACCTCAGTGGAGGGTCGGTGGATGCTGCTGCCATGCAATGAGCTGGTGCTGTCCATATTGATCTGGTCCACATCTTTCAATCCCTTCCAATCCACTGCAATCACCTCATTTCCTGCAGGGATACAACATCCAATCAGGATTTCTTGCTTCCATCATTTTAAATAGTGCTATAAGGGGTTTTACATCAGAGTTCAGCAAAGGAAGGAGTGTGTGTCATAGATACATAAAGCCTCATAACAGGCCTTAGATCATCTAGACCAGGGGTTCTTAAAGTGAGGGTCAGGACTCCTCATGGGGTCGTGAGGTTATTACATAGGGGGTTGCAAGCTGTCAGCCTCCACCCCAAACCCCACTTTGCCTCCAGCATTTATAATGGTGCTAAATATATTTTAAAAAGTGGCGGGGGTCACACTCAGAGGCTGGCTATGTGAAAATGATCACCAGTACAAAAGTTTGAGAACCACTGATCTAGACTGACCACTGTATGTAACAGACCATTCAGTTTCATCCACAGATCCCTGTATTGAGCCCAGTAGCTGGTGTTTGGTTAAAGCATTTCTTCTAGACGGGTATCCAGTGCTGATATGGGATGAGAATCTACCACTGGTAATTTATTCTAGTGGTTAATCACCCTCACTGTTACAATTTTGTGCCTTATTTCTAATTTGTTTGTCTGGCTTCAGCTTCTAGCCATTGTTTCTTGCTCTGTCTTTCTCTAAATTAAAGAGCCCTTCAGCACCAGCATTTTTTCCATGTGAAGGTACTTATCCACCATAATCAAATCACCACTCAGTCTTCTTTTTTGATAAGCTCTCTCACTGATAAATCTCTCACTGTAAGGCATTTTCTCCAGCTCTCAAATCTGTGGCTCTTCTCTGCAGCCTCTCCAATTCTCCAACATCACTTTAAAATATGTGGACTCCAGAACTGGATACGGTATTCTAGTACTTATTTCAACAATGCCATGTACAGAGGTAAAACCACCTCTTTACCAGGGTTGGCAATTTCCAGGGAAGAACTGATTTAGGACAGGTACAATCTAGCTTAAACCGAGGGTATGTCTTCACTATGAAATTAGGTCGATTACCTTGCAGTTGATTTTTGGAAGTAGACTGTATAAAGTTGATTTTGTGCATCCCCACAAAACACAGCAAGTCGGCAGCATTCGTCCACACTACCGTGGCAAGCGTCAACATAGCAAGTGGTGCACTGTGGGCAGCTATCCCACAGTTCCCAGAGTCCCAAGCAGATGCCATTTCAAGCGGTGCACTGTGGGTAGCTATCTCTCAGTTCCCTAACCAACCCCTTGCAGTGCCCTTCCCGCCGTGAAAACAATTGCAGACAATTATTTTGTGCCCTTTTTCCGCACTGACGCCATAGCAGTCCAAGCATGGAGCCTGCTCAGGTCATCGCTGCAGTAATGGTCGTGGTGAACACCTTGGGCATTGTTGTGGAGTTTATGCTGCATTATATGCACAAGAAGGCGATCAGGAGACAACTGCGGTATCAGGAGAGTGACGACAGTGATGAGGACATGGACACTGACTTTTTTGAAAGTAGGGGGTCTGACAATCTGGACATTTTGGTGGCAATGGGGCAGGCTCATGCTATGGAACACCAATTCTGGGCCCGGGAAACAAGCACTGACTGGTGGGATCACATAGTGCTGCAGGTCTGGGATGACTCGGAGTGGCTCAGAAACTTTCGCATGCGTAAGGGCACGTTCATGGAACTTTGTGACTTGCTTTCCCCTGCCCTCCAGCACAAGAATACCAAAATGAGAGCAGCCCTCACAGTTTAGGAGCGAGTGGCAACAGCCCTTTTGAAGCCTGCAACGCCAGACAGCTACCAGTCAGTTGGGAACCAATTTGGAGTGGGTAAATCTACAGTGGGGGCTGTTGTGATGCAAGTAGCCAGGGCAATCATTGATCTGCTGCTATACAGGGTTGTGTCGCTGGGAAACGTGCAGGCTACAGTAGATGGCTTTGCTGCAATGGGATTCCCTAATTGTGGTAGGGATATGAGTCCCATCTATAGCCCCATCTTGGCACCAGACAATGAGGGCAGACAGTACATAAACCTCAAGGGGTACTTTTCAATGGTCATGCAAACACTGGTTGACCACAAGGGATGTTTTACCGACATCTACGTAGGATGGCCGGGAAGGGTTCATGATGCTCGTGTATTCAAGAACTCTAGGATTGCTAGACAGCTGGAGCAAAGGACTTTCTTCCCAGACCAGAAAATTACGGGGGGAGGGGTGTTGAAATGCCGATCCTTGGGGACCCATCCTGCCCCTTAATGCCCTGGCTTATGAAGCCATACACAGGCACCCTGGACAGGAGTCAGAAGCATTCAACTATAAGCTGAGCAAGTGCAGAATGGTGGTAGAGTGCGCATTTGGCTGTCTAAAGGCGCACTGGCACATGTTACTGACTCGCTCAGACTTCAGCAAAAGAAATATACCCATTGTTATTGCTGCTTGCTGTGCACTCCACAATCTCTGTGAGAACAAGGGGAAGATGTTTATGGCGGGGTGGGAGGCAGAGGCAAATCGCCTGTCGACTAATTACGAGCAGCCAGACACCAGGGCAAGTAGAAGAGCACACCAGGAGGTGCTGTGCCTCAGAGAAGCCTTGAGAACCAGTTTTGTGACTGGCCAAAGTGCTGTTGAAAACTGCAAGCACACTGGCGTGGCCACATTTGCAACACTTGAAGCAGCGTTGGGAATGATGTATTATGGACTGCTATCCCACAGAGCACCTCTTCCCATTATGATGCTGTGGCTTGTAGGAAGGGGGTCGGGGGGCGAGGTGGGGCGTTCTGGGCATCCTGTCCCAATGCCCCGTGATGCATTGGTTTGCATCCCTGTGCTTCCATCCACATTTGGCATTATCTTTCAACGTTTTTTGTGCAGCACACTCTGTCTTCCCTATCGGTCTGTAGGAATAGAGCCCGAACTGCTGAGGAACATGCCAGCACATCACATTTGGCAGTTGAGTTACTCCTTAAGATCCAAACTGACAGGAGGACTCTGACGATGATATCAACTTAAGTTACGCATATGACGCAAGATTGCTTGTGGCATTCACAGACATGCACACCACTGTGGAACACCACTTTTCGGCTCGGGAAAAAAGCACTGAGTGGTGGGATCACATTGTCATGCATGTTTGGGATGATGAGCAGTGGCTGCAGAACTTTCAATGAGAAAAGCCACTTTCATGGGATTGTGTGAGGAGCTCACCCACACCCTGTGGCATAAGGACATGAGAATGAAAGCTGCCCTGGCGGTAGAAAAGTGGGTGGCTCTTGCAATCTGGAAGCTGGCAACTCCAGGCAGCAATGGATTGGTCACTAACCAGTTCGGAGTGGAAAAGTCGACAGTTGGAATTGTGTTGATGCAAGTTTGCAGGGCCATTAATCGCATCCTGCACAGAAGAAGCATGACTTGGGGTAACGTGCATGATATTGTGGCTGGCTTTGCACAAATGGGTTTCCCTAACTGCGGAGGGGTGACAGATGGGAAGCATAGTCCAATTCTGGCACCAGCGCACCTCACCTTCAAGTACGTTAATTGGAAGAGGGATTTCTCTATGGTTCTCCAGGTGCTTGTGGATCATTGTGGGTGTTTCATTGACATTAATGCAGGCTAGCCTGGAAAGGTGCATGATGCATGCATCTTTCAAAACACTGGCCTGTTCAGGAAGCTGCAAGCCGGGACCCTTTTTCCAGACCAGAAGATCACCATAGAGGAAGTTAAAATGCCTATTGTGATCCTTGGAGATTCCGTGTACCTTTAATGCAGTGGCTCATGAAACCCTACGCAGGAAGCCTTGACAGCAGAAATGAGTGGTTCAACAACAGGCTGATCTGGTGCAGAATGACTGCAAAGTGTGCTTTTGGCCATTTAAAGGGCTGCTGGTGCTCTCTGTATGGGAAGCTGGACTTGGCCGATGACAGCATCCCTGTGTTTATACCATGTGCTGTACCCTTCATAACTTTTGTGAAGGAAAGGGTGAAAGCTTCACTCAAGCATGGAACTTGGAGGTTCAATATCTGGATGCTGAATTTGAACAGCCAGAGAGCAGGGCTATTAGAGGGGCCCAGTGTAGGGCTGCAAGGATTAGGGATGCCTGAGGGAGCAATTTCAGGCTGAAAGCCACCAGTAATATCTGGTTTTCTTCACGGGAGTGAAGTGCAGTGGTTCCAATGTTAGTAGGAATCTGTGTTTCCTACCCTGACTTGCAGTGTCTGTTGCTTTCCTGAGCTAAGGTATCTACTTTATGCACTAATAAAGTATGTTTTCAAAGCCAAAAAATCAATTTATTGAAAAGAAAATTCATGTATTAAAAAAAACCCCACAACTGCTTGGGATACAGAAAGGGCAGGGGGTGGGGTGGAGAATGGTACAATCACAGGTTTGTGTATGTCCTGTTATTATACTCAGCCTTCCTGTCTGGAGTGCTATGCAACGAGTGCTGCACTTCCGGCTAGCTATAAGGCTTGGTGATGGGGGCTGAGTGGAGTGGATAAGGGTCATAGTTTTCATGGCTGGGTGGTGAAGCTTGTAGCTTGATTTAGGGCATGCTAATAACAGTAATTTAATTTTATTTATTTTATTAACATTGTTAATAATTTATTATTAATAGTATGGGTTTTAGGCTCGCCTATCTATTTAATCTGAACATAAAAGTTCTTGTCCCGAATCAGGCTCCACAGAATTTACAAAGGACCCTCGGGCATATGACAGGAAGCTCACACTGAGACAGATATAGTCATAAAGACCTTTTTATTAAAATCAGTGAAGTAAATGGTAAAATACCAGAGTTACGAAGTTACAATGGCATTACTGCTATTCAAATATCAAAAATATCAAACATATGCCAATACAATATTACATGCAACAAAGGTTGGTTAATATACTCACACCCTCCCTTGATAACTTGGTGGTAAGAGACACAGGACTAGCCATGCGGTACAGGTGTCTCAATTCCTGAGTGAGGGATTGCAGTGCTTAGAAAAAGCTAAGAGCTCTCAAAGCTGACTAGGGTTTACTTGATTAACTTAAACTTAAAATGAAAACCTAATAAACTAAGAATAAAACTTCAGGAAATCAAGCTTAGCCTAGTTCCCTTGAAACTTAAAGTTTAAGAAGAACAAGTATAGCCTGCTAATAGCAGTAGGCATTGTAGATAGAGTGAGTGAACATAAGTAAGGCCAGGGCTACACTGGTTGGGGGATTCGAACTGAAATACACAACTTCAGCTACACTATTCATGTAGCTGAAGTCGAAGTATCTTAGTTCGACTTACCTGGCTGTCCCCACAGCTGCAGGTCGACCATGGCTGCTCCCCGCTGACTCTGCTTATTCTTCCTGCCAAGGTGGAGATGCGATAAATCGATCCCTGATACATCAAGCGCTACCTGCCAATCCGGCAGGTAGTGTAGCTGTACCCTAAGATAGAGTAAGTGAGAATGATAGAACAGAGCGAAGTAAAGTGCTCTAGTGAGGTGGGTCCCTTCTTCTATAGGGCACAAGCACTGAAAATCCTTCCTCCTATGCCAAAATTTCATTCCTCACCCACAAAATGTTAGGGTATGCTTACTCCATAGGTTAGTATGTTTGTGCTTATTGATGATACGTACACATGCACATAAGTTTCCTTGTGGTGTACCTGTTAAGTCTGCGGCTACAACATTCAAAAAACCCCTATGCCATTCTCCAATGTCTGTTGGTCTAGATAAAAGGTCATAGACATAGGCATGGGTACTTATCTATTTAGGTAACAAGCTGAAGGTCAACTTTACTTTCTTGGTAAAAGGCCTTAATATAGATGTGCTAACTTTGCCTTAGCTTAACATACAGGATGTGGCCTTTAGGTTTCTTGCACTACAGGCAAATTTACTTTAATACAAACTTATAAACCTATTACAATAAATCAAATACTTAAAACTCTAAGGAGATATATATATATATGTATATATATACACACACACACAAAAGTAAGCAGGTTAGTTCTATAGGCTACACGCTACAGGTGTGGGAGGCAGCTGGGGGTGGTAAGAACCCAGGTGTTGGGGAAAGTGGGTTGGAGGTGACATGGGGGCACAAGGGAAAGAGTTTTGGGACAAGAGCTGTTGGAAGGTGAGCGTGGTAGTACTCTGACTGCATGGCTAATAGTGCCTGGATAGAGTCCACTTGCTGCTCCATTATGCTTGTTTGCTGCCAGAGCACCACATTTTTCTGCCAGCACTCCTCATTCTGCTGGTGGATCCTCCTTTCATTCTCCCTCCACTCCTGTGCCTTTAGATTCTCGTTTAGATTCTAGACTGCTGCATTATTTCATGCAGGATGTTTTCTTTGCTTCTATGCGGCCGCTTCCTGATTCTTGTCAGTCTCTTGGCCAGTGATAAGACCAATTGCTGAGATCTCAAGTTTCCATTTGCAAAGGCAAAATGCAACACTTAACTGATGCAGCATTGTTCACACCAGACAGAGCAATGATTCCCCCATATGTAAGGGCAAGCAGAGTCCACGCAATAGCATAATTTGCCAGTCCCAAAGTGAGCACACATAACCCATGGGAGCCCCAAAATGGTGAGTAAGCACAGGGTCAAGGGGGACTGATTGTTTCATGGCTGTACTGTCCTCTGTGTTTCTGTAGTCTCTAAATGCGAATGAAAAGGCACAGGAGTGAAGGGAGAGTGAAAGGAGGATCCGCCAGAAGAATGAGGATTGCCGGCAGTAAAACGCGGTGCTCTGGCAGCAAAGCACGGATTGGCTGATCAGCATAATGGAGCGGCAAGTGGACTCTAGCGAGGCGCTAATCTCCATGCAGGCGGAGCACTACCGCACTCGCCCTCCCCTCCAACTCTTGTCCCAAAATTCTTTCCCTTGCACCTTCATGTCTTCTCCTACCCAGAATAAGCTTTCATGGGTTAATACCCACTTAGTCGGATGCATGCATCCGATGAAGTGGGTATTAGCCCACGAAAGCTTATGCTCTAATACTTTAGTTAGTCTTTAAGGTGCCACAGGACTCTTTGTCACTTCTGCAATTCCAGACTAACATGGCTACCCCTCTGATTCTTCTCCTACCCAGTTTCCTCAACATCTGGGTTCTTACTGCCCCCAGCTGCCTCCAACATCAGTAGCTTCACCACTCAGCCATGACAACTACGCCCCTTATCCACTGCACTCAACCCCTATCACCATGCATTATAGCCATCCTGAAGTACAGCACTTATTGCATAGCACTCCAGATAGGATTCCAGAGTATGATAGCAGTGAACCGTTCCCCACCCCACCCCCTTGCCCTTTCTGTATCCCAAGCAGTTGTGTATTTTTTCAATAACTGAATTTTCTTTTTAAAATGGATTTTTTGGCTTTGAAAACAAACTTTATTAGTGCATAAAGCAGAAGATACCTTAGCCCAGGAAAGCAACAGGCACTGCAAGTCAGGGTAGGAAACACAGATTCTTACTAGCATTGGAACGACTGCACTTCACTCCCGTGCAGGGCACCAGATGTTACTGGTGGCTTTCAGCCTGAAATTGCTCCCTCAAGGCATCCCTAATCCTTGCAGCCCTACACTGGGCCCCTCTAATAGCCCTGCTTTCTGGCTGTTCAAATTCAGCATCCAGATGTTGAACCTCCAAGTTCCATGCTTGAGTGAAGCTTCCACCCTTCCCTTCACAAATACTATGGAGGGTACAGCAGGCAGATATAACCATGGGGATGCTGTCATCAGCCAAGTCCAGCTTCCCATACAGAGAGCACCAGCGGCCCTTTAAATGGCCAAAAGCACACTCCACAGTCAACTGGCACTAGCTCAGCCTCTAGTTCAAACGTTCCTTGATGCTGTCAAGGCTCCCTGTGTAGTGTTCCATGAGCCACAGCATTAAAGGGTAAGTGGGGTCTCCAAGGATCACAATAGGCATTTCGACTTCCCCTACGGTGCTCTTCTGGTCTGGGGAAAAATTCCTGGCTTGCAGCTTCCTTAACAGGCCAGTGTTCTGAAAGAGGCATGCATCATGCACCTTTCCAGGCCAGCCTGCGTTAATGTCAATGAAATGCCCACGGTGATCTACAAGCGCCTGGAGAATCATAGGGAAGTACCCCTTCCAATTAACGTACTCAGAAGGTAGGTGATCTGGTGCCAGCTAGGAAAATGCTTCCCATCTATTGCCCCTCTGCAGTTATGGAAACCCATTTGTGCAATCCAGCCACAATGTCACGCACGTACCCAGAGTCATGCTTCTTCTGGGCAGGATGTGATTAATGGCCCTGCAAACTTGCATCAACACTATTCCAACGGTCGACTTTCCCATTCCAAACTGGTTAGTGACTGATTGGTAGCTATCTGGAGTGGCCAGCTTCCAGACTGCAAGAGGCACCCACTTCTCCACTGTCAGGGCAGCTCTCATTCTCATGTCCTTATGCCGCAGGGTACGGGTGAGCTCCTCACACAGTTCCATGAAAGTGGCTTTTCTCATCCAAAAGTTCTGCAGCCACTGCTCATCATCCCAGACTTGCATGACGATGCGATCCCACTACTCAGTGTTTGTTTCCTGAGCCCAAAAGCAGGTTCCATGGTGATGAGCATTTCCATGAATGACACAAGCAGTCTCGTGTCATATGCGTTGTGCAAGTCACTATCACTGTCAGACTCCTCACTGTCAGTTTGAACCTTAAGAAGTAGCTCGACTGCCAAACGTGATGTGCTGGCGAAACTTGTCAGCATATTCCGCAGCAGTTCAGGCTCCATTCCTGCAGACCGAAAGGGAAGACAAAGCTCACTGCACAAAAACCATTGAAAGATGATGCCAAATCTGAACTGAAGCACAGGGATTTCTGGGATGCAAAGCGATGTATCACAGAATGTTATGACAAGATCCAGAATGCCCAGAATGCCCCCTTCCCACAAGCCACAGTGCCAGAATAGGAAGAGGTGCTTTGTGGGATAGCTGCCCATAAAGCACTGCTCCCAATGCCGCTTCAAGTGCAGCAAATGTGGCCACGCCAGTGTGCTTGCAGCTGTCAGTGTGGACATACTTTGGTGCTTTCCCGAATTCTCTCTCTGTAGGCTGGTTTAATCCAAAGCTCTCTATACCTGCAAGTGTAGCCAAGGCCCACTAAAAGTGTCTATTTATTGTTTAGGTTTATCCACTGCTAAGATGGATCCAGTTCCAAAGTGGATTAAGCTAAACCACACAAAAGCAGACTTAATGCATGGTAAGTGTGTTCACACAGCAAACTATTGAGGAATAGCTATTCAGCAATACCTATTGTCCAATATATATATAGACAAGCTCACAAACAGGGAAGAAATAGTAAGGGAAGCAAAACTGGATGGGAACCTGGGAGGCAGTGACCATGAGATGGTCGAGTTCAGGATCCTGACACACAGAAGAAAGGAGACCAGGAGAATACAGACCCTAGACTTCAGAAAAGCAGACTTTGACTCCCTCAGGGGACTAATGGGCAAGGTCCAGGAGTCCAGGAGAGCTAGCTGTATTTTAAAGAATCCTGATTGAGGTTGCAGGAACAAACCATCCTGATGTGTAGAAAGAATAGTAAATATGGCAGGTGATCAGCTTGGCTTAACAGTGAAATCCTTGCTGATCTTAAAAACAAAAAAAGAAGCTCACAAGAAGTGGAAGATTGGACAAATGACCAGGGAGGAGTATAAAAAATCGCTCAGGTATGCAGGGGTGAAAGTCACATTTGGAGTTACAGCTAGCAAGAGATGTTGAGAGTAACAATAAATATTTCTTCAGGCACGTTAGCAACAAGAAGAAAGTCAAGGAAAGTGTGCCTCCCCCACTTACTGAATGAGTGAGGAAACTAAATGACAGATGATGTGGAAAAAGCTAATGTACTCAATGATTTTTTTGCCTCTCTCACAAACAAGGTCAGCTCCCAGATTACTGCACTGGGCAGCACAGTATGGGGAGGAGGTGACCAGCCATCTGTGGAGAAAGAAGTGGTTCAGGACTATTTAGAAAAGCTGGATGAGCACAAGTCCATGGGGATGGATGCACTGCATCCAAGGGTACTAAAGGAGTTGGTGGATGTGATTGGAAAAATCATGGAGCAGGTTCTCAAGAAATCAATTCTGAAGCATTTAAAGGAGAGGAAAGTGATAAGGGACAGTCAGCATAGTTCCATGACAAGATAACTGGTTCTGTGGATGAGGGGAAAACAGTTGATGTGTAATTCCTTGACTTTAACAAAGCTTTTGTTACAGTCTCCCACAGTATTCTTGCCAGTAAGTTAAAGAAGTATGGACTACAGAAGCTGGATGAATGGACTATAAGATAGAAATTTGGCTAGCTCGTCGGGCTCAAGGGGTAGTAATCAATGGCTCAATATCTAGTTGGCAGCCGGTATCAAGTGGAGTGCCTCCAGGGTCAGTCCTGGGGCCAGTTTTCTTCAATATATTTATTAATGATCTGGAGGATGGTGTGGACTGCACCCTCAGCATGTTTGCAGATGACACTAAACTGGAAGGAGTGGTAGATACGCTGGAGGGTAGAGTTAGTATACAGAGGGACTTAGACAAATTAGAGGATTTGGCCAAAAGAAATCTGATGAGGTTCAGCAAGGACAAGTGCAGAGTCCTGCACTTAGGATGGAAGAATCCCATGCACTGCTACAGACCAGGGACCGAATGGCTAGAGAGGTGTTCTGCAGAAAGGACCTAAAGGTTACAGTGGATGGGAAGCTGGATATGAGTCAACAGTGTGTCCTTGTTGCCAAGAAGGCTAATGGCATTTTGGATTGTATAAGTAGAGGCATTGTCAGCAGATCAAGGGACATGATAATTCCCCTCAATTTGGCAATGGTGAGGCCTCATCTGAGGTATTGTGTCCAACTTTGGGGCCCACACTACAAGAAGGATGTGGTTTACTGCAGGAGTGGATGGGTGAGATTCTGTGGTCTGCATTGTGCAGGAGGTCAGACTAGATGATCATCATGGTCCCTGCTGACCTTAAATTCTATGAGGGTATGAGAAGAGGCTGAGGGAACTGGGATTGTTTAGTCTGCAGAAGAGAAGAATGAGGGGGGATTTGATAGCTGCTTTCAACTACCTGAAGTGGGGTTCCAAAGAGGATGGATTTAGACTGTTCTCAGTGGTAACAGATGACAGAACACAGAGTAATGGTCTCAAGTTGCAGTGGGGACGGTTTATGTTGGATATTAGAAAAAACTTTTTCACTAGGAGGGTAGTGAAGCACTGGAATGGGTTACCTAGGGAGATGATGGAATCTCCTTCCTTAGAGATTTTTAAGATGAGGCTTGACAAAGCCCCTTTCAACCCTGATATTCTATGATTCTAAGCCCTAAGTATATTACACCTATGCAGTTACCTTTATCAATGCAACTTGCAATCTCATCAAAAAATGAAATGAGATTTGTTTGACAATACTTATTTTACATCAAACCATGTTGACAGGCCTTAATTATATTCCTGTCCCTTAACTTTTTATCAGTTGAATCCTGTTCAGTTTTGCCCACTATTTTCTCCAACCTAAACTTATTTGGGTCATCTTGCTTGCTCTATATGAATATCGGCAAAACCAGTTTTCTGAAATTTTTCCCATGTTCCAAACTGTATTAAAAATGAACATCAGTAGGCCAGAGATCTTGTCAGCCAACTCATTTAGGATTTTTGGGTGCAAGTTATCTGAGCTTGTTGATTTAAAAATGTTTAACATCCTCCATAATTAATAATGGACTGGAAAGTACTTCATCATTCCCATGTGATGCAAGTCCATCATCTTGCTTCTTTTCAAATACAAAATAGAAATATTTATTGAACACTTCTGCCATTTCTGCATCTTTATTAACATGTTTACCATGTCTGCATAGTAATGGATTGATTTTTATGGTTTCTAGGAGTTCTTTGTTTCCTAATGTACTTTAAAAACTCCTTCTTGTTACCCTTAGCCCTGCCAGCCATGGATTTTTTCCTGATGTCTTTATCTTTCCTTACAAATTTTCTCCATTTCATAGCTTCTAATTTATACTGATTGCTTTCTAATTCTCCTTTTCCATTTGTTATATATTTGTTCTTTCATTTCTAAATGCTGCCATTGCTTCACCACTGAACCTACCTGGGCTTTTAGCCAAAGTTGTCCTCTTCCTTGATTGTGGAATCATGTCTTTTTGGACAGCTAAAAAAACTCTTCTTAAAAGCTCCCAATTTTCAGTCATATTTTTCTTTCTAAATTTTTCCTCACAATCGGTTTTGTTCATGAAGGCAGCAAGTGTAATTATACATATCAATACATATATATATACTGGTTGGGACTGTCCTCTATTTTTCATAAATTCATAGATTCTAAGGCCAGAAGGGACCATTGTGATAATTTAGTCTGACCTCCTGTGTTACATAGACTGTAGAACATCCTATGATGAGGAATGGAACTCAGAGGTTTAACACCTGCAGACCGAATTTGAACAGCCAGAGAGCAGGGCTATTAGAGGGGCCCATACAGGCTGCACCTGGAAGGGAGCAAGGCTTAATGGAGCCCAGCTAGGCAGGAGCAGGCTGGTTAGTATAAAGGCAAGAAGTTGACAGCAGCAGAGGGCTGCAGAGAAGGAGTCTGCAGTCACTCTCTGGGAACAGAGAGGTTGTGAGGAGGAAACCCAGAAGAGAGGATAAATCCTAGGATCCTAGCCCTGAAAGAAGTGTCAGCCCAGAAAAATTGCGGGGAAGAAAGGCTGGGTAAGAAGAAGCCCAAGAAAACAGCAGCAGGGAATGGAAATGGCAGAGCTTGGCTGCTGGGTCTAGGGTGAGAACCCACTGTAGAGGAAAGGCCTGGGTTCGCCAGTCAGCCACTGGGAAAGTGGCACAGGACCTGGAGATTTGGAACAGAAAACAGTGATTGGAGGGACTTTGTTACTCCAGAAGAGGAGGACTACATAGTGACCTGGACAGACAGCTGAGTCATGAAGATGGAGCATTCTGAATCACAAAGAGAGAAGGGCCACAGCCCAAGCAACCAGCAAAAGGAGTGCTGGACAGGGCGAATGCTTATTCCCAGACTTACCCAAAAGGAGGTGCCCCCTGCAGTGAGCGAACTCCTTTATTTTCCCCCAAAATAAGTCCTAGAGCAGATTTTTTTTAAAAAAATCCAATCCTGATTTAAAAATTGTTAGTGATGGAGAATCCACTACAGCCCTTGGTAAATTGTTCAATGGTTAATTACATTCCCTGTTAAAAAATTTACATCTTATTTCCAGCCTTACTTTGTCTAGCTTCAACTTTCAGGCATTGGCTCTGGTTATATCTTTCTCTGCTTCGTTGAAGAGTTCTTTATTAAATATTTGTTCTCCACGTAGGTATTTATAGATTGTAATCAAGTCACCCCTTGACAATCATTTTGTAAAACAAAAAGATTGAGCTCCTTGACTTTATCACTATAAGGCAGGTTTTCTAATCCTTTAATCATTCTTGTAGCTCTTCTCTGAACCTTTCCAATTTACAAACATTTTTTTTGAATTGTGGACAACAGAACAGCAGTGATTGCACCAGTGCCCATTTTGAATGTAATCAGGTCATGATCACCAGTCCCCATGGCAACCACCAACTTCCAGTCCAGTGAGTAATTCATCTTTATCTATCATAATGAAGCCCAAAATATTTACCTCATGTTGGGTGCAATACTTTTTGTGTTAGACAATTATCTATAATTTACAAAAGTACCCCTTGCTTGTTAACACATTGATCCCTGTGCATTTGAGATACTGTACCTCTGACTTATCAGTATCTCTAAAACAGATAATGTCTTTAATGTAGAGTGTCACTCCTCACCTTTTTCACCTATTCTGTCTTTTCTGAACAGGTTGTTGTTATGTTCATAGCATGGACACAGCAAAGTTAAAAAGAAACATTAAATACACTTGCCAGAGGGTTCCAAAGTAACAGTACTTTATTGCTTAACATTCAGAATGATAACACAAAAGAACCACATAACTGAGAGAGACAAAGCAGGCTGCTCCCTAAGGCAGAGGGGCACAACTCACCCTACCTTACTGGCTCTTAGCAGTGCTGCCAGCTCCATGTATCAAGAAGTCGGCAGATAAACCCTGAAAAGTCACTAGATGTAGCTGTTTAAGCACTCAAAAGGAATCAAAAATGTCACGAAAATTTTTTTCCAGAGAATTCAACAGAGAATTATATATTAGGGCTGTCAATCAAATAAAAAATAATAATTGTGATTAATTATTCAATATAAAAAATTAATCACAATCGCACTGTTAAGAAAATAACAGAATACTATTTATTTGCATATTTTTGGATGTTTTCTACATTTTCAAATATATTGATTTCAATCATAGCACACAATACAAACAATAGTGTTCACTTTATGCTTTTTTGTAAAAAAACAAAAGAAATAGTATTTTTCAATTCACTTAATACAAGTAATGTAGTGCAATTTCTTTATCATGAAAATTGAACTTACAAATGCAGTATTATGTATACAAAATAACTGCATTCAAAAATAAAACAAGGTAAAACTTTAAAGCCTACAAGTCAATTCAGTCCTATTTCTTGTTCAGCCAATTGTTCTGACAAACAAGTTTGTTTACATTTGGAGGAAATAATGCGGCCCACTTCTTGTTTACAATGTCACCTGAAAATGAGAACAAGCATGGCAGTGTTGTAGCCACATCGCAAAATATTTACATGCCAGATGCGCTAAAGATTCATGTGTCCCTTCGTACTTCAACCACCATTCCAGAGGACATGCATCCATGCTGATGATGGGTGTTGTATCACGCAGGCAAGGTATTAACAAACTTTAACAGACTTTATTTAACAATAGTGAAACCTCTTACAAAGCTGCTGCAGCACCCCTCTGTAGCTCTAACTCAGACTTGGCTCAACTCCTCCCCCATCCTTCCTGTTTCCTGTCCTACAGACTCCCAGTTCTAATAATTACAAGCAGCATCTAAAACACCACAATGGGTTCTGCTTGATAACAATCCAAAGAAGTGTGGACTGACACATGTTCATTTTCATCATTTGAGTCAGATGGTTGATTTTCTTTTTTATTGGTTTGGGTTCTGTAGTTTCTGCCTGAGAGTGTTGCTCTTTTAAGACTTCTGAAAGCATGCTCCATACCTCGTTCCCCTGAGATTTTGGAAGGCACTTCACATTTTGAAACCTTGGATCAGTGCTGTAGCTATCTTTAGAAATCTCACATTGGTACTTTCTTTACGTTTTGTCAAACCTGCAGTGAAAATGTTCTTAAAACGAACAACATGTGCTGGGTCATCATCCAAGATTGCTATAACATGAAATATATGGCAAAAGGCAGATAAAACAGAGAAGGAGACATACAGTTCTCCCCCAAGGAGTTCAGTCACAAATTTCATTAACCCTTTTTTTTTTAATGAGAGTGATCAGTACAAAAGCATGTCCTTTGAAATGGTGGCCAAAGCATGAAGGGCCATACGAATGTTTAGCATATCTGGCACATACATACCTTGCAATGCTGATTACAAAAGAGCCACACAAATGCCTGTTCTCATTTTCAGGTGACATTGTAAATAAGAAGCGGGCAGCATTATCTCCCATAAATGTAAACAAACTTGTTTGTTTTAACAATTGGCTAAACAAGAAGTAGGACTGAGTGATATGAGTGAACTTGTAGGCTCTAAAGTTTTACATTGTTTTATTTTTGAGTGCAGTCATATAACAAAAAATCTACATTTTAAAGTTGCACTCTCATGACAAAGAGATTGCACTACCATACTTGTATGAGGTGAACTGAAAAATACTATTTTTTATCATTTTTTCCAGAGCAAATATTTGTAATAAAAATAATAATATAAAGTGAGCAGTGTACACTTTGTATTCTGAGTTGTAATTGAAATCAATATATTTGAAAATGTAGGAAAACATCAAAAAATATTTAGTAAATTTCAATTGGTATTTTATTGTTTTAACAATGTGATTCATTAATCACAATTAATTTTTTGAGTTAATCATGAGTTAATTGCAATTAATTGACAGCCCTAATACACACACACGCACGCACCCAGGCAATAGTAACAAAATCATTCAGAAACAGCTCAATAGTGTGAATAAAATTCATTCCATGCCCTTCTTACTACATTCTATTGCACACCAGAAGCACCTACAACAATACACTGTCATCATCAGGAAGGTTGCCTCTGCTCATTGAGAAGAAAACTTCAGCCCTCTGCTTATTGGGGAGGGTGCTCTGTACGCTGCAGCTCTTGCCAGCCTAGATTTGAGCCAATGGGTTAGTGAAAGGGAGAGCCCAGAGTCAGGGGGAAGAGGGCATTCACCTCACCTGCTGCAGGGAGCCAAGAAAGTAGATTTAAAAACAAAAATCTGCTAGCCAGACCCTTCCCCCCAGGGTTTGATTTCTGAAAACAGGTGGGAAGCTAACCCCAGGGGAAGGAATAAAGGGGGGCCAAAATCAAGCTAACGCCACCTTTGATCCTGTAGTAAGGACTTCATCCCTGGAAGCATGGTGCCCCTGCCCCTGAACATGGCCCTGTCTCATCTCACACCACCTTCCATCTGTGCAGCTCTCCTCACTGGCTAACTTGCCTCTCCCACCCTGCCTACTTCATAGGCCATCTTTCCTTGCCTGGCTAATGTGCTGCTCTCTCCAAAGCGCGTCTTGTTTTAGCAAAGTGTTTAATTAACCTCCACAAACTACTTTTCCTCACCTGCAGATTATAGTGATTTTAGCCCAAAAAGCCCTGAAATGTGATTCCTTCCGAGGACAAGCTCAGTTGAGATGTAATGACATTGACCTGTGTGCAAAAGAATGTAGTAAGAAGAGCATGGAATTGATTTTATTAACACCATTGAGCTGCTTCTGAATGATTTTGTGATTATACATATTGGCGACTTCTTTCTCTGAATGTCATTGTAATTTGCCATGAAAGTGGCTGGATTTGTCACTGGTCACTTTGACACTTATTTTTTCACTAGGGAAACCAAAAAGTCACTAAACCTAGTAACAAAGTAGCTAAATTGGCAACACACTTCCTTACAGGGCCCACAGGAAGGTCCAGGAAAAACCCTGAGCATTTAAATTGATAGCTTACAATTTCAATTCACTTTTCAATGCACTACAGTTGTAACTAGGGTGACCAGGTGTCTGGTTTTCGACCAGAACACTCGGTCAAAAAGAGACCCTGGCAGCTCCAGTCAGCACTGCCAACTGGGCTGTTAAAAGTCTGGTCGGCAGTGCTGTGGCGCTAAGGAAGGCTAGTCCTACCTGCCCTGGCTCTATGCTGCGTCCTGGAAGGAGCCAGCAGGTTTGGCGCCTAGACAGGGGTGCCACCCAAGCACCAGCTCCTCACTCCCATTGGCTGGGAACCTGTGGGCAAGAGCCAGCTGCGCCTTTGCCTAGGAGCCAGCCTGCTGGCCACTTCTGGGGCACAGCATGGAGCCAGGACAGGCAGGAAGCCTGCCTTAGCCCCCCACTGCGTTGCTGAGTGGGAGCTGCCAGAGATAAGCCTGTGCCCCAAACTTGGACCCCAACCCCCTGCCTCAGCCCTGTGCCCCCACAAACCTATGGCCCCCTTCTGCACCCTAAACCCTCATCCCCAGCTTCATCCCAGAGCCTGCACCCCCAAACAGAGCCCTCACCCCCCTCATGCACCTGAACCTCTTGCCCTAGCTTGGAGCCCCCTCATTTCTGGCCCCTTCTTAAAGGCCACACCCCCAATTATAGTCTTCATCTCCTCACACACCCCAAACCCCTGCCCCAGCCCAGTGAAAGTGAGTGAGGATGGGGGAGAGTGAGCCACCAAGGGAGGGGGAATGTAGTGAGCCTTGGAGTAGGGCCTTGGGGAAGGGGCAGTGCAGGGAGTGAGGCGTAGGAGAAAGGGCAGGGCTATAGTGTTCGGTTTTGTGTGATTGGAAAGCTGGCAACCCTAGTTGTAACCAGTGATTTTAATATTTTAATCATGTGATTTGTACCAACAGGTTTCAGCAATGCCAATTATATCAAATTTCTATTAATCAATGAGAATTTGCATTTCCTCTTGCCTGTTACTAGATTCTTAGCACTGGTAGGGAGCCTGGTGTGGCTGGCTGTGCCACATAGAGAAACCTGAGGAAGCTCCTCCAGAAGGAAATATGTGACAATGAAGGGAACCAGGGGGCACTCACCAGCTGACATTCATAGTAGAGAAAAATAATTCAGTCCTTTTAGAAAGCTAAACTTTACTTAAGATAAAAAAGCTTTGATTGCAAAAAGACGCTCTCGCAGTTTTAGCACAAAAAAGGGACTTTTGTGCTTTAAATGGTACGTGTAGACATACCCTCAGTTCCTATTTCCAATCTGTAATCACTGATACTATATTTGGTAAGTCTGCCTGTGTTTTGTTCATTTGACTCTAATAAGGTCATCTGAATTGGGTCCGCTAGCAATCTAGTTTGCTGTAATCTTTCACCTGGTCATACAATAGGCCTGATGCTGTCTTTTTTCTTATTTGGCTTAGTGTGAAGTACAATTTTAGTGTCTCTTGGTCCTGATTGTAAATGTAATTAAGAGCTGGAAGTGATGTATAGAGTGTGTACCTATCACATTTTTAGGTGTTTTGTGATTAAAGCTGGTCAAATAATAAAATAACTGATTTGTTAATAAACATAGTGATTTCCTTTCACTGCTACTGGTGGGGTCATGTTATTAATTCTTTACAAATAATCTTCTGTTTCTAAAGTGTCCATCAGGGAGCCAAAACACTATAATGTAACTTAGCTGACCAATCACACCTCCTGAATAATGAAATTCATTCATTTCTCTTCGTAAACTATTAGGCAAACAATAAATACAGATGGGGAAATTCAGATCAGTCTTTGAGTGATTCATGAATAGAAAAAAGTTAAATTTATAAGATAAGATACTCTTTCAGTGACTGAGGAAATGTATGTTGCTTTGACTACAATGGCACCAGAAACAGAATATTCTCTTTTTGAAGAGTAACTAATGGAGACAATCATCTCAGTGCTACATTTCAGCCATTGCTGGAAATATTCTTGTATTAAAAATGGCCCTGATTTTCTTCTCACTTATATTGGTAGAACTGCATTTATTTCAGTTGCAATATTCATGATCAAATATCAGGTCTGTAGCATTTATCTTCAGATTCAGGTTTACTGGGGTTTGATCCCATGTGTTATAATCTTTTGTTAGTATTGGGCCCTGGATAGTTCAAACATATATAAAGTAAAATTGATTGAATTACATTGTCTATTCACTTATAATCCTGTGCTGCTTTGAAGAGTGAGTGTAAAAATGGCACCTTTTGACTCCAAAGGTTTGTTCCCTGATAGTTATTTACTCCTCTGCAGAGGATCAGCACAAGCACTATTGTCCTCAAAAGAGGGATTTAGTGAAACTGAAGTAGTACATTCATACTTTGTGCTTACCTTCCTAACAAAGATGAATTTCAACCCCTGTGTCTATTTAGAGTCCTAATTCAGGTCTTTAATGACAAAAATAAGTTTTTACAGGTCTTTTCTACATTTTAGCCCTGCGGAGATAGCAGAGCTCTGAGAGTACAAGCCAGGTACTTTTCCATTTTGGGCCTCATCAACAGAATTGTTTACCAAATGCCGATCAATGCCCCTGTGCAAACCCACTGAGGAGAAAAGAGACTGAACAGGAGCTACAAAGGCATCACGTGAAGGCAATGAGGTTGCACAAGAGTCAACAGAGGACTAATTTGGCCTACGTAACCTTGTTTACTTGTGATGATGTAGGAGGAGAACAGAGCCCAGCTTGCCACTAAGGTATGTCTACAGTATGAAATTATATTGAATTTATATAAGTTGATTTTTCAGAAGAGATTTTATAGTAGATTGTATTTATAATAAATAAATAAATAAATGCGTTAAGTCGGCGGAGTGAGTCCACAGTACCGAGGCTAGCACCAACTCTGGGAGCACTGTAGGTAGCTATCCCACAGTTCCCGCAGTCTCTACCGCCCATTGGAATTCTGGGTTAAGCTCTCAATGCAGGATGGAGCAAAAACATTCTCACGGATTTTCCTGGATGCATGTCGTCAATTGCCCCTCCCTCCATGCACGCTATGGCAGACAATTGTTTCACTCCCTTTTTTCAGCAGCAGATGGTATAGCAGGTCTGCAGAACTCTGATGTCCCACAACTCATACAGTAGGCCTGAAAGCTTTCGTCACCCATAAACCACCACTTCCGCTGCAACTCTGCTCTCCTGCTCTGCTGTCCTATGACTCATGCAGAAGGGCTGAAAGCCATCGTCACTTGTACAACACCGTTTCCGCTGCCACTCTGCTCTCCTGCCCCCCTTCGTTTCACACCTTTTTTCCTGTATTACCCGGGCAGGTGCCATAGCAAGCATGGAGCCCATTCAGCTCACTGCTGCAGCTGTGACCATTGTAAATACCTCGTGCATTATCCAGCAGTATTTGAGAACCTGCAAACCTGGGTGAGGAAGCAAAGACAGCGTGATCACGATAGTGATGAGGACATTGACACAGATGTTCCTAGAAACATGGCATGTGGTGATTGGGACATCGTGGTGGCGTTGGGCCAGGTTCATGCCATGGAATGCTGATTCTGGGCCTGGGAAACAAGCACAGACTGGTGGAACTGCATAGTGTTGCAAGTATGGGATGATTCCCGGTGGCTGCGAAATTTCCACATGTGTAGGACCACTTTCATGGAACTTTGTGACTTGCTGTCCTCTTCTCTGAAGTGCAACAACACCAAAATGAGAGCAGCCCTCACTGTTGAGAAGCAAGTGGCAACAGCCCTGTAGAAGCTTGCAATGCCCTATAGTTACTGGTCAGTCGGGAATCAGTTTGGAGTGGGCAAATCTACTGTGGGGGCTGCTGTGATCCAAGTAGCCAACACAATCACTGACCAGCAACTATCAAGGGTAGTGACTCTGGGAAATGTGCAGGCTGTAGTGGATGGCTTTGCTGTGATGGGGTTCCCTAACTGTGGTGGGGCGATAGACGGAACGCATATCCCTATCTTGGCACCGGACCACTAGGACGACCTTTAAACCACAAGGGGTACTTCTCGATGGTGCTGCAAGCACTGGTGGATCACAAGGGACATTTCACCTACATCAATGTGGGATGGCCAGGAAAAGTGCATGATGCTCGCATCTTCAGGAACTCTGGTCTGTTTGAACAGCTGCAGGAAAGGACTTGTTTCCCAGACCAGAAAATTACTGTTGGGGGTGTTGAAATACCTGTAGTTATCCTTGCGGACCCAGCCTACATCTTAATGTCATGACTCATGAAGCCGTACACAAGCACCCAGCAGAGTAGTAAGGGGCAGTTCAACTATAGGCTGAGCAAGTACAGAAAGGTGGTAGAGTGTGCATTTGGATGTATAAAAGCTCACTGGCACTGTTTGCTGACTAGGTTAGATCTCAGCAAAACCAATATTCCAATTGTAATTGCTCCTTGCTGTGCGTTCCACAATATGTGTGAGACTAAGGGGGAAATGTTTATGGTGGGGTTGGAGGTTCAGGCAAATCGCCTGATGGCCAATTTCACACAGCCAGACAACAGGGCGATTAGAAGAACACAGCAGGGCACACTGCGCATCAGAGAGGCTTTGAAAACCAGTTTCATGACTGGCCAGGCTATGGTGTGACAGTTGTGCTTGTTTCTCCTTGAAGTTACCCGCCCTCTATATATATTATAGGAAATAAAGTCACGATTGTTTCATAACCATTCTTTATTAGTTGATTAACAACACAGGGAGATAAATCACAAGGTAGCCCAGGGGAGTGTGGAGGTAGCAGTTTAGGAATGCCTGGGAGTTGGGGGAGGAGAGAAAGACAAGTGCACAATACAAATAAAAAATTAGGATATACCAGCCTTCTGCTGCTTGGGCAATCCTCTGGGTGGAGTGCGTGGGTCCCTGGAGCCTCTCCCCCCACCCGCCCAGAGTTCTTGGACATCTGGATGAGGAGGCTATGGAACTTGGGGAGGAGGGAGGACGATTATACAGGGGCTGCAGCGGCAGTCTGTGCTCTTGCTGTCTTTCCCCCAGGCAGTGGCGCATGTCAGTTTGCTCCCCCATCAGCTTGAGCATGGCATTCTGCCAGCTCTCATCATGCTCCTGCTTCCTCTTTTTGCACGCCTCCCTCTTCTCATCGCGTTCATTGACCTCTTTATGGGATTCCACCATTGCTTGCCTCCAGCATTCAGCAGGGCCCTATCTGTGCGGGAGGACTGCATAAGTTCAGCGAACATTCCGTCCCGAGTGTCTTTTTCCTTCCTTCTAGTCTGGGCCAGCCTCTGGGAGGGAGTTGATGGGGGTGCATTGAAACATTTGCACCTGTGGGAGGAGAAAAAGGGAGGGTAGAATTTTAAAAGAAACATTTTGAAGAACAAAAGGGAGACTCTTAGTGAAACAAGCAATTCATAGTACAAAGCACATGTTCTTTCTGTACAACATTGCATTTTCCCTTTTATAGGGAGTGCCTGCTAGTTTGGTGTGACTAAGGCATCACATGCGGCTGCGCAACAAAATTCAGCTTGCAGGCAGTCATAGTAAGCCCTAGGGGCATGCAGGATTCTGCTTCTTTAGCATTCATTTCTGTGCTTTTGAACTGCGGTGCCCCCATTTCTCATACCAAGCAATGCCTGGTGGATTTGCCATTTAATAGGAGGGCCTGCGGTCTCTCTGGGATGATTGCTTCAGACCCCTCCTTGCGTGGCTCTGATCAGGGATGAGCCCTTTAAACCAAACGCCAACAGCCCAGGGTGGACGGGATTCCCCTCAGTCCCACTGCGTGGCTCTGATCAGGACTCAGCCAAACACAAATACCCCACCATGAATGGACACCTCTGATTGTTCCCTTAAACAAATTCCCCTATTTCAACCAGGTGCCCACGAATGATATCACTCTTGTGAGGCTAACAGAGAGATAAGGAACAAATGTTGCTTGAATGCGCCGCAAACCCAGGAGCTTTGACTACCATGCTCTGTTCTGCAATGATTCCAGACTGCTTGCTACTAGCCTGGAGGGGTAAAGTGTCCTACCATGAATGACGGAATAAGGCAGCCCTACCCAGAAATATACTGAAAAGGCTTTCAGAGTACCTTCAGGAGAGCTTCATGGAGATGTCCCTAGAGAATTGCCACTCTTTCCCCAGATAACAGACTTTTCCAGTAGCTGTACTGGAGGCAAATGCATCCAAGTCTTCAGGACAAATGAATCATTAAACACTTTGTTTTAAATCCTGTTACACTCACCAGAAGTGTCTTCTCCGGTGCCATGGTCTGGGAGCCCGCCTTGGGAGGAGGTGAAGGGTATTGGTTCCAGGGTGATGAACAGTTCCTGGCTACCAGGGAGAACGGATTCACCACTTGCCGCCTGTGCACTGTCCTCCTCCTCCTCTTCATTCTCCAAAAAATCATCTTCCTTGCTCCGTGTTACTCCCCCCTTGCAGGTGTCCACGGACAGTGGTGGAGTAGTGGTGGTGTCACGCACCCCCCATAATTGCATGCAGCTCATCGTAGAAGCTGCATGTATGGTGCTGTGACCCAGAGTGTCCATTTACCGCCATAGTTTTTTGGTAGGCTTGCCTCAGCTCCTTGATTTTCACATGGCACTGCTGAGTGTCCCTGGAGTAGCCTCTTTGCGTCATGACCCTGGAGATTTTGGTGTATATTTTTGCATTGCTTTTTTTTTGAACGTAGTTCTGCCTGAACAGATTCTTCTCCCCATACTGTGATGAGATCCAGTACCTCCTGTTCGGTCCATGCTGGAGCTCGTTTGCGAATCTGCATGTTCACCTGCGCTGGTGGACTCTGCATCATCACCTGTGATGGTGGGCTCTGCACGGTCACCTGTGCTGATGAGCTCGCCATGCTGGCCAAACAGGAAATGCATCTGAGTTGAAATTGTTTGTCCAGTGCGTTCACAATGGAGCATTCTAGGATAGCTCCTGGAGGCCAATACTGTCAAATTGCATCCACAGTACTTAAAATCTGGAACAGCGATGTCGATTTTAGCACTACTGCCCTTGCCGAGGTAGAGTACGGAAACCGGTTTCAAGAGCCCTTTAAGTCGGCAAAACAGGGTTGATTGTGTGGATGGATTCAGTTTTAATTCAATATAACGTGGCTAATTCTGATATAATTGCATACTGTAGACCAGCCCTTAGAGCCCAGGATAAGTCTATTGGGCTGGTGCTTAGAGAGTATATCCCTGTAAACTGAATGGGGCTTGTTTGATAATATAATTAATTAACAGTACAGTAACAATACATTTCCATTCCAAGAACAAAATTTACCATTTTCTGTTCACAGAATCTAGATTCTGTTCATAGATTCTAAGGCCAGAAGGGGCCATTAGATCATTTAGTCTGACTTCCTGTATAACAGGGACAGCAGAACCCCACATCCTCAAGCACTTGTAGCCTTCTGCCTCTCCCTGCATCCCCATCCACCCCACATACCCCCGTCTCTCTCCTTCACTGCCCCCTCGCATCCCTACCCGGCCCCCGCCCTTGCCCCCTTCCCCCCCCCCCCCCCCCCCCCCCCCCCCCCCCCCCCCATCTTTTCCCCTCCAGACCATCCTCCAAGGATTCCAGCTGGGTGATTTAGGCAGACCCTGGAAAAGTGTTTGAAAAAATGTCTCTGTGTAGGCAAGTGTATGCATGCATGCTTTGTATGTGTGTAAGAGACTGTGTGTCTTTGTGTAGGGAGGTGTGTGTATTGCCACATGTGTGTATGCCTGTGTGAATAAAATTTGCAGACTAACTCTTCGACTTTTATTCATTTTGCTGGCTTGCGCACAAAAAATTGATGACATAAAATATGTGTGTATTCATTTAATAACACGTTTTTAAAAGAGAAGGGAACTCCAAAAGAAATGTATTATTTCTTAAAAAGTGAATGTTGTTGACTAGTAATTGCAGAAGAGCCAATGTATCATACATTTCTTCCCACCTTTGTTTAGCTACATTATAAACTCTTTGTTGCAGATTCTTTTTATGTGTATGTCCAGCACCTCCCACCCAAGAGCCCTGATCTTAGTTGGGGGCGTCTGAACACTAAACAAGAATTGTAATTGTGTTAGTGCATGCTAGATGTGTACACATAAATACATGTATCTGCATTTAGGTGTGGGAGTCGGTTTCTACAGGTTTCTTTATATGGGCATCTGGACTGGTGTGCATTTCTGTGGTTCTGCTCTATAGATTTGAAATTGGGCTCAGGAGTGGGCCTTTAATGGACCCATTACACTTGTGATAATGTGTGGTCCTAATTCCACACACAAAATTACAATAACTTTAGTGAACAAAAAGATGGAGCTGGTTACAAAAAATAGGAAGAGGAGAGGGAAAAAATCATGAAAACCTTTGTGAAATTTATTTTTTTAAATTACCCTTTTTGACTATTTTGCTGCCAGCTCTAGCATCCTGTAACAAATAAAGCATGAACTTAGCATAGTACATCTGTCAAAACTATAAATATGTCTGTTAGGGCTTTGTAGTGAAAATAAGCACGTGAGAGAGGACAGGGGAGAGCAAGCGATGGAGGGAAAGAAGAATGGAGTGAATGGGGGTGGGGCCACAGGAAGGGGTGGGGCAGGGCCTTAGGGAAGGGATAGGGCAGGGGGCAGAGCAAGAGTATTTTCTGGAATTAGAAAGTTGGCAACCCTAGCTGAGGATCAGGTAAGAAACACACTCCCCACTGCCAAGTCTCACTAGCTCCCATCACTCCCCTTGCAGAGCACCCACCTTGCTCCCACTCCTATCTCTGGTATTGGGGGTAGCCATGTTAGTTGTATCGGTAAAAACAACCAGTGGCACCTTAAAGACTAACAGATTTATTTGGGCAAGGTGCCACTGAACTCCTCCTATCTCTAAGACTCTGGTCTCTCACCTCAATCCTGCTGCTCTGACTCCACCCGCTGCCCATTCAGAGCATCTTCACTCCATCCATTCCCCATTCAAAGTGAGCTTCCACCACCTCTGCTGCATAACACCAGCTATAACACTTCTCCAAAATAAATTCTTCCAACCAGCTGTAAAACTGAGCACATTTGATGTGCTGTCGCTAAGAGAGGATCTACAAAGTTAGAGCCCAAGAGCAGAGTGCAGACACGCATTTTATTGGGAAGCAAAACACGTCTAGTAGACACAATTACTTTTTTAATTTAATCTTTTAATCTAATGTTGATGAAAAGTACCAGGGTGACAGTCCGAGACACTAAAGTCTTCCATTGGCCACAGGACAGGTATTGGCTCAGCATAGACACCAGCAGTGAGCTAATCATCATGCTGTCCCTGCAGCGGCTCGGGCTAACCATTTGAACATGTACCCACAGAATCAGGTGGTCTTAAATTCAGGCAGATATCTTAACCCACACACCGGGCCAGTGTGGCCACACTGCTATTTTTAATGTATTAGCTTGAGCAGAGCTAACATGTTTCTGTTCATCAGTGCCGAGAAGCACCATCCCAGCTGGAGTGTAGACATACCATATGATGAGACTACAGCTACAGACTTCATCCTTCTCCAGTTAAATTAGTAGGAGTTTTGCCATTTAATCTTTTCCCAGAAGCCATCCTGCCTCCCCAGTACTACCTCCTTCCCCAGACATTCAGGCCACAGTGTAGATGTTACCTTCAACTCAGTCCTCTCTTTAGATTAGACCAGTCATTCAGAGGCTGTGCCTAAACCTTCACCTTTTCTTTCAGTCCACACAGCTAAATTCCAGTTCAGGCTCCCATCATCTTCCGTCTTGACTACTGCAACATTCTCCTTTTTGCCTTCAACAAATTCACACTTCAAGTCTACCCAAAACACTGTTGCTAAGATCATCTTTGTTTTCATCCCACACTGTCCTTCCTTCCCCCTGTATCAGACACAATGTAACTTTTCCTTTAAGGCCCTTCATGGTTTAGTTTCATATTACTCTAATATGTTACTGAGCCATTGACTCCCACCTCCACACTGCCAATAATGCCAGTTTTTTCTCAGGCACCTTTATACTTTTTCCCATTCTGCCCCTTATGCATGGAAAACATGCCCCATAAACATCCACAAAGACTCCTTTGTCCATGGTCCCCCTTCAAATTCACCTCTCATGTGATGCCTACAAAACTCTTGACGATGGCCAGGCAGTTAGTGTGTTAATGACCACTGCTTACCACACTGAATATGACTGCTCCCACTGTTACCTGCCTCTTCCCTTTGTTGGTTTGTTATATGCTAAGATCATAAGCACATATGTACAGCATGTGTAGAGGGCCTAGAACAATGGTGCCTACTTTCCTGACTAGGACTGCAATACAAATAATAAACAAACAATAATAATGAGTACAGTAGGAGTGGAATTGCACCCTAAGTGGCCCATTTGTACCAGACATGGAGGTGGTCTTTGATGAAGATATCACTTCATATACCCCACATCATGGTAAACTGTGTCAAAAGCAAACAGGTCTAACATTATAATAAAGATAATATTTCACATTTCTATAATACTTTTTCAGCCTAAAGGATTCCCAGAGCACTGGAATGGAGACTCTATATGTAGGGATCACTTCCTCTATGTTTGAAACAGTGCCGTCTCTGGGGTGGAACAAAACAGCCATTTAACAGGACACCATAGATAAGTTTGGACAGAAAGTGATTAATACTATATGCAATTCAAGCTGCTGGGAAAATTTTAAGCAGGTGAAATGTAGTTACTCAAATTAGAATTTAGCCTTGACTCTGGAGTTATCATCCTACTCTTACAACAAAATGCTAATTTAACAATGGCCCAAGTTGTCAGAACCTCAGTTTTACATTTCATACAAAAAGTGGCCTTTCCTAAAGCTCAACACCTTGTCCCACCATGCTGGGGCACTGGGTCAGTACTGCCTCTCACTGATAGAAGAGACTTACATACTATGCCACGAACATCAGTTTCTATAGCACCTGTGATTTCCTAGGTTTTTCTTCTGTATTGAAAATTTCCTTTGTTTTTAATTCTTTGGGATTATTTTTCCAGTCAGTTCAGGCTGCTGTGGAAAATTTAAGTTTACTGAAGATTTCAGCAACAAAACACCATAGAAATCAGAGTGGCTGTTAGAGAAATGGAGATGATGCTCCAGTGCAGGGGCTCCCAAACTTGTTCCATGGCTTGGCCAGGGTAAGCCCCTGGCTGGCCACAAGATGTTTTGTTTTACCCGAGTGGCTTTACGTTCCGCTGCTCGCAGCTCCCACTGGCTGCGGTTCATCATTCCTGGCCAAAGGGAGCTGTAGGAAGCAGTGCAGGCCAGGCCACTGCTTCCTACAGCTCCCATTGGCTGGGAATGGCAAACTGCGGCCAGTGAGAGCTGCGAGAGGATGAACCTACAGCCACTCGGGTAAACAAAACATCTTGTGGCCAGCCAGGGGCTTACCCTGGCCAAGCCACGGAACAAGTTCGGGAACCCTGCTCTAGTGTCATCAGCAGTCTATTCTGTTTCAGTCCAAACCAGGATTTAAGGAGACTGTGTGAAGTGACACTAGCTGTGTTAGTCAATCTGGGAGCTGGACAAGACAGAGACCCACAGGGTCTGTTTTTGTACAGCAGACTCAGAAAGTGTCTTCACAATTGTCTGTATTCAGAGCCTGCAGCAGAGCTAGTCTCCAGGCAGTCTCATCATTACAGCTGGCCTGCAGCAGGCTGCTTGATTAGTCATGGAACCTGACTAGCTGCAGGTGCCAGCAGCCTAGCTCGTAAGCCAGCAGCTGCAGCAGCTCCTTGGCTATTCCGTGCTCGTGCCCACCACTGTGCCTGCTCATGTGTTAACTTGTTCCTGCTGCCCCTGCCTTACCCCTCATTACTGTGCTGTCCTACGTGCTCCAGTTCCTGCCCTCTGTCTTGGCTTTGGCTCCTGATTACAGACTACAGACTACAGCTTGACCGTTGGCTCCAGCGTCTGACTACTGACTCCAAGACTGACCCTAGTCCCTGGTTTCTGATGCCCACTCCAACCACTAGGCTAGGCCACCCTCACCCCAGCTGGATGACAGATTGAGCAGCCCCTAAAATTAGGGCCATGGGTCCTCAGCGCAAGCATGAACCCTACTGGACCCAGTAGAACTGGTGAACACTGTCCAGAACTTTCAAGTGCAAGTGACTGCCCTGCAATCAGAGACTGATGCGCTACAGTAGCAGGTTGCTCTGCTGGCTCCTCCTACTCCACCCTCCCTGGAGCCAAAGATGCTGCTGCCTGACAAATTTGACAGAGATCGGGACAAGTTTTGTGGGTTCCTGAACCAATATTGGCTCCTGTTCCTCCTACGCGCCTGATCATTCCTGGTGGACCAGGCCTGTGAGGTTGACTGGGAGTCCTTGTCTGGGCTTCCCATTTTCTGGAACAGACCAGCCTCTCTCTCGCAACAATTAGAGGAATTTATTCAAGCCACGTCTCTTATTGTGGATGACCCTAACCAGCTGTAGACCACTGAGCCAACCCTTCAGGCATTATGTCAGGGCTGCTGGCCCATTGCCAAGTATGCTGCTGAATTTCATCATTTGGCTTCTGGCACTGGATGGAATGAGACAATACAGAGCCTCCATTTCCATCTGGGATTAAACAAGGATATCAAGGACGAGTTTATGTGGGTGGAGCCTCCATCCAGTTTGACTTGTGCATCAGAATCAATAATCACCTCACAGAGCTGCCATGTGAGTGTACCTCAATTTTCCAGAGACTGCCATTCACCCCACCCATGACACCCCAAGCACGCAGAGCTTCTCTGGCATCAGTCTCCTGCAAGCTAACCAGGTTCACCCGCACCTCTCTGATTCTGAGACGCAGAAGCCTAATGCCTGGCATTGGTGCTTATATTCTGGGGAACCTGGCCATCTTGCCTTGACATGTCCAGTGAAGACTCAGATGGAACCAGGGCTGGAGAATGCCAGGTCCCCAGTCCTGAAGAGTGGGTCCAGACAGAGATGTTTTCTCTCCCCTCTGGTAATTCCCAGCACCCATGGGGCCACAATTGCACTTCAGGACCCCCGATCCAGTTTCTGATGCAGCTCCGAATACCTCTATTGATTATACTACCGGTAAGCTCCAAGATTCACTTAGAGGTCCTAGCTGACTCGGTGGGCCTCAGCTAACTTTATATTTTGAACTTTGTTAAGACCCATATGGTTCCCACCATATGCAAGGACTACCCAGATCTGGTTGAGACTCTTGCTGGGTCTCTTCTCTCCTTAGGACCATTAACCCACCAGACCTTGCAAGCAATGGTTATCACCCTCAGGGGGCAGCAGGAAATCCTACAATTTGGATTAGTCCAGGTCCCTTATGCTCCCATCACCCTAGATATGCCCTGGTTTACCACCCATGACCCCCACATTCACTGGTGAAAGGGGATCCTACACATTAACTCCTGATATTTCTGGCTATCCTGCCCCCCAGGTTCTGAGAACCAGACCAGTATGTTCTGCTGCTCATGTCACATGCTGACAGACCCTGACTCTCAGGCAGCAAAACCACCGGGACCCCTGGTGCCCCCTCAACTCCACCTGCCACTGCCAAGATCCCCTACAAATACTGTAACTTTGTTGATGTTTTTGTCAAGGCAAAGGCAGACATCCTGCCTCCATATTGGACTTACAATTGGCTGATCAATCTCTAGCTTATAGCCAAGATACCATTTGGTAGATATATGCTCTCTCTGAACCCAGATTTTGGGCTCTCCTCCTGTACTTGCAGAAGAAAATTTGGAAGAGTTTCATCTGCCCAAAGATCTTAAATCTGCTATGTGTAGCCAGTATTTTGATGAAGATAGAGATGTGTGGTGCCTATAATTTGGTGCGCTTGCATGATGGGGGATGAGTGGAAGACCACCTTTCATGCTCAATACAGCCACTATGAATATCTAGTCTTCCTCTTTGGCCTATGCCGTGCTTCAGTAATGTTTCAACGCTTACTGATGTATTCTGAGATATGATGGACCACTTTGTCATTATGTACATTGATGATAGTCTGATTTTCTCCAAAGACCCAGCTCTTTGTGACCAGCATGTGCATAGTTCTTGAAAGGCAATACCAGAATCATCTATATGCAAAACTGGAGAAATGAGAGTTTGACTTGGACACCCTTGAATTTCTTGGGTATATCATCTTACCTCATGGACTGGCATCTTCTAGAGGGTGCTAAGTTCCTGGTCCAAGTTCTGATGGATAATACAAACTTGCAGTTCCTAAAACAGCCAGGCATCTGAACCAGTGACAGGCACCTTGGTGCCTTCACTTGATGTGTTTCAAGTTTGTGGTCTTCTACGAGCTGGAGACAAGGAATGGGAAGGCGGATGCATTGTCACAGAAGGATGAATACTACTAACTGGGTGAGGAAACTATGTCCATGATTCTCAAGCCCTCCAAGGTCATTTTTCATACTGTAGCCTCTGAACTGTTATCCTCCATCCACTCTGTTACCTAGCAATCACCTTGTCATCCAAACCTATCAGCCCTTAGACCACAACTAAGACCAGACCTTAACAGGAACTTGATGGCCTGCTGTATGTACCTCTGTTGCATCCTATGTAGAGTCCTGTGACCTTTGCACCTAGACTAAGACCCCCATTCATTCAAGACCACTGGGTCTCCTTCAGGCCTTACTCACTACACCTCGGCTGTGGACCATCATTGCCATGGATGTTATCATGGAATTACCACCCTCTCAAAGCCACACTATCATTCTTGTGGTGATCAACCACTTAACCAAGATAGCGTATTTTGTTCCATTGCAGATACCCTCTGCTCAAGAGACAGTCTGCTTGTTTGTGAGCAATATCTTTTGTCTTCACTGCATGCCTGCAGGATAATGTCTGACTGAGGATCCCAATTTATTCCCTACTTCTGATGAGAATTTCTATGCCATCTGAGTATCAGTGCCCTAATTTCAGTGGCCCAAGCACCAACGGGCAGGCAGAACAAGTCAGTCAGGCCCTTGAACTACACGGCTTCCTAAATCTATCATCAATATTACTGACTGTCTCTGATCCCTCATGCTGAGTTTGCTTACAGAAATGCTACAGTGGCCTCCACCAAGCAGACTCCCTTCTTTGCTCACTATGGTTTCTATCTTTGTGCTTATCCAGAGATCCCATCTGAATCATCAATGCCCACTGCTACCAAACTCACAACCCACATCCAGCAGGCACTCCAAGAACTCCAGAGGCAATTAGAAGTCACCAGGGAAATTTACAAATGGCATGATGACCTATCCCACCAGCTAACACCTGGCTTTGGGGTAGAGAACCAAGAAGAATGTGTGCTTCAGCAGATTCTAGACTCTCATTGGGTCCAAGGGAAACTACAATTTGTAATTGAGTAGAATGGGTACATCTCAAACGTTCATGAGAATGTACATAACACTTCTGTGTCCCTGCTCTTCTGTGTGCCTTTCACCATGCTTACTCTTAGAAACCAGGCCCAAGGACCTAGATGGTGCCCTCCAGAGGAGAGTATTGTCTGGAATCAGGACCTGCAGCAGATCTAATCTCCAAGGAGCAGGTTGTCTGATTCACCATGCCACCTGATTGGCTGGAGGGGCAGCTGGCTGGCTCTTAAGCCAGCAGCAGTATGCTTCTGTGTTACCTTGTTTCTGCTATCCCTGTCTTGCACCCAGCCTTGCCTCTGTATTGTCCTGTCCTCACGTGCCACCCTTCTTGCTCCAGTTCCTGGCCTCCACAGCTTGACCCTCGACTCTGGTATCCAGTTCCTGACCTCTGGTTTGACCCTTGACTTTGGCTTCTCACTACTGACTCCAGCTCTGATCCTAGTCCTTGGTTCTTGATGCCTGTTGCAGTCACTAGGCCTGATGCCTGCTCCAACCACTGGACTACATTGCCCTCATCCTGGTTGGCTGAAAACAGTGTAAACAGGGTCTGAATGAGCTCTCTCGTGCTATCTAGTGATGAGCTGTGGCAGAACACTTCAGGAGCTGAGCTGAAGGGGAGAAGGATAGCTCAGTTGTTTGAGCACTGGCCTGCTAAATCCAGGGTTGTGAGTTTAATCGTTGAGGGGGCCATTTAGGGAGATGGGGCAAAAATCTGTTGGATGATTTAGTTTGGGGATTGGTCCTGCTTTGAGCAGGGGGTTGGACTAGATGACCTCCTGAGGTCCCTTACAACCCTGATATTCTATGACTTTGTTTGCATGGGCGCACCCACTCTGCCTAGGTGCTCAGCAGGCTGGGATTGCTTGTCCAAATGATCACTTCTGGCTGGTGTTGGATCCCCAGTTTTCTTGTTATTGGGGCAATAAAGGGCTGTTGTCCTTGGTGTGTGCATCAAAGGCAGCAGAACTATGCTTGGCATACTCTGATTGAGGGACTCACCCTCAACTAAATAGCATTCACTAGGCAGGGGACATGGATTCCAAAGGCCAGTGAGGGGAGAAAGGGCAGGAACAGGTGCTTGTGTCTGGTGGTGTGGGTGCTGCTCAAGGGTTTTAGGCACTATTTGACCCTTTCTGTCTCTGCTGTGTAATAAAAGAGCTAGCTTAGGCTTAATTGAGAGTCTTCTTACACTCCACAGAGCTGAAATCATTGATACAATTGATTCAGCATTAAACATGCTTTGGGATAGTGTCTCTGATGCAAGGGACTACCCAGTGTGCACTAGCAGTGAAGATCTCCCACTAGCAGCTGAAATCATTGAGTGCTGTGTTAAGTGGTAGGACCTGCAGACATCCTAGCAAACGGTTGGCAAGGTAGCTGGCAATCAGGAGTGATGAGTGAATGCCTGGACAGTGGAGTGAGCATGGTGTCTTCTTACACCCCTCCTCCACCCAGGGTAGGAAGTGAACTCTGCAGATGCAGATGCAGATGCTGAACTCTTGACTGCACTAAACCAGGACAACTGTGAGTAGGGTGCGGAGAAGGGATCGGCATGTTAAAGGGACTTTTGCGTGTCTAAAGGACCTGAAGGAAAAGGATACTGCCCAACTTACTTAGGCGGGGTAGGGTGAGTTTTTTGCTCATGGTTTATATTTAAGAACCCTGTTTGCACTTGTTTCTGCTAACTCTGAATGGCAGAAGGGTTACAACAGCACAGATAACTTGAATGTGACCCCTAAATTGACATCCACACAAAAATATCATGGTGCTTTTAACTGAAGCTAGCTGACCTATCATGGTGGTGAGCTGAATCTTGAGAGATGCTGATGCTCAAGCTAGTGATGCAGTAGAAATGCAACAGCTTGAGATACAATTCATCACTAACTCAATCACTGCTAATCCAGTCACTCCATGCTGCCAATCAAATCAGTCTGTACAAACTTTCGAGCCATACAGAGCTCTTCTTCAGAAGAATTCTATCTGGCTCAAAAGCATGTGTCTCTCACAGGGGTGAAAATGGGCCGTTATGGTATACTGTAAGAACAGGTACCAGCCTGTATTCACCCCACATTAAAGTGCTGCTGTCCCTGCCCCTTTTGCCTCCCCTTTTGGGGGCCCTGCCGGTATAGACGCTACCAGCAGGGCTGCTGACTGGGTGAGGGAAGCACCGTTAAAGCACTGTGACTCCACCCCCAGTTGGTGGCCCTGCTGATAGGGTCTGTACCAGCAGGGCCCCCAACAGGGGAGGCAAAAGGGGCAGGGACGTTCAATTGCTGCTGCAGCAGCGCTTTAGGGGCCTTTGCTGCGGCAGCGCTTTAACTTTGCTGTGCCCCCCCCCCCCCCCCCGCAGGGGGGGGGGGGGGGGCAGCAATGTTAAAGCACTGCCGCAGCAAAGAACCCTTAAAGTGCTGCCATGGCAGCACTTTAACATTCTTGCCCCTTCCCCGCTCCCCTCTGCAGCCAACTGTAGGGCAGGGGGCGGGGCAGGGTGGGAAGGGAACAGCAACAGGCACTTACCAATACAGGGTGGGCCAGGGCTGGCTCTGACCCTCCAGTCCCACCCCTTCCGGGGCCAGAGCTGGCCCCAGCCCAGCCATGTACCGGTAAGTGCCTATAACTACTTGCAGCCCTGGTCTCTCACCAACAGAAGTGGGTCTAATAAAATATATTACCTCACCCACCTTGTCTCTCTAATACCCTGGCACCAACATGGCTATAAATACACTGCATATAACTCCAGTGTTCTTTTGCAGTGTGGTCACTCTCACCCGAGCAAAGCTAGTGTGAGTTCAGTAACTTGAATTAACTGTTGCAGTGAAGACAAGTCATTAGTTAAGACTCCCCTTTATACTCATTACAACTGAGGCCAGTCTACACTATGGGGACTATAGCAGCATGGCTACAGCACTGCAGCTCTGCCAGGATAACTCCATAACATAGATGCTGCCTACAGTGATGAGAAGGGAGTTTTCCGTCGCTGTAGGAACTCCGTCTCTCTGAATGACAGTAACAGAAGCATTCTTCTATTACTCTAACTGTGTCTATATTGGAGGTTAGGTCAGCATATCTATGTCGCTCAGGGGTGTAGATTTTTTACATCCCTAAGCACTGTAGCTACATCAACCATTACAACCAATCCATACAGCATCTTAGTCTGTTATAGCCCCTCCTATGAAACCCGTCACTTTAGCTTAAGCTGGCTTTCTGTTCTGGGTCCCTGATGTCAGCCACGATAGAGGCCGTCACACTAGCTCAGCCACTGTCCATGAGGTACCAGATCAGTACAGATCTTCAGCTCCCAATGCTGTGAATGTGGTAGCTTTTGCAGCTAATAAATCAATTTAAACTTTGGTTCAAAGTTTAAAAACAATGTGCCAGTGTTACCAGACTAAATGGCTTTTCTACACAGCAAATTAGTGTGCAGTAAGCTAAGGTGTGAATTTAAAGTGCACTAGCTACTCTGCACTAACTCACCATTTGGACATTCTTACTGAGCACTAAACGTATGTCTACCCAGGGATAAAATACCCACAGCATAACTCAGTTGGCTCAGGTCAGCTGACTTGGGCTAGGGACCTTGGGCTGTGGGGCTAAAAATTGCTGTGTAGATACCCAGGCTCTAGGATCTTCTCCCTCTCAGAGGCCCAGACCTTGGACTCCAGCCCAGGCCCAAACATCTACAAAGCAGTTTTTCAGCCCCAAAGCCTGAGTCTCATGAACTCAAGTCAGCTGACCCAGGCCATCTGAGGCTTTTTTATCCCTGTGTATACGTATCCCAAGTGTGCCATCAGGCAGTTTGGCTTAGTACACATCCGAAGAGCATTAAACTAATGTGCACAAGGTTACTCTCCATGTTCAGTAAGCGTGTCCATGTAGGCAGTTAGTGTAGAAGAGCTGCTGTGTACCAGCTTTCCCCATGTAGACAAGCTCTAATGCACTAAGATGATCTGGAGAAAGACACTCTGATGCCGAAATTCAGATTCGTTAAAAAAAGCAAGAGCTCCAACAGGATAATATTTTTGTTCTGTGTCTACACAGTGCCTAGCATAATGGGATCTTGGTCCATGACTGGGGCTTCTAGGCACTACCACAGTACACATAATATTACCACCATTATGTCTATTTGGCTGCAGTGCCTGAAGGAGAGAGAGACAGAGAGAAAGAGAGAGACTCTCTCTAAATGGCCAAATAGTGGATGCCATTATATCTACAAAATGTCTCGACAAACAAACAGAAGCTGTCCTCAGTATAGTGGCTGATACTCTCACAGCACCAAGGAATTCAAAAAGCAGTGAAGAGAGTTAGCTTAGTCCACTGACAAACATCTGGCTACTGAGGCAGATGGCCCACCAATGGGATTTTCAAGTAAGGTCTTTCCTGAGAGTAATAAGTTAGGGCAAGGGGATAAAGCTAAGAGTCGTGAAATGAAATTCAAGAAAGGAATATTTCAGGCTGCATATCGGCAAATATTAGCTAACTGTGAGATCTAATAGACTGTGGAATATTTTCCACAAGGGAAATTGTAAACCTCATAGTACAGGAACCAAGGTGGATAGCAATCTGTGATTTTTTTTAAAAAAAATAAAAAATCTGATTTTTTTATTTAAATTGGATTTTTTTTGATAAAATGCTTTTTGAGGAAAAACCTGTCTAAAAATGGTTTTAGTTAAAATACACTATAGCTCAAAGATATCTCATCATGGAATAGGGATTATACATTTGAATTCTATAATATGACATAATATATTCATGTAATATTTAAGAAAAAGTTTGGAAATGAGTTCCAATAGTTCATGGATTAGGGGTCCAATTTTATGCATTTTCAGGGGCTTCTGTATAGATTATTTAGGTTAATATTTCTGTCTACTCAATGGGACTCAGTGCTCAGTCTAGAAAATACCATTAGAGATGCTTAGTTTTGCAGTTCTCAAACTGTGGATTTGTGTCTCCAGAGATAGCATACTTGTTAACAGCAAAAATGTTTTAAAGTAAATAAATAAATAATATATCGAGGTGAGAAATAACAGACCTCAATCATACTGTCCCTCTGCAAATATGTGTACACAGAGTCAATCCTTTACCTCTCTCTAAAAGTGCAAAGTTTAAACAAAAAATTCAATGAATACAAGATTGTTGGGGATGGAATAGATCTGGACAACGAGAAAAAATCTGGAGATAAATGTGAGACGGGAGAGACAGGCAGTAGATTCAAAAGTTAAATGTTTGAGCAGCATATTCCAGAAGTCTTGAGGTCTTTCTGAGTGTAGCCTTCATTGAGTTGAGATCTACCAAACCATTCTCTCACTAGAAAGGAAAACTTGTAATTGCAGCAGGCTGTAAAAGAGACCCAGTTTGGGAATATTTTAATGAAGTTCCTCTCCCTCTGGGTAAGACAGGCATGCGTGCAAACTTCAGACAGTGCAACAAAGAAATGCAAGAATGAAACAACATCATGAGAAGTGTCCCTTCTCAAGAGGCAGCTGTATTGAAGATGATGAAAGAAACATGCAGTATCTTCAGGCTGGCAAACTTTTTTATTTCATACTTCTTTCTTAAGGACTGCCTGTCTTCCTTCTGGACTATTCTTGAATTCTCATGTTTGATCAAAAAATATAGTTGTTACTCTATGACAGGGGTTCCCAAACTTGGTTCACAGCTTGTTCAGGGTAAGCCCCTGGTAGGCCGCGAGACACTGTTCAGCGGCGCATCCACAGGTATGGCCACTCGCAGCTCCCAGTGGCCGTGGTTCGCTGTTCCCGGCCAATGGGAGTTGCGGGAAGCAGTGCCCCGGCCCGCGCTGCTTCCCACAGCTCCCATTGGCTGGGAACAGCAAACCATAGCCACTGGGAGCTGCGAGAGCCCGCACCTGTGGACGCTTACGTAAACAAAGTGTCTCGCGGCCTGCCAGGGGCTTACCCTGAACAAGCCACAAACCAAGTTTGGGAATCCCTGCTCTATGGTACTATCAGATGCAGTTGTGATAAAAAAGAAAAAAGAAGAAGCTGAAATAGGCAGATCTTCCTTTTACAATTTCACCTTTAAAGTAGTACTGAGTGTCAGTGAATGCAATGAGCAATACTAAATGAGCAGTATGGTAATAATAATTAAATAACTGCACTGACTTATTTTGTTTAGGAGAATCCATCCTCAACATACAGGATTCTGAAGACTATCCACCTTCAAGATCACCATCATTTTTTATAGTTTCAGACTTATCTCCCAATAATAGTGTTTTAGTCACATAATGTATGTCACATAGCCACAGTATATCACCTGTAGCAAAAAGAAAAAAAAATCTCCATCATCCAAAAACAACCATAGATAACTTTGTGATAAGAACCAGCAGATTAAAAAAAGGGGCAGTTGATGAAAAAATTGCCTGGCTTGTTTATGCAATAAACTCTCCTTTCTACATGATTGAGAACCCAAACTTCAATAATATGGTTCAGTCATTAAGACCAGGATAGTGTCCACTCAACAGAGCAGATGTCACAGGCAAATTGCTGGATAAAGTGTATGAAAGAGACATTGAGCAGTGTGCAAAAGGTCTAGAGCATAAAAATGTTAACTTGAGTCTTGATGGATGGAACCATGTCCACTATGATCCTGTTGTATGCGCTTGTGTGAGAACAGAAGAAGTGAATGTCTTCCTTACAGAAACAATTGATACATCAGGAAATGCACACACAGCAGAATACTTACAAGTAGCAGTAAAAGCTATAACAAACTGTGAAAAAAAATTCAAGTGTCTGTTATGCAGCTTGGACACAGACAATTCTGCAAATGTATCCAAGATGAGAAAAAGATATTTAGAAGAGAATCCCAAGCTAATATCATATGGTTGCAGTGCTCATTTGATGACCTCCTAGCCAAAGCCTTCAGTGTTCCAGAAATAAAGGCAGAGGTGCAAGTAAGTCAGTACACCCTGGTACAGTGTACCAGCAAGAGCTGGTGTGCTGTACCGGAGTGGACCAGCTTTCCCAGGTGGCAATTTAAAGGGTCTGGGACTCCCAGCAGCAGCTGGAGCCCTGGGCTCTTTAAATTGCTGTCAGAGCCCCACTGCCGGAGCCATGGGGTAGCAGCGGCAGGGCTCGTGTGGCAATTTGAATGTTTAACTAAATTAAAAAAATTATACGCTTATTTTGTTAAAATATTATATGCTTGCTGTTGAAAAAAATCCAGAATACATAATGTAGTTGTTTTAGTTAAATAAAACAATTTATATGTCTGTTTGGTGATGTTCTCCTCCTAATATAGCCTGGCAAGAAAATCCTCCAAATATTAATGATTAACCTGTTGAATTGGAGATAGTTTACTCCCAGTGAGTTCATAAATATCTGATTCAATTTCCTTTGGTAAATGAAGTAACCAAACAATCATTCATTTTCTGATATAGCTGTAAAACTAATCTGTAAAAGTTTTCAAAATAAATCACTTAAAAATGTATAGCGTGTGCCTTCTAAAAATGAAACCTCCATCTATCTCCAAGTTGTAAGGAATATGTATGAAGGTTATAACAACCAACAAGAATGCACTTTTATGTAGAAATCCATAATTAAATCAAATCTTCCTAACCAGTTATTTAAATCATGATTTAAATCAATTTTATTTAAATCAAATCCACCCCGACAGGAACAGTTGTTGTTGTTTTTTATTCAGGGTTTGTACAGCACCTAGCACAATGGGGCTACTGAGCCATGACTAAGGCTCCTAGGTGCTATGGTAATACAAATAAGAAATAATTATGTGGGAGAAACCACTTGGATTACTTAAAATTGGAATGGGCAAAGCCCTGGAGCAATCCTAAAGAAAAATCCAGTGGTGGTGTATGAGGGACTAAATGTGATTTACTACATCTTTTCTATAACTAATTTCCATAATCCAAAGTCCTGAGTTGAAAACTATTCAGATTCAGAGATACAACCAGTACAGTATCATTTCTCCCTCTTCTAAGCCCATAACCACTTGATTTGAGTGATGGAACACGTAGACCCTATATTAAATCAATTCTGCAAGAAACAGGCTATCAAAATTCGTAAATTCAAAGGCCAGAAGGAACCACTGTGATCATCTAGTCTGACCTCTAGTATAACACAGGCCATAGAACTTCCCTGAAAAAATTCCTAGAGCAGATCTTTTAGACAAACATCCAATCCTGATTTAAAAATTGTAAGTGATGGAGAACCCACCATAACTCTTGTTAAATTGTTCTACTGGCTAATTGGTCTCACTGTTAAAAATGTATACTTTATTTCCAGTCTGAATATTTCTAGTTTCAGCTTCCAATCATTGGATCATGTTATATCTTTCTATGCTAGACTGAAGAGCCTATTATCAAATATTTATTCCCCATATACATACTTATAGATGGTAATTAATTCACCCCTTAACCTTCTCTTTGTTAAGTACATAGAATGAGCTCCTGGAGTCTGTCACTTGAAAGGATGTTGTCCAATCCTTTAATCATTCTCATGGCTCTTCTCTGAACCCTCTACAATTTATCAACATTCTTCTTGAATTGTGGGCACCAGAACTTGACACAATAGTCCAGCAACAGTCACTTCAATGACAAGTACAGAGGATATATAACCTCTCCACTCCTACTTGAGATTCCCCTGCTTATGCACTCCAGGATTGCATTAACCCTTTTGACTATAGAGTAGCACTGAGAGTGTATGTTCAGCTGATTATCAACCAGGACCCCCAAATCATTTTCAGAGTCAATGCTTTCCAAATTAGAGTCCTGATTAGAGTCCTGATTAGAGTCCTGGTCTATGTATTTTGTTCCTCAGTGTATACATTTATATTTAGCCATATCAAAATGCATATTGTTTGCTTGCAGGCAGCATACTAAGTGAGCCAGTGACCTGTTCTCTTCATTATTTACCACTTCCCCAATTTTTGTGTCATCTGCAAACTTTTTCTGTGATGGTTTTCTCTGTTTTCTTCCAGGTCATTCATAAAGATGTTAAATAGTGTAGAACTAAGAACAAATCCCAGCGGGACCTCACTAGAAACACACACTCACACATACTCGATGACGATTCCTTGATCACATTTGAGTCCTAAAAGGTAGGCAGCTTTTAATCCATCCAATGTATGCCACGTTACTTTTATATAGTTCTAGTTTTTTAATCAAAGTGTCTCAGTGACACGTTTCATGTCATGGGCTAAGTCTTGGAGCTAAGAGGCCTATACTTCTCTGACATGGTATTTAAAGGCATTAATTTCCTACACAGGCCATCTTCAGTCCTGAGGAAACCTCATAATAGGAGCCTATAAGATTGGATAACATGGATTCTTCACTCCCAGCAGAATTCCTCCAGACAAACTTCCCCACTTTTCTCACCACCTCTGCACAGTCTCTAACTCCCTGACCCAGCACTCTAGAGAGATATGGTCACTGATGAGCCAGAGATGGGAACCATGGGCACAGGTGGAAGGCATCAGACAGAATTACTAGGCTGATCTCTCTCTCTCTCTCTCTCTCTCTCTCTCTCTCTCTCTCTCTCTCACACACACACACACACACACACACACCCACACCACTCCTGGTTCTACAGCTCCCAAAACACAAAAAAGCTCTCTACCGTATGAACTACATGCAAATTCCTTCAGTTAACACTATTAGCAGATTTCTTATTTTCTTTGTGGGCCCAACAACTACAGGGTAATGCCCCTCACACATATATAAAGTCAATATATTACAACAGGTCCTACAACACCTTGGGATATTATGGACCATATTTTTAAAAGTTATGGTATAGGTGCACTTGCACATGCAAATTGCAATTAGTTACCATCAACAGGTGATCAGATGGACATTTAGTCACCTAAATGGTCATGTCCACACATTGTTACCCGCAAATGCAGGTGACCAATTACACAGATTTTTTGCAATGCAGAATTCAGGCTTCCAGTCATAACAACATAGTCCTATGCTTAAAAAAAAATTGTGTTGGTAAAGATGAACAGCTCAATACAGTTCAAGCCAACTGGGAGTGGGTGTCACTGAAGATGTTTGTTATTGTCTGATGGGAGGTGTGTGATGGGGGAAGGGGATCAGATATGTTTAGTTCAGACACCACACTGATATGGAAACATGGCAGGATAGATAAATAATGTCCTCAGCACAGTGCTCACTCAGCCTGAGAGAATAAGGGATGAGGGAGGACAGTGTGGCTGACTTGCTACAGAGAAAGGGTCCAGGTGCCATCATGCTGGGTAAGAAGTATCCTAGATGAAGTGTTTGGTGCTCACTGATGTTGTGAGGTATTCGAGAGGACAGTGTCTTCTGGACGGATGTGGTGGGAGAGGAAAGGTGGATGTGGGGTAGAAATCTTTAGGTAAGGCAGCAGTACTCAAACCAAGGGTCGCGACTGCCTGGGGGGGTCGCCAAGCGCTCCCAGGGGGATCGTGAGCTCCCGGCGCTGCTGAAAAGCCGCCGAACTGATTACTTCTGCATTTGGCGGCTTTTCGGTGGACACCGCGGCTGACGAGGAAGCAAAAATGGGTCACAGTTCTCATAAGTTTGAGAACCGCAGAGGTAAAGGCATATACTTGTTACTCTGATGGTACATTGGTGACACAGTGAGAAGATGTTCTCTGGATGTCTAGAGAGAGAGGGAGGTGCTCAGCAGCAGGGGAAAGCTGGGTTTCTCATCCTCCAATCAGGCACAGGTAGGGTGACCAGATGTCCCGATTTTATAAGGACAGTCCCGATATTTGGGACTCCTATTATCCCTCCCCCACACACACACTCACCCTGTCCCAATTTTTTACACTAGCTGTCTGGTCACTCTAGGCACAGGTGTCATAGGGAGAGAAACACATCTTTTAAAAAGTCTTCCCTGAACGTGCTTTTTGGGGGAAGTGATTCAATGCCCTCTATAGTTGATTGGTTCTGCTCTCAGGGGGTTGCAGGGTTTATGTAGTTTGAGAAAGGTTTTGGGTGGGAGATACTGGTCAGCTGGATGAGGTGGGTGTGTGACATATACTCCTTGGGAGTGGTGTGTGAGAGTGTGGGCTGCAGATGTGGATAGGTGGACAGTGTCCCAGGGGATGTGTGAGAGATAAGGTGGGTGAGGTCGTATCTGTTAATAGACGACCTTCCCCCCCCCCCCACACCTTCTGTTGGCGAAAGAGACCAGCGTTTGAGCTACACAGAGCTCTTCTTCAGGTCATATGAGATGTGTTATTCTGAGGCGATGTGCCTAAGCCTGCGTTTAGTGAGGGGGTCCCTTGGCAGGATGGGGGTTGTCACAGAGGCTGCGAAGTGGGTGCACAGCAGAAGGGGGCTGCCTTGGTATGTGCGGTGGGAGGGACTTTCTGGGTGTTGTTATTCTCCGAAGAGGCGTGGGTAGCCGGGGTGGTGGGGGGAGAGATGTGCAGCTCTCACTGCAGTGATATGGATAGTCCGATCATAACACTAACCCTCCCATTAGGAGGAAGAGAAGGTGCGGCTGGCCCCTGATCCAGGTCTCAGAGCCCTCCTTCCTCTCAGGAACATGCCCGCACCTCGGGATCCCCTCAGCCACACCGCGGGGGCTCTCCCCCGCTGCTGGGAGAGCACGGTACCCAGCAAAGAACTCAGATCTGTAAAGCACCGTGCACACCCAATGGCGTTGAGAGACTGGGGGCCGGGAGAGAGAGACCGGCAGAGGAAAGTCTTTTACCTGTCCATCCCCCTTCAGCCACGGAAGGATCTCTACACGCGAAGGGAAAGGCTGCCGGAGACTTGAGCAGCAGCAGCAGCTCCCTGCAGCCTCCTTCCCCCCACCCTCCCCGGCTCCTTACCTACAGTCCTGGATCCTATGCAGCCCATCACTCTAGCAGGTCCCCGCGGAGGAGGCAGCAGCCGCAGCAGAGAGGAGGAGGGAAGTGGGCGAAGGTGTAGGAGGTGGGTGGGGTGTGGGAGCTCCAGTTATGGTGAATGTCCAGTGTGGCCCAGCCTGTGTCGGCGGAGAGGCATGGTCCGGGGTGAGAGCGCCTTACCCGCCCTGGAGAGAGCCCGGAGGAGAGGTAGGGAGGCAGGCAGGAGATGCTCCGGGCCAGACTCTCCGGC
>ML677472.1:796087-1035436 GCA_007922305.1 Dermatemys mawii | reverse complement strand
GCTTGGATGCTACAAGGATCTTCAGAAGAGGAGGAGGAGGAGGGCTGAGATTGGGTAAACAGCTCAGGTCCCAAGCGCGGGGCTGCCATTGGCTGAGTCCGCACCGCGTCTGCAGGAGGCAGGGAAAAGGGAGCAAGGAGCCCGCACGATGCTGAACGCGCCGTCCTCACACACCCACCCGGTGGCAGCTGGGCTGGAGAGGCTGCCTGGCTCTGGGACCAGGCTGAGAGGGCGGGAGGCAGGCGAGGAAGTGATGAGCGCTGGAAGGATCAATTCGCGTTCCCAACAGAAGACAAAGGGAGCAATGGAAAGGGAGAGCTCCCAGGGACGGGGCCATTTTGAAGGTGTCAGACACAGACGGACAGAGGCAGCGAGGGAGAGGAGCAGGGCAGCTGGCTGGAGAGGCCAAGTCGTCACGCATCGGGAGTAAATGTGGAGCGAGCAGTTACACTGAGAACATCCTGACAAGCTCAGTGAACTGGGGCTAAGAGGCGCTGAAGGTGGGGGGTGGGGAGATTGGCGGAGGCCAGGGAGAGAGACGGAGCAGGGAGGGGGGAACAGAGAGAGGCACTGAAGAGCAAGTGAAATAGGGCGGGGCAAGTGACCGGAGGTCAGAACCCGGGCAATGCAGCCCCCTCCATACACACATAGTCACAAGCAGCACCTCAAGGGGAGGAGGGGGGCAGGCTCACGCACCCTCCGCCCACTGAGCGAGGGAAGGAGATGCTGCTTGTCACACGCTTCCATCTGTCCTGAGCATCCCATCTCCCAAGCTCATTTGCTAATCAAGCTGCAGCACTGTGCGGGCTGGGCCCAGCCAACGCCGGGGAGCTGCACTGCACAGCCGTGGTATGAATCACCACGGGGGCAGGGAGAGAGACGGGGAGAGTGTGTAAGGGAGACAGGAGGAAAGGGATGAGATGAGAAGGCAGCAAAATGGGGCAGAGGAACAGAAAGGTGAGAAGGGCTGGGGTCGGGGGAGATAGTGAAGAGGAAGGAAAAAGGCTGGAGAGAAAACTGAGAAAGAGAAGGATAACCAGAAGAAAGGGATAGTCAAAGAAAGAAAAGAGGATGATCACTCCAGGTGACTGAAGGAGGATGGAGACTGGAGAGAGAGAACCAGAGAGCAGGAACAGGCAAGTGGATGGCATGGCAGAAGTAACTATACTTCTAAACTGGATCCAATTAAAAGGAAAGACCCTCTGGTGGCCAGAGACTGCAGCAGCAGCTGGTCCCATGGGGTCAGTCTGGCTCACTCACAGGTACTGGCACTTAATTGAGCTACAGGTCCAGAAGCAGTTATTGCCCACAGAGAAAGGACAATCCCAAGTACCCCTGGCCCTGCACTGCACATCCTCACACACTGTACAGCCCACACATTACCCTGATGCTCATGAACCAGGAGACAACTCACAACATTGGGCTCTTACAGCAGGGCCATTCAATAACATTTTGGCCCCTGAGGTGGGGAGCTCAAATGTTGCCCACATTCCCATTCGCTTGGGCCAAAACTTTGAAAGTTCTCAATTCTGCCTTCTTCCTGTTCTACTCCTCTCATAGTACTGCTTTTGTACCTACCCCAATAAAGGAGAACTAACAATTTAAATTGCCTCATTCAAAAATTTTAAGTAACACTTAACTTTCAAACACCTGAATAGCAAATGTAACTTTTCTTATCTGCATAGTAAACACTGGTATTTTTACCTGTTTGAATAATCAAAGTGGTGCTTTCCGTGCCTTCTTGGCTGCAAAGATTTGAACTGCTTCCTGAAGGTCCACAGTCTGGGCCAGCTCATGCTCTGTTGAGATGGTTGCAAGGCCGAACAGCCTCTCCTCTGTCATTGTGGAGCGTAGATGTGTTTTTATTAACTTCAGCTTGGCAACTGCTACAGGAAGTGTTAGAAGTATGCCCAGAGCAACAAAAGCATTTGGCAAGAGGGTGGTCATCTTATTTGTCCACCTATATTCCAAAACAGCCTTTGGAGTTGATCCTGCTAAAACGTATCTTGAAAGGACTTCCAGTTCATCACCTAAATCACTCGCATCAATATCACGCATGTCATCATGTGTCAACACTGTCTCTAGTGCCCTGCATTACTGGTGTAGGTCTTCTTCAGGTATAGCGAGGAGTTTTGGAATATCATACAACATCCCAAGTACACCGCTGTGTTCCTTGAGCTGCATGAACCATTTGTCAACTGTCTTTATTGCACGATCTAGCACCTAGATAAAAAATTCAACTTTGAATTATTGTTTGGGGTCTCTTATGAGTTTATCCTGTGCCTCGTAATCAAAATATTGTCTTCTTTGGTGACTCTCGTATTCTTGAATGGGTGAGAAAATAGCTTCAGTGTGAAGTTCCTCTGCCAACTTCTGTGCATTCTTCAGAACATTTTGAAATCTCTCATCTGACTGGTAAGACTGTAGGTATGACTTTGCTTTGTCCAGTTGTTCCATTGCTCCAGAGATATCAAGGTCAACAACTTGGAGTCTCTTGCTTACAACATGGATTTCAAACAGTATGTCATGCGACAACACTAACCCACACAGAAATGTGAAGTTATGTATGTTTCTGGTGATTTCATTTCCCTCTGCCATTGTTGTCCCACAAACAGTTCCTGTCATAGCATTATCCTTCATAATGGCAACTATGGCATCATTTATCTTCCCAGTTTGGTGTTTGATAGGCTTTATCAGCTCCATTTGACTTTCCCATTGTATGGCACTCAGTGGTTTCAGTGTCAGAGAGGATATTCCCAGATGTTGCATTAAAATTTGTCATTGATGAATTGATGCAGAGAAAAATATGTAGATACTTTGAATTACATTTAAAAATTCAGCAGCCTTTCTAGAAGCTGATGCTGCATCACTGACCACCAAGTTCAACAAATGAGAACTTCATGGAACAAAAAAAGTCTCGAGGTTTTAACTCTCAGTTTTGTGTCTGCAGTCCTCTGCTCTTTCCTCTCATGTTGGCACCATTATCGTAACCCTCACCTCGCATGTCAGATATCACAATTTCCATATCTTCTAGCTTTTTAAGAAGCATGTTTGCTATACCAGCTCCTGTAGTATCATCAATGTCAATTAATTATAGAAAATACTCTCTGATAGTCACCATTGCAGAGACATTTTTACTAAGTTCTATTACAAAATGCACCATTAAAGTCGTTTGTTCTGTATGGCTGATGTCAGGTGTGCAGTTTTTGGACGTCCCAGAAAGGGACGGTCAGGGAACAAGGAGCAAGTTGAATGGGTCAGGGATTCTGAGGGGGGCAGTCGGGGGTGGGAAGTGGAGGGGTGAATAGGGGGCGGGGGCCCTTATACAATTTTGCAACCCGCTGTGGCCCTCAGGCCAAAATGTTTGCCCACTCTTGATGTAATCTCTTTGAAGGCCAATGGAGATGCACAGTAGTCAATGAGAAATGAATTTGGCCTGTAGAACCATTATTACCATCACAGTGGGTTAGAGGGAAAGGGCCCAACTTGACTCTCAGACCCTGGCTGAGCCTGCAGGACTGACAGCTAGGAAATACTCCCTCCTTCCCCAATAATTTTTTTTGACAGAATACATGTGAACTTGAAAATGAAATCTGACCTCCTTCAGGAGTGTCCTTGCATACTCCGTGAAACAGCATTTGCACCTTACCTTAGTCATGGTAGAGGTGTTGCAGGCACAGATAAGATTGAATTTCAGTTTTGTACTCTCTTCTCTGAGCCCATTTCTCCTTTCAGACTTCTCATGCTCTCTAATCTCAAACTCTTTGTGGTTTATGTCCTCACACCTCAAATCTGACCCCTTTTCTCTCCCTGACTGGTGTCTTCTCTGGTTTTCTCTTCAAGTAGTTTTAGAGTATGGGCTGATGAGGCCATTAAACCTCTTTGCTCCATCTTCTTAGTCTCCCTCAGTCTTAGTTTATCATCTCATCCAACCCAACTCATGGCCATATTCTTGCTCTCATAAGCAACTTTTTCTCTCCCCTTTCATATTCCATCTACAGAGTAACTTGTACCAGTCTCTCCTTGCTTATGGCAAAGCCTCTATCCTTCAACCTTCGGAGGATTATTTTCCTGCCTCACCACTATCTCAAAGGTCTTGATACTTTGATATCAGGCCTCTCCATCCTTATCTGTAATAATGAGCTCTTATTTCCTTCACTTCTAACAGTACCTTGTTTTGTTATATACAATCCTGTCCTGTCCACTGCCCTTAACCTAATTAACTTTATCACAGATGCCATATTCTTCTCTCACCTGTAGTTCTTCCTGATAGACTGATTAGTTTTGGACTCTCACATACATAAATCTATGTTTAAAAAATCATCTCTGTGGTCATTAAAAGTTCTGGAGATCTCATCATATACTTAGTGTTTCTCAGATGGTGGATTGGGCATGGTGAGTCTCATGATATGTAACTGATTAAAATTTTAAAATGTGGAAACTTTCCATTTTTCTAATAAATTGAAAGCTAACAGATAATTCAACAGGACAGAAAATGGTTTCCATTATCAAGCAAGGATTTACCAGCAGTTATATGCAGTGGCATCAGAAATACAACACGTAATCTAGCTGCATCTCAGACAGTAGTGGGATAACTGCTAGTAAATACTGACTTAAAATGGCTACCACTATATTTCTTATTTTTTGGAAGACAAAGGCCAACCATAATTGCATAATGGCTTTGTAAAAGAAAGAGAGATCCCTGCTTGTAAAGTTGATAGGCAAAATAAATGTGGAACATGGCCACATGAACACCATTAGGACTCTGCTAGGTTTGTAACCACGATTTCTACTGCTACACTCCCAGCACCATATCTGATTTTCATTGTGTTATTTTTCCCTCTGCTTTTTTCTCATGAGAAAATCCTATGACTTTCTAACTGATAAATCTGAATTTGCCCTGTTTTGTTTTGTTCCAGAAGAAAAATAAAGCTTCAGTTAATGTTATGTTAAGACTGAATTTAAATAAGCCCTCAACATTCAGGAAATACCAAAGTGACGATTCAGCCAATAACCTTAAATCCTTCCTCTTCTACAAATGCAATATAATTTTTAATTAGATGATCACGTTATGTTTCTTAAATAATACATTATACATTTTTTTGTACAGCTTTAGATACACAGGTAAGAGCCTTTTCATATTTGAATATTTACATTAATTTAGAGACTTTTTATATGATCAACTATTTTTTCAATAATCATAGAAGTTAGAGATGGAAAAAGCAAAATAGTTCATCAGGTTAATCATATTACTAAAGCAGTATTGGAGTAATTTGCAGACTGACAGATGTACTTTTTGCTTTGTAAATAAACACAATCAGAAAAGTTACTTATTTTAGTAACTCACAAACTGATTCTTAGTAAATTCATGTACAATGTAGTAATTGTGTGTATTTTAAAACATTTCTTGTATTATTATATCTTTTAAGCAGTATAGTACAACCGATCCCCAACTTTCTTAATATAAAGTATTATTTGTAGGGCTCGGTGAATATTTTTCTTCAAACCTGTTTTTCAATAAAAAATTGCGGTTTTGATTTTAAAAATTTCATGAAAAGAAAGTGCTTTCTATGGAAAATTTCAGGTTTTCATCAAAAACATTTCAACAAAAAATTAAAAATTTTGGCTTTTCTTTGAAAAATTGACAATCTCTATAAATAATGTCACCAATTTATTTTTCATTTTCATCAAAACTGTCTAAGGGCTTGGCTACACTTACAGCTGTAGAGTGCTTTGGGTAAACCCGCCTTCAGAGAGCGCTCCAGGGAAAGCGTTCCAGTGTGTCCATACTGACAGCCGCAACCGCACTGGCATGGCCACATTTGCGGCACTTGCAGCAGCACTCGGAGTGGTGCATTATGGGCAGCTATCCCAGCATTCAAGTGGCTGCAACGTGCTTTTCAAATGAGGGGGCTGGGGTGGAGTGTGTTGTGTGTATGTGTGGGGACAGAGAGAGGGAATTTTTGGAGTGCTATGACAGCATGCTGTCTTGTAAGCTGAGATCCCCCTTGTCCCCTCCTCCTCACTCACTCACTCCTTAAACGTTTGACTTGTTTGCTCCTGTTACAGATAAGCTCTGACGAAGCACTTCTGCATTCCTCCAGCGGAGTTCAAAACAAAGGGTAGAGAGATTAGGGGGGCGGAGGAGTATCGTTAATGCTCATTTACACTGATGCTGGGGAGTCTCACCCAATACACAACAGCTGTTAATTCTCTGGCAACAAGGAGTACCAGGAGAGGTCTAGCCAAGGAGTCAGAGTACTCTAGATGCCCTGCCAGTGTGGATGAGTAGGAAGGTAGAGTGCTCTGAGAGGCTTTATTGCAGTATAAAGTGCCAGTGTAACCAAGCCCTAAGAAAAAGATACACTTTCTGAACAATTCTAAAGTATTGGAAATACTCTTTAAGACCACTCTGAAGCTGTTTTTTCACATAAGCATGTATACACAAAATGTATATTTGTACAAAATTGATCTGAGTATTAAACTGAAATATCTTGACAAGTATAAAAGAGTGTTCAGATACTGCAATGATGGGAGGATATAAATACATAACAAGACAAGATTACAGACAGATACTGTATATACATTTATAGATAGATACTGTCAGGGCCGGCTCCAGGCACCAGCCCCCCAAGTACATGCTTGAGGCGGCCAACACCAGTGGGCAGCGTGCCATCCAAGATCAGGGCGGCGTGCCACATCTTTCAGCAGCATTTTGGCTTGGGGCAGCAGAAAACCTGGAGCTGGCCTTGGATACTGTAGAGTGAAGAACTGATCAGGCCCAATTGTCCGTTCTACTGCAGCATAATAAAGGAAATGAAAAGTGGGCAGCATTGTTCCTTGGAGAATACCCTCTGTGTTGTGGGGTTCCTTGCTTGATGTAGAACTCTATGTCACCCTCTTCCCAGACCATGATGTAGGAGGTGTGCTGGGTGTGGGAGGGAAAGGGCATAGCTGGAACATTCTGAATTCTGGCTATCCTTGGCTGTTGCTATTGCCCAAAGGGAGCTTTTGCAGCAGAGTGTGAAGGGTGACCAGACAGCAAATGTGAAAAATCAGGATAGGGAGTGGGAGATAACAGATGCCTATATAAGAGAGAGATCCAAAAATTGGGACTGTCCCTAAGGTGGAATAAAGCCCCCTTGTCTCCTCCACTATTCCTGTACCTATCTGAGGAACAGAGCAACAGGAACTGGGCTCAAAAGCTGTAGTTAGATAGCATTATACCGCAGGTAAATACTGCAAACTGATAAAAAAATTTTAAAAAATGATCAGACATGTTTCACATGATGTATATTTTTCAAACCACTGTTGAATCACATCTATTAAATTATTCTTCCAAATGTTCCCTCAATCTATCCATAAATATCACCTCAAGATCTTTTCCTAATATAGTTGTTAGATGTACAGAGCTGTAATTTTTCAGCCTCCTTCCTAGAATCTCTCTTTGTAACAAATGGAGCTATAGTCACTGTTTCCCAGCAACCTGATACCTGTATACATTTATGTATACATTTATGTAATTAATTCATTTATTTAAATGTATATCAATTGTATCACAATAATTAAAGAGCTCCAGTCCTGTGCCCTCAATGCCCTTAATGACCACTTAAAAATACTAATATAAACCCAGCAGTGTGATCTCCCACTCTCAGCTAAAAATACCCATCCAGAAAGATAATTTACAATGTCACTATTACACCCACCCTAATCCTTGGCTTGGATGCCAGCCTCTCACATCCTTCACTGGAACCCCTGCTCAAAAGCCCACAAAAAGACTTGCTCAGAAATAATTGTTCAACCTCTTTGTTCCTTGATCTCCTCTGCATTACTACCTGCTGCTTTGTCCACTTTAATTTTATCTAAATTCTTGTGGCCAGATCACCTGCTCCCTTGGGAAAAGTCTACAAGAGGAAGGTCCTCTTGCAGAGTTTCCTGAGGGCTGGAAGTTGAGGCCTCCTAACCCCATGCAGGAAAAAGAGCCTCCAGATCTCTGGAGGCAGGACCCCATTCTGCAAGGACTTTTTCTTTAAGTGAGAATTTGCGTAAATTGGGTCTTGCATAACCGGGGGAGCACTGGTAGTTAAAAGTTGGACCTTATTAAATGGAAATCACTATTTCCAAAACTATCCTTTATAGTCACTTTATTTACAACATCTTCAACATTCAATAACATCTCTAGATATTAGAGACAGTATAGTTTAGTGCATAAGGCAATAAGATCAGTTTTGTCCTTGACTCTGCCATAGGTTTCTCATGTAATCTTAGGCAAGTCCCCTAGACTAAAATTTTCAAAACTAGCCACCAATCTGGGGTGCTTCAATTTTTGGGTGTCCAATTTGGTGCATTTTGGGTCTGATTATGAGAGATGCTGATCATTCACCACTCCCGTTTATTTTAGCTGGAGTTCTGAAAATCAGGCCCTAGATGTCCCAAGTTGGACACCCAAAAATGGAAGCACCCACAATTAGTGGACAATAATGAAAATATGGTCTTAATCTTTCTATGGTTCAACTTTTCACCTATATGTTAGGATAATAATACGTGTCCATTTTTGTAAAATTTTTGAGGTCTACAGATGATCACTAAGGGTTGGTCTACAGTACATGATTATATCAGAATTAGCTGCGTTATATCAAATTAAAACTGAATCTGTCCACACAACCAACCCGGTTTGTTGACTTAAAGGGCTCTTAAAACCGGTTTCTGTACTCCACCTCGGCAAGGGGAGTAGCGCTAAAATGGACATCGCTGTTTTGGATTTGAGGTACTGTGAACGCAATTCGATGGTACTGGCCTCTGGGAGCTATCCCAGAATGCTTCATTGTGACCACTCTGAACAACACTTTCAACTCAGATGCACGAGCCAGGCAGGCAGGAAAAGCCCCAGGAACTTTTGAATTTCATTTCCTGTTTGGCCAGCGTGACAAGTTCATCAGCGCAGGTGACCATGCAGAGTCCACCAGCACAGAAGACCATGCAGATTCGCAAATGAACTCCAGAATGGACTGAACAGGAGAAGAATCTGCTATGACAGAACTACATTAAAAAAAAAGGAACCCAAACACATATGCCAAAATCTCCAGGGACATGATGCAAAGAGGCTATTCCAGGGACACACAGCAGTGCTGTGTGAAAATCAAGGCACTCAGGCAAGTCTACCAAAAAACTAGGGGGGCAAACAGGCACTCCTCAATTATGTCCGTGGACACCTGCCAGCAGGGAGTCGCATGGAGCAAGGAGGATGATTTTTTAGAGGATGAAGAGGAGGAGGAGGACAGTGCACAGACGGCAAGTGGTGAATCCGTTCTCTCAGGCAGCCAGGAATTGTTCATCAACCTGCAGCCAATACCCTCCACCTTCTCCCAAGGCAGGTTCCCAGACCATGATGCTAGAGAAGGCACTTTTGGTGAGTGTACTTTTGCAAATACGATACAGGGTTTTAAAACAAGTGTGTTTCATGATTCATTTGCCCTGAAGACTTGGATGCATTTGTCTCCAGTACAGCTACTGGAAAAGTCTGTTAACGTGTCTGGGGATAGAGCAGCAATCCTGCAGGGACATCTCTGTGAAGCTCTCCTGGAAGTACTCTGAAAGCCTTTGCAGTACGTTTCTGGGTAGGGCTGCCTTATTCCGTCGTCCATGGTAGGACACTTTACTCCGCCAGGCTAGTAGCAAGTAGTCTGGAATCACTGCAGAACAGAGCATGGTAGTCAAAGCTCCTGGGTTTGGGGCGCATTCAAGCAACATTTGTTTCTTATCTCTCTGTTAGCCTCACAAGAGTGATCTCATTCATGCGTACATGGTTGAAAGAGGGGAATTTGTTTAAGGGAACAATCAGAGGTGTCCATTCATGCATTTCAAAAGCATTGAAATGAATGCTGAAGAAGCAGAACCGCGCATGCCCCTACAGCTTACCATGGCTGCCTGCAAGCTGAATTCTGTTGCCCAGCCATGTGTGATGCCTTGGTCACACCAAACTGGCAGGCACTTAGTATAAAAGGCAGAATGCAACCTTGTACAGAAAGAACATATGCTATGTAATATGAATTGCTTGTTTCACTGAGAAAGAGTCTCTCCTTTCTTCTCTAAAATGTATCTTTTAAAATTCTACCCTTCCTTTTTCTCCTCCTGCAGGTGCAAATGTTTCAACATGCCCCCATCAACACCATCTCAGAAGGTGACCCAGATTAGAAGGCAGAAAAAATGCACTCAGGACGACATGTTCACCGAGCTTATGCAGTCCTCACACACTGATAGTGCACAGCTGAATGCATGGAGGCAAGCAATGGTGGAATCCCGTAAAGCATTCAATGAATGCGATGAGAGGAAGGAGGTGCGCAATGAGAGCAAGCAGGATGAGAACTCAAGCTGATGGGGGAACAAACTGACATGCTCCACTGTCTGGTGGATCTTATGTGGGAAAGGCAGCAAGAGCTAAGACTGCCGTTGCAGCCCGAGTATAACTGCTCTCCCACCTCCCCAAGTTCCATAGCCTCCTCACCCAGATGCCCAAGAACACGGGGGAAGGCTCCAGGAACCCACCCACTCCACCTCAGAGGATTGCCCAAGCAGCAGAAGATTGGCATATCCAAAATTTTGATTTTGACTGTGGATTTGTCCTTCACTCCTACCACATCCCCAAAGCGTTCCTAAACTCCTACCCTACCCTACCCCTCAGGCTACCTCGTGATTATCTCCCTGTGTGGTTCATCAAATAATAAAGAACCATTCTGAAACAATCATGACTTTATTTCCTATAATATATATAGGGGGCAGGTAACTTCAAGGAGAAACACAACTGTCACACCGTAGCCTGGCCAGTCATGAAACTGGTTTTCAAAGCTTCTCTGATGCTCAGCAGGCCCTGCTGTGCTTTTCTAATTGCCCTGTTGTCTGGTGGTGCGAAATTGGCCATCAGGTGATTTGCCTGAACCTCCCACCCCGCCATAAACATCTCTCCCTTAGTCTCACACTTATTGTGGAATGCACAGCAAGGAGCAATTACAATTGGAATACTGGTTTTGCTGAGATCTAACCTAGTTAGCAAACAGTGCCAGCAAGCTTTCAAACATCCAAATGTACATTTTACCACCATTCTGCACTTGCTCAGCCTATAGTTGAACTGCTCCTTATTTCTGTCCAGGCTGCTTGTGTACCGCTTCATGAGCAATGGCATTAAGGAGTAGGCTAGGTCCCCAAGGATAACTATAGGCATTTAAACATCTCCAACAGTAATTTTCTGGTCTGGGAAGTAAGTCCCTTCCTGCAGCTGCCACTCCACACTGATTCCTGACTGACCAGTAACTACTGGTTGCAAGCTTCTATAGGGCTGTTGTCACTCGCTTCTCAAAGATGAGGGCTGCTCCCATTTTGGTGTCTTTGCGCTTCAGGGAAGGAGACAGCAAGTCACAAAGTTCCATGAAAGTGGCCCTATGCATGCAAAAGTTTTGTAGCTACTGGGAATCGTCCCATACTGCCCCCCGCACTTGCAACACTATGTGGACCCACCAGTCTGTGGTTGTTTCCTAGGCCCAGAATCAGCGTTCTATGGCATGAACCTGGTCCAACGCCACCATGATGTCCCAATCGCCACATGCCATGCTTCTGTGTCCATGTCCTCATCTCTATTGTGATTGCGATGTCGCTTCCTCACCCGGTCTTGCAGGTTATGCACATACTGTTGGATAATGCATGAGGTATTTACAATGGTCACAACTGCAGCGGTGAGCTGAACGGCCTTCATGCTTGCCATGCTATGGCGCCTACACGGGTAATACAGGTAAAAAAGCATGAAAGAAAAGAGAGCAGGAGAGCAGAGGTGCAGCGAAAGCAGTGAAGCCATATACTATTTACGAGGACAGCTAGCAGTCCTATTGTCTTCTGCAGCAGAGCAGGAGGGCAAAGTTGCAGTGAAAGCGGTGTTGTACGGGGGACAATGGCTTTCAAGCCTTCTGCACAAGTCATAAAACAGCAGAGCAGGAGAGTAGAGTTGCAGCAGAAGCGGTGGTGTACAATGACGAAGGCTTTTGGTTGTATTGCACCATCTTCTGCAGCAGAGAAAGAGAGCAGAGTTGCAGCAGAAGCAGTGGTGTATGGGAGATGATGGCTTTCAGGCCTTTTGCACGAGTCATAGGACAGCAGAGCAGGAGAGCAGAGTTGCAGCAGAAACAGTGGTGTAAGGGTGACAATAGCTTTCAGGCTTATTGTACAAGTCATAGGACAGGAGAGTTCTGCAGACCTATTGTGCTGTCTGTTGCTGAAAGAAGGGCGTGAAATGATTGTCTGCTGTAGCTTGCATGGAGGGAGGGGTGACTGACAAGATGCGCCCAGGAAAACGTGTGAGAATGTTCTTGCCCCATCATGCACTGGGAGCTAAACCAAGAATTCCAATGGGTAGTGAAGATTTCAGGAACTGTGGGATAGATACACACAGTGCACCGCTCCGAGAGTCGATGCTAGCCTCGGTACTGTGGATGCACTCCGCTGACTTAACATGTTTAGTGGGGACACACACAATCGAATGTAAAAAATCTCTTCTGAAAAATTGACTTCTATAAATTTGATATAATTTTGTATGGTAAACGTACCCTAACAATTATTATTGTTAGCTCTTATTTAGTTTCAAGTGCTTCTTTGCCATTCCTGTGACCTTACCCAATTTTTAACTATTTGTAACAATTTATGAAAGGGTTTTGTCAGAGATGACAGGCAAGAAAATTATTTTTTTAGCTTACTATATTTGAGAACTAAAGATTTACTAACACCACAAAACCTCACAGGTCAGTAATATTTGATGGAAACGCTATAGCACTATTATTTGCTCTTTAACTGAGAGAGTCCTTTTGCCTCAACTATGTTGTGATAGGGTGGACCCCAGGTTCCAGGGTTCCACCTGATGTGCTGGGGTCCCACTGAATCCACCCATTCCACCAGCCTGGGTTTCCTCACCCTGTTCCTCTGTGCCAGGCCCTCAATTTTTCTCCGGCACACACACACTGGTAGGGACACACCCAGCTGCAAATGGACACAGTGACACTGAGATTAGCTGTGTGTGGGAGGAATCAACTTAGGGATTGCCCAGCACTGAAGTGCACACCTCCCTTGGGATGCAAACCCAAAATTATACTGTCTTGTGCTGTATAGTGATCTATATAGCGCAGCGGTTCTCAAACTTTGGAGAACCACGACCCTTTTTTACTATGTGGCTTCTTAACACGACCCATGTGTGTCTGCTGAAAAGCCACCGAATTGATTACTTCCGCATTCGGCGGCTTTTTGGCGGACATGCCGTGCGCTCCCGACCACGGCCGAAGAGATTATTTCCGGTTTCGGCAGCACTTCAGCAGAGAGTCGGGAAAGCTCGGTAAGTCCGCCAAAAAGCCACTGAATTTGGACGTAATAAATTCGACGGCTTCTCAGCGGCACCAGGGGCTCGCAACCCCTCTGGAGGTGGCTGGCGACCCCCACTTTGAGAACCACTGCTATAGCGTAAGCTCATAAATTCACTTCCTTCCTCAAAGTGGAGGAAGATATGCACAGCTCTTTGCCCCTCCCCCAGTTATTAATTGCAGAAACTGGGTTTTAGAAAACAAAACAAGTTTATTAACTACAAAAGGTAAATTTTAAGTGACTATAAGAGAACATAGAATCATGGAATACCAGGGTTGGAAGGGACCTCAGGAGGTCATCGAGTCCAACCCCCTGCTCAAAGCAGGACCAATCCCCAACTAAATCATCCCAGCCAGGGCTTTGTCAAGCTTGACCTTAAAAACATCTAAAGAAGGAGATTCTACCACCTCCCTAGGTAACTCATTCCAGTGCTTCACCACCCACCTAGTGAAAAAGGTTTTCCTAATATCCAACCTAAACCTTTCTCACTGCAACTTGAGACCATTACTCCTTGTTCTGTCATCTGGTACCACTGAGAACAGTCTAGATCCATCCTCTTTGGAACCCCCTTTCAGATAGTTGAAAGCAGCTATCAAATCTCCCCTCAGTCTTCTCTTTTGTAGACTAAACAAGCCCAGTTCTCTCAGCCTCTTCTCATAAGTCATGTGCTCCAGGCCCCTAATCATTTTTGTTGCCCTCTGGTGGACTCTTCCCAACTTTTCCACATCCTTCTTGTAGTGTGGGCCCCAAAACTGGACACAGTACTCCAGATGAGGCCTCACCAATGTTTAATAGAGGGGACTGATCATGTCCCTTGATCTGCTGGCAATGCCCCTACTTATACAGCCCAAAATGCCATTAGCTTTCTTGGCAACAAGGGCACACTGTTGACTCATATCCAGCTTCTCATCCACTGTAACCCCTAGGTCCTTTTCTGCAGAACTGCTGCCTAGCCATTCTGTTCCTAGTCTGTAGCAGTGCATGGGATTCTTCCGTCCTAATTTCAGGACTCTGAACTTGTCCTTGTTGAACCTCATCAGATTTTTTTTGGCCCAATCCTCTAATTTGTCTAGGTCCCTCCACCACTTCTCCCAGCTTAGTGTCTTCTGCAAATTTGCTGAGGGTGCAGTCCACACCATCCTCCAGGTCATTAATAAATATGTTGAATAAAACTGGCCCCAGGACCGACCCTCGGGGCACTCCGCTTGATACCGGCTGCCAACTAGACATGGAGCCATCTCTGTTTGGAAATAGCAAACAGAACAAAGCAGATTACTGAGCAAATAAACAAAACACTCAATTCCTCATTAGTACTACAAAAAGTAATTTTCAATCTGTTGATATTCACCCCTTCTTGTCCACTGCTGGGAATGGGCCATATCCACCCTCACTGAATTGGCCTTGTTAGCACTGACTATCCCCGCCCACACTTGGTAAGGCAACTCCCATCTTTTCACATGCTATATATTTATATCTTCTTACTGTTCTTTTCACTCCACGCATCTGATGAAGTGGGTTATAGCCCACGAAAGCTTATGTCCAAATAAATTTGTTTGTCTCTAAGGTGCCACAAGGACTCCTTATTGTTTTTGCTGATACAAACTAACACAGCTACCCCTCTGAAACCTGTCAGCCTTTCCAATGATACCTCATATGACCAATCTTGCATAAAACATATCTTAGTTATGTCATATTCATATTATAAAAATATTTTATGAAGAATATGGGGTGCAGCATCACATACGTGTCTTAAGAAAAGGACACTACCCTGAAAATATGAGTTCTTTGTTTTCTTTATTCTCAAATGCATAGTCTTGAAGTTTGTAGAGATTTCTGGTTAGAGGAATGCATTGCTGAGAGGTCCCCTTAGCTATAATACTGACCTGATAACATTTTGGTTCCTGCGCTATCTGGTCTATAATGCAGTGAAAAAACTCTTTGGCACTAGTCATACCATAGGGTAACCATTATAGTGGAATAATGTTTTCAACAAACTAAGACCAAAGAATTGTTTAGGTTTCAGTATCCAGAGCCAATTTTGATTAAATTCTTCCCTCTTGCCATGACTGAATTACAAATCCAGAGTCTTAAGAACAGGACATTACACTACCTCAAAGCAAGGATGTCACTTCATAACCTCAGCAAATTTTCCACTATTGTAGATGCAAGGCCTACTCGCTATGAGTCTGAGAGAAGATTGTGCAGTCAAGGCCTGATCCAACTCCCACTGAAGTCTATGCAAAGACTTCCATGGACTTCAATGGCAGTTGGATAAGTCCTTCATTTTCTGAATGCTTGGCTTCTGAATCCCAGTATTTCTCAGTGGACATAGTACTGGTCTAGTTTTATAGAGTTTAGGAATGGGCTTTCTCTGAAACATACAGATTTGATTAATTTCCTTTAACCAAACCCATTTCCAATTTAAATATGGAGTATATTTCATATACAGCTATCAGGCTCAAGCTATCCAGTTAATTCTTAACTTAGCTTCTCACCCTAACTTCAGCTCAACAGATAACCTTTGTTATTTGATATTGAGAGTATTACAGTTTCCACCTCATCCTGATGCTTCACTTCCATTAACTTTCCACAGTTTTTCTATTGTTGTGTTTTCAGAGCAACATTGCTGTGTTATAGCATAGTTTTTCAGAAATACCACTATTGCTTTTCCAGCATTTATGTCCATTCTGATTTTCACTCTCTGCCACAAAGGATTTCCAGATATGATCAATGCTTTATTATTTACACAGAGTCTCATATCAATATTGTCATTCCTACAATTTCCACTTCGAGATTTTGGGTGTATGGAAGATTAGCAAAAAGTAATCCACCATCTGGAACTGTGGTTAGATAAGTTGTCTTGTTAACGTTTCTGAAATACATTGTAACATACTGGCCTAGTCTGCATGATCATATCTCACTCTAGTGGCTGGCTGGCAGTGACTATAACATCGAGCTACTTAGTAACAGCTAAAAGATGTATTGTGTTAGCTAGGGTTACCATTCATCCGGATTCTCCCAGACATGTCCGGCTTTTTTGGATAAAAATAGCATCTGGGGGGAATTTGTAAAAGTTTAAAAATGTCCGGGATTTCCCCCAGTGCAGAGGGCAGCGTTGGGCTCCCGCCATCAGAGCCTCTCGACTCTCCCTCTCTCTCCTGCAGCTTCCAGCAGCTGTAGTAGCACATCTCCTCTGCCCCTACCCTTCTCCTCCCTTCTCCCTCCCTCCCAACCCCTGCATTCTCAGAGCTACTGGCCGGGCTCGGCCGCTCGCTCCTCTGCTGCCCAGCACATGGGATCGGGCTGTGCCTTAAGCTGGGGAGCGTGGCAGTGTGTTGGGCTGAGTGCGGAGCCCCACACACTGTTTTGAGCTGCACGGTAAGGAGGGGGCAGGGTTTAGAGAAGGGGCAGGGAATTTCTGGAGGGGGCAGTCAAGGGACAGGGAGTGGGGGGAGGGTAAATGGATTGGGAGTTTTGGGGGGGCAGTCAGGCGGCAAGGAGTAGGGAGGCTTAGGTAGGGGGTGGGATTCTAGGGGGCAGGGGAGTCTCAGGAGGGGGCAGTCAGGGGTCAAGGAGCAGGGAGGCTTAGGTAGGGGGTGAGGTTCTGGGGGGCAGGGAGGTGTCAGGAGGGGGCAGTCAGGGGGCAAGGAGCAGGGAGGCTTAGGCAGGGCATGGGGTTCTGGGGGGCAGGGAGGGACCAAGGGCGGGGAGTTGGAGGTTCTGAGGCGGGAGGGAAGTGGGAGGGAGTGGGCGGGGCTAGACAAGATGTCTGGGACTTTAATTAGGCAATGATCACACATCCAGTGCATGGACACTGCCTGGACACTGCCCAAGGTGGAGTGTGACCAACTAGATGCTGCCAAGTCATCTCTAGTCACAGGCTAGAGCCCAGCAGGTCCTTAAAAGGGGAAGGGGCCATGTCCTCAGGAGTGCACTCACAAACTTGTACCTTCCATAAAGGCCTTTTTCCCGGACCGCCTGGCCAGGAGTCCACTGCGTTGCATTCCATCTTGCCTTGGGAAGACTTACCTTCATCATACCATCCACTGCTGTGCTGTGGGACCCTTGCCTTGAAGGATCCTGATGTCTCCAGTGCTGTGTCTGTCCTGGGAGTGTAAGTATGCGGATGTCAATGTGACCTCCCGATCCTTCTTTGTAGCTTAGATATCAGTGTAATAAACAAGCTGCTTTCTGCCAAACTCTGGTGGGTCATTAATCCTCCCTAAGCTTACTAGCTGGCCCAGTTTCAGGTAAAATTATTAACTTCATCTTGGAGAAGCTGTGTTCTTCACTGGCAACTGTTACAGGAAATGTTAGAATGCACAACAAAAGCATTTGTCAAGAGGGTGGTCACCTAATTTGTGCACATATATTCCAGAGCAGTCTTTGGAGTTGATCCTGCTGAAATGTATCTTGAAAGGGCTTTCAGTTCATTGTCTAAATCACTCGCATCAATATTGCGTATGTCATCATGTGTCAACACTGTCTCTAATGCCCGGCATTGCTGGTGTAGGTCTTCTTCAGGTATAGCGAGGAGTTTTGGAATATCATACAATATCCCAAATATACTGCTGTGTTCCTTTAGCTGCACGAACCGTTTGTCAACTGATTGTATTGCACGATCTAGCACCCAGATAAAAAATTAAACTTTGAATTGCTGTTTGGGGTCTCATATGGGATTATCCTGTACATTGTAATCAAAATATTGTCTTCTTCGGTGACTCTCGTATTCTTGAATGGGTGGGAAAAGAGCTTCAGTGTGAAGTTCCTCTGCCAACTTCTGTGCACTCTTCAGAACATTTTGAAATCTCTCATCTGACTGGTAAGACTGTAGGTATGACTTTGCTTTGTCCAGTTGTTCCATTGCTCCAGAGATATCAAGGTCAACAACTTGGAGTCTCTTGCTTACAACATTGATTTCAAACAGTATGTCATGCAACAACACTAACCCACACAGAAATGTGAAGTTATGTATGTTTCTGGTGATTCCATTTCCCTCTTCCATTGTTGTCCCACAAACAGTTCCTGTCATAGCATTATCCTTCATAATGGCAACTATGGCATCATCTATCTTCCCAATTTGGTGTTTGACAGGCTTTATCAGCTCCATTCGACTTTCCCATTGTATGGCACTCAGTGGTGTCAGTGTCAGAGAGGATGTTCCCAGATGTTGCTTTAAGATTTGCCATCAATGAGTTAATGCAGAGAAAAATACATAGAAGCTTTGAATTACAATAAAAAATGCAACAGCCTTTCTAGAAGCTGATGCTGCATCACTGACCACCAAGTTCAATGAATGAGAACTGCATGGGACAAAAAAAGCTCGAGAGTTTAACTCTCAGATCTGTATCTGCACTCATCTGTTCTTTCTTTTCATGTTGGCACCATTATTGTAGCCCTGACCTCTCATGTCAGTTATTGCAATTCCTGTATCTTCCATCTTTTTAAGAAGTACATTTGTCATACCAGCTCCTGCAGTATCATCAATGTCAATAAACTCTGAAAATGCTCTCTGACAGTCACCATTGCAGGGACATTTTCACTGTGTTCTGTTGTTGTTACAGAACACACCATTAAAGTCATTTGTTTCATATGACTGATGTCAGGTGTGCAGTCCACAATAACAGAGTAATATCTTGCTGACTTCAGATCTGCCACAATCTTCTGTTTGAATTTTGGTGTCAGTAACTGTATGATCTCATTTTGAATTGTTTTTCCAAGGTAGTGGTGTGTGTACATTTCTTGGGTGGTGACTCTTCTTAGATGCTTCTGGAATACAGCATCAAACTCAGCCATCAACTCCACAATTTTAAGGAAGTTTCCATTGTTTGTCACACAGCTGATCTGAAGTACTACACAGTGCTAGGTTCTGGGTAGCAAGCATTCTTACAATGGCAATGAGCCTTTTCAGAACATTTTTCCAGTAAAGAGACTCTGATGCAATCTTCTCTTGATGCTGATCATCTATGGAGGCCTTTAACCTTAGTCTCATCTCAAGCTCTTTCCATCTATGGAATGCTCTCTGGTGATTTGCTGCCTTCTCATGGCATGCCAGATTTCTATCCAGATTTTTTCAGCCTATTGTCCTTGTAGAATCCAATGTTGCTGGAACATTAGACTGGAAGAGTTTGCAACAAAAACTGTATGCAGCATTCTGGGTTTTTGAGTACATAAGCCATGGCCTCTCCACTTTGTCACCATTGGGGATTTCACGCCAGTAATGTGTTGGATGGAAACTTCTATTTTCATTGTCTTTGGGGAACATGAAATTTTTCACTTGCTGTGGCCCATGCAGTAAAAGGAATTCCCTCAGGCTATTGCTCAAGTGGGTCCACAGCCCTGGATCATCTAGACTTAAGGAACTAAACTCAGCAGCAGCTGTTTCTTCAGCCTCCACCACACTCTTCTCTGATCTACATTTTTCTTTAGGAATGTGCATGGTTACATCCATTTGAGGTGGAGATATGGATGCTGCAGAAGCTGCCAAGTCACCTACATGCTGACTAACTGGAAGATCAGGCATCTCCTCACCACTCACATCCTCACTGGGGCCAGAAGGCTCACTGTGAACATTTGTGTCTGTGTATTTCAGGAGAGCTCCTTCTTGCTTGTATAGAAAAGCTTCCTTTGCTTTCTTTCTCTTTCTGAATGCTGCTCCAGAGGGGTGTTTTCTTCTTTCACTCATGACTGCTGTTCTGTGACAGTTACAGAGGCTCTCAACACTCAGTTGAAGGGGACAAATAAGTAGGCTGGTAGCAGGGTCTGAGTGAGGGAAGATATCGGCATCTTAAGGGCCTGACTCCTACTACTTCAGTTGACTGCTTGTTCTCCTCAAGTGGGTTCAGGGAAGCAGTGGGAAACAAGAAGCTCCCTGAGAAGCTGGTGTTAATCAGTCCAGGCTTCTGGGGGTGCTAGAGAGGTACATAAGAGGCTGCTCCTCCTCTCTCTCTCTTCAGCTCCTGCTGCTTTCTGTTATTCTCTCTCACCTTTTCTCCTGCCTGCCTGTTATGTTTCTTGTGCCCTCATTCCTCCAGCATAGCACTCCACCATCTCTGTGCATCTAGAGCAGAGAGAATACACATACACTGGCAGGAGGCACAATTTTTAACACTCTGGTCCTAGTGGTGCTCCCCCCTTTCACCTCACAATGTGGCACCTAAGGCAACTGCCTCTGTTCGCCTTATGGTAAGGCCAGCCCTGGCTAGCCTGCAAAAAGGATTCAGGAAAAGTGAAAAAAGAAAACCAAAGATAGAAAATTTCAATTTTAAACTCCTTGGTGCAGGGACCAGATCTTCTGGGTGAGGTACGGTACTAAGCACGGTATCTATGCTCAGATTAAAAACAAAACCTAATAGGTAATACTGGAATGGATTTGGGAATAACGTGGATCCTGCAGCTCAGTACATACAATTTGCAAAGCACAAAACTGGACTAGCTGGAATATTGCATCATAGCTATGTTAGGAGTGAGGGGCATTATTAGAGCTGTGTGGCCTGTGAGAGCATGTTGCCAGGGAGCTAAGTGGCCTGTTGGGTGCTGGGATTTGGGATAAGGTCCTGTCCAGTATGGAATAAATGAGGAATTACATTACTTGCAGTATTCTGGGTTTGGTTTTTTTTAAACAGTGTTTGTAGGATTGGGAAAGACTGACTCAGATTCTCTTACAGCTGGTTGCTGTTGGGGAGGGGGTGGGGAAGAGACCAAGAGGGACCCTGACTCACCAGAACTACCAAGTCACTCCATTTTGTAGGGCTTACTGGAAATGAAGTCACTAGCGAGCATGGGAAAAGTGGGGGTCAAGGAATCGGGTGGGGGTTGAGGCAGGAAAACACAAGCTGCTGAAAAAGGAGGCAGCCCCATCCTGGAGTAAGATAAAACAAGAGCGGACAGGGGAAGCCTAAACTGAGTGGCTTTAACTGAGCTGGGGGTGGGGCCCTGGGCCGGGAGACAGGAGCGGATTGGAAGAGCTGGGAATCAGGATTGTGAGGCCTGGCAAATCTCAGGGGTGAAGAGAGAATCCAGGAGTGAAAGAAAGCAGAAAGGGTATGAAATATGGGCCTTCTATAAGCAGTAATATAAGAGAAAGCTGACACCTCCCTCCCCTGAAAATACAGAGGAGAAAGAGGGGGAGGGTAATGAGATGCTGATTTTAAGAGTTAACTGTTCGCCTCCCCCGTCTAGTGAATTCATCCTCCTCCTGTTACCTCATTGCCACATTCCCTGGCGAGTGAGCTCAGCTGTTCACACAGCCTCTCTCCTTTTATGGTCAAACAGCTTTGCTGGGGCGAGGCCTTTTTGTTAGATGCTAGGGAAGTCCTTAGGCTTGGTAGCTCCACCCAAAGCCATCCTCCCCCATTTTGGCAGACATGCAACTGAAGCTCGTCCAGATTGCTGTGCAGGGGGTAGAGAGAGCAGGACGCTCAGTTAGGGGGAGGAAGGCGTGAAGCTGGTCTTGCGTTCCAGCAATACTAGAGACTTTACAAACAGCAGCAGCGAAATTTTAGTCCAAGGGGCACCAGCCTTCTCTTCCCGAGTTGCTCCCTAGAGGTGAGTCTTCTCTGCCACACTTCCCTTGAAGAAGAGCTTGTGCTGGGTGAAGCTCTTGCCTTAGTTTTAGTGTAACTTTTTATGCTCCGTAACTAAAAGTATGCTTGCATGGCAGAGGAAACCCCCCCGCCCCCAATTTCCTACCACACCCACTGGGGCTGAGAGGCTGAGTTTGCTGTTGTGTTTTCTGGTTTATGCTGGTTGCACAGCTTGGGGCCCTTAGCATTACATTTATGGGTTTGACGTCTCTGTGTGTCCGACTTTTTTTCCGTGGGAGCCTCAAATATTTGAAAGCTTGACAAACTACTTGCTAATCTTTGGTTGGCTGAAGTAGGTTCCTCCCCTGCCCGTGAAAATGAAATACCTTCAAAGTCGCCTCCTTTCCTTTGTAAAGGTTTAGCAATGCGGGGAAGAGAAGAGACGCTCTTCTGTTGTGTGTAAGCAAGACTCCCCTCCCCGCCTCCCGAGCCTTTCCGCAGATGTACTTAGGTGGGGAAAGAATCCGTAACACTTTTCGGGAGCAGTTTCTTTTCTCCTTAGCCTTCCTGGGCGGGGATCTGAAGATACTTGTGCCTACACAATTTGTGATTACCTGGAGTTTGAAATATGTTTGCATGTTTCTTGCCTGGTGTGCAGAGAGAGAGAGAGAGATGGGCGGGGCGTATTTAGTTACATGAATGATACGGATTCACTCCAGGACCGGCTTGTAGCTTCGGAAGTTCCCCTTTCCCCGGTCCGATTCCTGATTACAACTTGCATTCAGGGTATAGTGACTGGAATGAACTTACTGGTGGGGGAAGGGACGTGGGGTCACTGGGCAAAGGAATGGGGTTTAGCAGGGAAACACCCGCTGCTTGACAAATAAATTACTTTGCTGGGGTTTAGTACTTTTTTTTTTTTTCCAACCAAGCAGACTTTGAGGGAGTGGAAATGCGTGTGACTCTTTTAATTAAACAACCCACCCCCAAACTGAAGTAAATCAGCTTGATTCTTTCACTTCATATTTTTAATAGCACATCCCCTTTCTCTACTTTCCATTTGGAGAAGGTGGGTGACTTTGTGGGTGCAGTTGCCAGAGTTACTGGATTGTGATGATTCTGAAACATTCACAACATTCTCTTCTCCCCCTCCCCACTCCACACTCCCTGCTTGTCTGAACTGACATCCCCCATCGTAGGGGTTCTAAAACTTCATTGCACTGTGACCCCTTTTGGACAACAAAAATTACTACATGGCCCCAGGAGGGAAGAACTGAAGTCTGAGCTCCAAAGTCCAAGGGTTCAGCCCCAGACAGGGCTTATAACTTGAGCCCTGCCACCCAGGGCTAAAGCCCTCAAGCTTGGGCTTTGCCCCGGGGCTCCAGCAAGTCTAAGCCAGCCATGGTGACCCCATAAAAACAGGGCTGTGAACTGCTGCTTCATAGGGAAGGAATCATTTTGGAGGATGTTTGGGTGGGTGTCTCTTTCCATGTTTCCTTCCTGACTTGAGAGTGGGATGCACTGGAGACTGGCCCATGAAGTTCAGGGCATGGAGGCAGGAGCCCAAGACTGAAGGTTGGTTGGCTGGTTTCCCTTTGGTGGATTACCAAGTAGATATGGTTTAGGTCCAGGGTCTATAGCACTTAAAAAGAAAACAAAGCAGTCTGTAATGCCTTAAAATGGATTGCTTTTATGTAACTAGTGCAACTATTGCCAGTGAAAGGATCTAAATCTTATTTTCTGCCCCTAATCAGTAGAGACAGGTCATGCATAGGGTGGCTGCATAGGGTGGCTACATAGCCTTTGCTTGAAGCTTTAGTGTCATTGTCCTCTACAGCTACACGGAGTCTGCTCATTTGTTGTTGTAGATGTCAGGAAATATCTATCTTTGGGGGAAGTTTCATAACTAATTTAGGCTCAGGCTTGTCTATGTGACACACTCTCTGTAACTTTTTTTGCATGCTTTAATAGCAGGACCCTATTAATGCACACTTCGTAATTGGGGAGCTGCAGGTCAGGATTGATGGGTACCAGTAGAACTGTGGGGGAACCATAGCATGGATAAGGGGAGGAGAGGTAGGTCAGTCTAGAGCAGTGGTCTCCAAACTGGGGTGCGTGAGACCACCCATGGGGCTGGGCACTGTGGTGGGATTGGCCCCAGGGGGGCAGTTGGGGGACAAGGAGCAGGGAGGCTTAGATAGGGGGTGGGTCCTGGGGGGGGCAGGCAGGAGTCCCACGAAGGAGCACTCAGGACAAGGAGAGGAGTTCTGAGGGGGATAGTTGGGGGTGGGAAGTGGGAGGGAGTGGATGGCGGCAGAGCTAGGGTGGGGCTTCCCCCATGGGGGTGCATTCTCAAAACATTTTTTCTGATCAGGGTGTGCGATCAAAAAAGTTTGGAGATCCCTGGTCTAGAGGCATGTTGGGGAAGCTTCAATCCCTGGCAACTCAATTTTCCCTTCTGGGCTATAGGGTGTCTCATGGACAAACAGAAGATATGCCTTCCTGCTGGTTTTTAAGAAGGATTTGGGACAGACAGGGGCAGCTGTAGGAGGGAGGCTGCTGTGAGGAGAGAGAGGCTTCAGCCTACTTGTGAGTATTGGTAGGGGAAAAGGACTGCCTTGGGCTCAGGGAGATGGGAACAGCTGTTGGTAATGAAACTAAGGTATCTGCATGAAGCAGCTGATGTCCCACAGTTCATCTCTATAAAGACCAGCCTCATTATAGAGGTGATCAGGAGGTGACTAGGGTGTGATCTTCAAGTATCTGCAAGGGGAGAGGATTTTTAATGGCAGAGGGCACTTTTAAAACAGTAAGTAAAGGCATAACAAGACCCAGTGGCTGTAATTAACCACTGGAACAGTTTACCAAGGTATGTGGTGTATTTGCCATCACTGGGCATCTTTTAAATGAAGACTGGATATCTTTCAAAATGATATGCTTTAGCTCAAGCAGAAATCAGTCAGAAGCAGAATCACTGGGTGAGAGTCTGTGGTCTGTTTACGCAGAAGGGCCCAATAATGATGGTAAGGCCCCTTTTGGGCTTAAAATTTGATAAGCTATTCCTCAGCATCCTTTTGGATGGTTGATATGCCCAGTGCCTGACCTGGGGAGAAATGAGATCTTGTGGTTTGTTATTTAGGGCTTGTCTACATTGGCACTTTACAGTGCTGCAACTTTCTTGCTCGGGGTGTCAAAAGCACCCCCTCTGAGCACAGCAAGTTTCAGCGCTGTAAAGTGCCAGTGTAGGCAGTGCACCAGTGCTGAGAGTTACGCCCCTTGTGGAGGTGGTAGTACTTTAACATTGCCAGTGTAGACTTGCGGTTAGTCAATGCTGATGATTCTTCTTCCCTCCCTGACCCTCAGCTGGATGTAAGTGTGATTGGGGATAGGGGGTGGTGGTGGTGGGAGCGCTGGTGAGGATTAGTCCCAGTATAACTAAAGCAAATATCTGAGATCTCAGAGTACCCCCACAACTTGGAGAACTTATGAGGGTATGTGGCCCATGTATTTCTCCTCAGTGATAGGAGCGCTGTGGAATAGCTGGAGGAGAACTGTTTGCATTGCTGGGGTTATTACAGCAGCTCATCATCATCCACTGTGGCTGTGCAGTGGCAGCCACTGTAGAAAAATATTTTTCAAAACAAACTAAGTCCAAATGCTGGCATACTTGCCTATGCAGCATTGGGAGCATTATTGTGTGTGGTCAGCATGACAAACTTAGTGCCTCTCTGGCTTGGATACCAGCATGGGGAGAAATCTTAGAAATGTGGGCTCTTATCAGGAGATTGCCAATAGCTCCTGGCTGTTGTGAGTTTGGAAACCTCCTGAGGGCAGTTTGGGGGGAAGATGGGGAGTGTTTCAGGGAGTTTCAAGTTTGCCACTTACAAGCCTTGGAGAACTTGCTTTTCGGGACATGACTGGACTCCTGGGAGTGGAAATATACAGCTTTCTGGACTCCAGCTAGTCCAGGGGGTTGGGACCCCTCAGGGGTTTGTGCGGTTATTACATAAGGAGTTGAGCTACCTGCCTCCACCCCAATCCTGCTTTGCGTCCAGCATTTATAATGGTGTTGAATATATAAAAGTGTTTTTAGTTTATAAGGTGGGGGGTGGTGGAGTGTCACACTCAGGCTTGCTGTGTGAAAGGGATCACCACTACAAAAGTTTGAGAACCACTGATCTAGACCTGGGGTCTCCAAACTATGTCCCAGGGGCCAGATCCTGCCTGTGGCTTCAATTTTTTTTTTGGTCAGGTCCTCCAGCTGATCAGGTATGTGGAGAAGCTGCTGCTGTCCCCCCCACCCCGAGCTGCTGCTGGTGGCCCCATGTGTGGAGGGGTGAGTGCCCTCGTGGCAGCAGCCGGAGGAGCAAAAGGGGGGGGGTGTTGCATATATTTGCATATATTGAATTTGTTCACAGTCGTTCAGCCTGCAAAGCCCCTTCAAAAATCTAATATGGTCCTTGTCTTATAAAGTTTGGAGACCCCTGATCTAGACCCTAGCAAGATGCCATTAGCAGGATGGAGCTATGAGCATATTCTGAGGCAAACAGGAAAGTGCTGCTTGCTGTGCAGTACTAGGCTCCCACACTGAGGCCAGCCCATGGATGGGCTGGCTTTAGGGCAGCATCAATACAGCAGGGGCTGGAGGGAGTGTCTCTAGGAATGCGTTAGTGAGGCTAGCTGGATCCAGGAGCTGCTTCTTGCAGGAAGGGGTGGGGGCAGCCATTGAAGAGGCTGTAGGAGCTCTTGCCTATTGCTACAATGACAGGAAGGGACAGCAAGACAGAAATTGCAGCAAGACAAAGGGTTTTGCTGGTGAATGTGTGACACTATGGAATTGCCCAGGCTTCCCCTTGTTCTGCTTGTGCTGCAGCTGTCAGAGCTTCCCTGCTAACCAGAGGGAACTGGGGCATACAGGTAAAAAGATGAGGGTGGGGTTCCGAGGAGAGAGTGGCAGAGGAGAGGATCGGGAGAGTTGGCAGGATGCAGTGGTGACATAGGCCCGGGGCTTTAGGAGGGCATGGTAGTGGTGTGATGAGAGATGCTACAGCTGCCTCTTGATGTGGGGTGGGGGGCTTCAGTCTGAGGTGTGGGTATCTGAGCCATCTGCAGAAGGCTGGCTTCTCCAGCAGTTCTCTTCTGTGCTGATCCCAGCTTTTGTCCTTCTCGGGGTATCATTCCTGCCTCTTATTTTCTCCCCCCCCCCGCCCACCCCCATGTTTGTTAACTGCATTCAGCAAAGGGCTGAAGGTGTAGAGTAGTTTATTGGTGCTTTAGCCACTTGTTCCTTCCCTGCATCCCAGTGTTTTCCTCTGGGTCAGACAGTATTTCTTGCTTCAAAACATATTTCTGTCTTCCAGTCCTGGGGGCACCTCAAGGCCTACTCATGCCCTTGAAATCTCACTCAGATGTACTCACCCTCCATTCTGTTTCCTGCTGTGCCTTTCTCTAGAAATGTTTGCCCTGGTTTTCCCCTGTAGGGTCATGTCTGATCTCGTGTCTGTGTTTCCAATCTCTGTCTGCCCCCCTCAGGTGCTGAGCAGCCAGCAGCAAGATGGCATCGTCTGGTAGCCCAGGGACTCGCATGACTTCCACAGTCAGCATCAATATTTCCACTCCAACTTTCTACAACCCACAGAAGAAGTTTGCACCAGTGGTTGCCCCTAAGCCCAAAGTGAACCCCTTCAAGGCTGGGGGTGCCATATCTGGGAATGCCTCAGAGCAGCCACTGCCCCAGCCTTCTGGGACTGGTGCCCAACATGCTCGGATGGGGAAAGTCGGGGAGATCCCACCAGCTGCAGTGCCTTTGCTTGCTGAAGGTATGTGAGATCCATAACTTGCCCCATCTGTGGGAGCTGATGTGCGTTCCTGTGTTCTCCGTGCATATGGTCTATGCATGGCCTAAACAATGAATAAGGAGGGGGTGCAACTTGCTATGAATAATAGATGGGTACACTGGGAGGGTGGCAGGACTCCAGAGTGGGATGCAAAGGTGTGTGTGTTGCGGGGGCGGGGGAAGGAGGAACATGGTGAAACAATTCTGACCACTATGATCTAGGCGTGCATAGCATCTTCCTCCCCAAGAGGAAAGGGGAGCAGGGGAAGAGAGAAATTCTGGTCTCTCACCAGTGTCTCTAGGAATACCATAAATATCAGTGTAGGTGGAGGTTATGTTGCAGGGGAGAATTCTCCAGCTTGGCTCACTGTGGGGATGGCTCACACAGTCTTCTGTTTCTGTGATTCATCTCTGACCTCACTCTAGCTTGTCTCAGATTGTGAAAGCTCTTCCCCTTTGGTCTTACTCACTTCCTGCCATTTCACCATTGTGCATACCCTGCTTGAGTGGGTGATGGGGTGGAGTAGTTGCAGGGGCAGATGGGAGCTGCCATAAACAGGAAGTGAGACACAGTGGTTTGCCTCCCTGGGTTTTTTTTTCTTATGTGTTGAGGTGTGGGGTTTTTTTGTGTGGGTTTTTTTTGGGCAGGGTTCTGGTGCAAGTGTACCTGTTGATCCCTGTTGAGACCCTTTTCTCTCCTCTGAGGCCACCTGGTAATTTAGCCCCCATGCTCTACCTGGCCAGTGCAAGCCCCTATCATTACTACCCATGTTCTCCTTAACATCCTGTATTTCACCACAGTATCACTGGGTTTGTCTCTACTAGGATAGGTGGTGTGATGTTAGCTACCACTTCTAAAAGGTAGTGTAGACAAGACAGTGTCAACTCTAATGTTGGCTAGCTGGCTGAGTTAGTCTAGCAGGCGGCCTCGCTGATGTTCTAACACTATCTTTAAATCCTGCTTAAGAGACAAAGTCACAGATGAGAGAGGTGGTGCTGGGAAAACCTCCCTGCCTCTCCCCCCACCCCCTCCATTTTTTTTTTTTTTTTTTTTTGGGCAGTGTATCTGCATTGACTTCAGTGCTGTTCCTGACCATACTCCACTGGTAAAATCAGAACAGGATTAGGCCCCCAGTTGCTTTTTAGTTAGTGGCCCAAATGAGGAATTGAGGTGGAGAATGTTTTCTCTTGCCCTCTGAGTTTTTTCTGTTAATTTGCCCTACTTAAATGCTCAGTCCCTGTTCCTTAATTCAGCCCTCTGTGGCTTCATTATCTCTTAAGCCAAGATATATGTAAGTTCTGGGCTGAGTGTGCTGCAGCCCAGCTCAGAAAGTCTATGGAGATGATGGCTTGCAGTGTGCGGTCTGTCATTGCAGTAAGAGACATTGACTACACTGGGAAACGCTAGGTTGGTAGCAGCCTGTCCTGTGGGTGCTCTTTACCCAGCTCCAGGAAACTGTGGTGCTGTCCAGTTACAAATACTAAGTTAGGAGTAGAATGGGGCAGTTGCTTGTTGGGAGGATAAGAAAATTGGGGATGTGCTTTCTTCCTTCTGAGTCAGTAGTGATCCCAATGCCGCATGGTGGTGCTATGCCACGTGGAGGTGACTGGATAGATGGTGGCTGAGCTGTTATCTATATCGGATGCTACTTCACTGAGTTATGTTCCTGATGCAGTATTACAGCCCTGGGCTTGGGGGAGGGAGGAAAGAACTTGAACAAAACATTATTATTATTATTTATTATTGGTGCTACATGCTGGGGGACTCAAGATTATGGTTTTTAATTGGACCTGCAAAGAATGGTGAAAAAGGAGATTTGTACCCTTTCTTTGCTACTTTATAGTGGATAAAGGATGCCTGAAATTCTCTCCCTCTGGGGAAAAAATGGAAGTTGTTCTCTTCCCCTCCCCTCTCCCCCAACCCTCCTTGCTTATTTCCTGTCTGGGAAATTCAAACTAGCTTGGGAGAGACTGGTGACTAGAGAACTACTGAAAATTGTGACACTAGGCTGCAAAACATGAGCTGTTGAGCTGGGACTTTTAATTGGACTGATTTAAAACTTTTAAAAACACTAATTTCAGTAAAGACGTGTCTGTCTGTCTGTGTCGTCTGTCTGTCTGTGTCATATTTCAGCGTGTTCAAAATTCGGCACAAACATGAAGATTGGATAGACTTGAATCCTTAGTACTGCTTTGTGAGATAGCTGTTCTCCCCATTTTATGGAGGAGGAAACTGATGCTGAAAGGTAAAATGACTTTCATAATAGGAGTGACAGTCTTTAAGGTGCCACAGGACCTTAAAGACTAACTGAAGTATTAGAGCATAAGCTTTCATGGGCTAATACTGATGAAGTGGTATTAGCCTACGGAAGCTTATGCTCTAATACTTCAGTTAGTCTTTAAGGTGCCCCACAGGACTCTGTCACTTCTGCAATTCCAGACTAACACAGCTACCCCACTGATTCTTTCATAATAGGCAATATGGCTTTTTTAATTAATCTCTGAATTGGGAGTCCAGAGATCTTCATGCTCCCACTTCTGCCACTGTCTCTCTTGGATATGAAGCAGTGCCTTGTCCTTTTTCTCCAGTTGGGAAACAGGGATAGTATCCACTGCATGGGCTGTGAAAGTCCACTTTATCAGTGACTGAGTCTTGCTGTTTGTAAATGGCATACTAAGTCCTTGGAAAGGAGCTGTATAAATCCAAAGCTGCTGTTTTAGGGCCACCTAATGTGAAAAGACTGGGACTAGATCTTGTGTATTATTGGCTTCCAGCTTTCTCCACTAGATATGTGTTTGTCTGAACAAGATGGCTACTTGAAAATGGCAGGGTGATTATAAAACACCCAGTACTCTCCAGACCTTGAAAAAGAGCTCCTGGACTATGGGCAGATGCAAAAGCCCTCACCATAGAACTCCAACGGCAAACAACAAACTTTCTCATGGAGATCAGACAAAACATCAAGCCAGCTGGGATTTTTTAGCCCAAACAGTGGTTTAATATAACACTCCAAAGAAACCCCTAAACCAGGGGTCTCAAACATGTGGCCCGCAAAGCCCTTCCCTTTGGCCCACAAAGCTCCCTGGTGGGTCCCCCCTGACCCCAATAGCAGTTTCTGGGAGGGAGGAGCCAGAAGCAGAGGCTTCTCTGCTGCCTGGCTGGGCCGCTGCCTAGCCCTGGCTTCCAGGCGCTGTTGCTGCGGCCTCAATGAACAAGCTGGGGCGGTGCTTTGCAGAAGCCCTCTGAGGTGGTGGCCGGGAGCGGTAAGCCTCTTGTAGAGGAAGGCAGGAGGGCTGCGGGGAGCCTGGCTTACTGCTCCTGGTTGCCGCTACAGAGGGATCCTCGGAAGCGCCACCCCAGCTCATTCATTGAAGCCTCAGCAGCAGTGCCTGGAAGCCAGGGCTTGGCAGCGGCCCAGCCAGGCAGCAGAGAAGCCTCCCCACCTCTGGGTGGGCACCACTGCCCTGTGAGCAGCCAGAGGCGAGCACTGTTCCATGGCTCTCTGGCCGGCTGCAGTTGCCTGGGCTTGCTGTGCTGCCCCCGCCCCCCTGCTGAGAGTACCAGGCTTGGGCAGGGAGTGGTGGGGAGAAGAGTCCAGGAAAGCTGAAAGGAGATGAAGAGAGGACACGGGGGAACAGGGAGGGGCAGCTTAGGGGTGGGATGGTATTGAAGCTGAAGATTTGGGGAACGGGGAGCAGGGTTACAATGATGAGTGGGGGGACATTTGGAGATGGAGAACAGGGTTATGGGAGATGAGTGGAGTGAGATTTAGGGATGGGGTACCCGGAGCTGAGTTACAGGGTTGAGTGGATGGAGATTTGGGGATGGAACGCAGGAAGCTGGCTACAGGGGTGAGTGGATGGAGATTTGGAGATGGAACACAGGAAGCTGGCTACAAGCATGAGTAGGGGGAGATTTGGGGATGGGGCACTGAGAGCTGGGTTATGGGGATAAGTGGGGAGGGGAACAGTGTTATGAGGATCAGTTTGGGAGAGAGAGACTTTATAAATTATTATTAGACTGAGACGGGCTGAAATTTCTGTTAGATTTATCAGCATGTTACATTTGAAAAAATGTAATATGCTGATTACCATCTGAGGCTGGTAATTTCTTGTTAAACTAGATTTGTTTGCTTGTGTTTCCAGCTCTGGACTTCCTATATTGCTCTTGCTTTGTTTTGCCAAACAACTGTTGGCGGTGCATAGCGCTTTCCAGGAGGGAATGGGGAGCTGGGTGCTCAGAGGAGGAGGCAGGGCAGGGGCGGGACCTCATAGAAGGGGTGGAGTTGGGGTAGGGGCAGGGGTAGGGACAACGAGGGGGGACATGTCAGTGATGCAGCCTTCGGGCCAGTGCACTCATCCTCATGCGGCCCTCTTGGTCATTTGAGTTTGAGACCCCTGCCCTAGACTTTCCCAAATGGTGGTAAATTATTTTCCTGTAACTTCCCTATTTCTAAACTTCCTCTCTGATTCACTCAAAAACTTGCAATGACAGTCTAAGGGCAAGAGGTCAAAGAGATTTCATGCAGATTGGTTATGTGAATTTTGAAGTTTAATTGTGGAGAGACACTACTCTCTCTCCATAACACACAGGCAAAGAGAAAATGCCATGTTAATGTGGAAAACAAATACAAAATCATGTAATGTAATGCAGTGCTAGCTGTATCAACTTCTGTGGCCTGTTTTTATATAGGAGGTCAGACTTGATGATGATTTAATTCTCTTCTGGCCTTAAAGTCTATGAAACTCAGCCATGCTGCACAAACAGACGCAGACAACCAGTATTACACACAAAACACAAGTAGCATAATGTTAAATGGGAAGAGAAAATGCTACTGCTATGCAACATGGCAGGTTAATACTGCTATAAATTCTTTCTTGTCTAACTTGATCTTAATCCTCAATAGTAGTGTAGGTGCAGTAACTAACCATTAATCCTTTATGAATAGTGGTATGAAGCCATTTTGGTGACTAATTCATAATCTGTGCTGGTACTGTACCTACCATCCTGGCAGATGGTTCCACTTCTGCAAACTGCTTTGTGGTGTTTGAGGAACTATTTTCTTTTTGCATTCAATCTTCCAGCCTTAGCTTTCCTTCTCCAGTTGAATCAGCTAAATGGACTTTGCTCAAACTTTCCATTCAGCTGGGGTGTGTGCATTTGCAGGAACCAAGATTTGAGAATTCCATTTGCTAGTGGCAAGTAAGAAGCTTTCCCTGAGTTGGGGGTCAAATTGCAGGCTCCGGATGAAGGTGATGGTACTTTTAAACTGCTCTAGCTACAAAAATAAGCTCTGCCCACTTGAGGAGAAAATGAGATTGTTTTATCAATAAACACTGCAGATATTCAGAACAGGATCACATGTTCCACTGGGCTTTCTGTACCTGGCTCCCTCCATGAGCTCTTTTGGGTGCATTGGGTCCCACTCCTTGAATGGGGAGGGGGAAAAAACCAGTGGTATCTTCCAACATGTGGTGCCAAAATGAACTTGACTCAGAGTAAAAAAAAAAAAAAAATTTTTTTTTTGCATACATTGAGCAGTGAAAGAGCCAACAGTGTTAACAGTTAATTTTAATTTCAGTACCAATTGATACAGAGGCTTAGGAATGTGGACACTGCCCATTCATCTGAGTTCTTGTTTTGGGCTCTCTGCAAACTCAAACAGACCATGCTGCTATGGTTATGCTTGTTTCACATTTTCATGGTTTTCTTTACATCTGTAACACTTACCTCTTTTTAAAACGAAGGCAGAAATTTGGAGAACGAGAGCAGCTTGAGAGGAAGTCTGCCTATCACCAAATTCATGGTATACCTTGGCTCAAAGGAAATCTTACACTCTCGCAAAGATGAGTGTGTATCCTATCCCTTGTAGTTTTGAAGAAAATCTCTCAAACATGACCCAGCACATTGCTGATTGAGTCCAACTTTCCCAAGCCAGGAGGTCAAAATCAACAAGGTTTCAGTTCTGCTACTCCGGCTCAGAGTTCTGTATCCAGCAGTGGACAATAATCAGGTCCATTTCCTGCTGCTAGTCAGGGGTAACTATAAGCAGCAATAGAGGCACTGGATCTAGGGTAAGGGATATAGTAGTGGCTGCCTCCCCTTCCCTGTCAGGAGCCAGAAGCCTTTGTAGCTTTGGGTTTGGGGGGAGGAGAAAATGCAAGGAGAGTTTTCCTCCTCACCTTCTAGAAGGGAGGAGAAAAGAGGGTACAGGTTTATCTGATCTCTGCTGGCTAGAGGATCTCCTAAGCTGGGCCCAGGGACATCTGCCTCATAAGAACCTCTGCGACTGGAGGGGAATTGAGCTTTTTACCAGAGCATGATCCCTGGTCTTGTAGGTCCCTTCCTCTTTCATCTCTGCCTCTGTAAAGAAGATGTCTAAGTTTCTCAAGGCCTTGTGAAGACCAGGCATGGGATCTTTAATCCCCAAGTCAGTGCTTCTTTCAGCTACCAGAAAAAGAATACGTGCTTCCAACAGCACCCTAGTGTCTGGTTTGTATGATAGTTTAATGCAGATAGTTTAAGGCAGCAGCTCTCTACCCTTCCAGACTATTGTACCCCTTTCAGGAGTCTGATTTGTCTTGTGAACCCCCAAGTTTCACCTCACTTAAACTGCTTGCTTAACAAAATGACACAAATACAAAAGTCATAGCATACTAGTACTGAAAAATTGCTTACTTTCTAACTTTTACCATATGATTATAAAATCAACTGAAATATAAGTACATAGTATATAGAGCAGTATAAACAACTCATATGAAATTTTCGTTTGTATTGACTTTGCTAGTGCTTTTTGTGTAGCCTGTTGTACAACTCAGCAAATACCTAGATGAGTTGATGTACTTCCCTGGAAGACTTCTGCATACCCCCAAGAGTACATGTATCTAGAGTTGAGATCCACTGATATAATGCAGCAGTTCCCAAACCTATTATCCATGTGTACTTGCTGGCAGGTTATATGGTGCTGTCTACTTCAACTTGATCTATATAAACTCCATTGCAAAAAGCCTGGGTGCCTGCAAAAGTACTCGGAAATCAGGAATAGGTGCTCTAACCTTCTGTCCTAATGGGAGCTGCTTTGTAGGAGTAAAAGAAAATAGGAGGCCACCTAGTGCTAGTAGGATCGGGCACTGGAGAAGCATATGCAGGAGAGTGGGGAGAGGACAAAATAGCTGGGAAGGGAGACATTTAAATAAGGGCAAACGTGTGTGGCAGTGTATACATACCCCTTTCCCTGCCAGGGTGGATAGTGGGTGTGTAGACACTCCAGTTATTGTCTACCAACTGTCTCGTACCTCACCAGACAGAGTTCCAAGGGCCAGAGTGAAAGCAGCGGCCCTTGGGTTCAGGGCAGCGTAGCCTAGCAGCCATGGTCGAAGGGGCTGCTGCCAAAGGGATGGTGACCCAGGTAGGGGGGCCTGGGATCACCCAACTCCACTGGACCCTGACCCAGGGCTTTTCAGTGGCAGAGTGGTCCACCACTGGGTCAGCGGAGAATCCCAGTGAAATATGTTGTCCTCACACGAGTGGGGGCTAACACTTGTTCACCCTTCCCGAGTCCCTTCCTACCATGCTTTCTGAAGCTGTAGTCTGGGGGTAGGCAACCTATGGGTTGGGCACCGAAGGCGGCACACGAGCTGATTTTCAGTGGCACTCACACTGCACGGGTCCTACCTACTGATTTGAGGGGCTCTGCATTTTAATTTAATTTTAAATGAGGTTTCTTAAACATTTTAAAAACCTTATTTACTTTGCATACAGCAATAGTTTAGTTATATATTATAGACTTATAGAAAAAGACCTTCTGAAAACGTTAACGTGTGTTACTGGCACATGAAATCTTAAATTAGAGTGAATACATGAAGATTCGGCACACGGCTTCTGAGAGGTTGCTGACCCCTGCTGTAGTCCATGGGCTGTCAGGATCTCTGGGCTCTTCAGCACAGGTAATTCTCTGTGGCTTCATTGGCCACAGGTCTCCAATTTGGTTCTTGGGATCTCCAGCCCATGCAGACAAGGGCTGTGATTGCTTCTCAGCTGGAGATTCCACCAGGGTCCTCCCTCTCTGGTGGTCAGTCTAGACTGGGCTGCTCCTGCATAGCACTTGAAACATGCCGATTATGGTCTATTGGGCAGGGCTTCCTTGCCTATAGTATGGTGGTAAGTCGTTCCGGCCCAGTGTGGGGCACGCACACCCCATCACACTGTGCCATATCAATTTAAAAAATGTTATCTCGAAGACTTTTTATAAAAAATAATTGGGATAAAATACAATATAGTTTTATGAAAGGTAGATCGTGCCAAACCAATCTCATCTCCTTCTTTGAGAAGATAACTGAGGTTTTTAGACAAAGAAAATGCAGATGTACTCTGCCTGGATTTCAGTAAGGCATCTGATACAGTTCTACATGGTCATTTAGTAGTTAAAATGGAGAAGATGGGGATTAATGAGAACTGAAAGGTTGGTAAAGAGGTAGTTAGAGTAGACAACTGGTCATACTGGAAGGTGAACTGTCCGGCTGGAGGAAGGCTACTAGTGGCGTTCCTTGGGGATTAGTCTTGGCAGCCAGTCTTCTTTAACACTAATTGCTGGCCTTGACCCAAAAAATGGGAGCCTGCTAATACAATTTGTGGATGACACAAAGTTGGGATGTATTGCCAATATGGAGGAAGACTAGAATATCATACAAGAAGGTTTGAATGACTTCTAAACTGGAGTAATAAAAATAGGATGAAATTTAATAGTGCAAAGTGCAAGGTCATGCATTTAGGGAATAACAAGAAGAAATTCTCCTATGAGCTGGGGATGTATTAGCTGGAAGTGATGGAGGAGGAAAGATGTGGGTGTGTTTGATCACTATGGGTTGTCATGTGATGTGGCTGTGAAAAAAGGCTAATGCAATCCTAGGATACATTAGGTGAGGTATTTCGAATAGAGACTGATATGTGTTAGTACCATTATACAAAGCACTGGGGAGACCTGATGTGGAATACTGTGTGTAATTCTGGTCTCCTGTTTTTAACAATGATGAATTCAAACTGGAACAAGTGCAGAGAAGGTTTACTAGTATGATCTGAGAAATGGAAAACCTTCCTTACGAGAGGAGACTAAGAGGTTGGCTTCTTTAGCCTAACAAAAGAAGTGTGAGGGAAGATATGATTGCTCTCTATAAATACCAGGGATGGGGAAGAGTTATTTAAGAGCCAGTGTTGACACAAGAACAAATAGTTAAACTTGTCATCAACAAGTTTAGGCTCGATTGCTGCCTGCCAATCTGACGGGTAGTGTAGACGTACCTCGAGTGTTGTTGAAAGACAGGTCTTGACCATGCTGCTTCTTTTTTTTTTTTTTCTTCTTCTTCTTTCTTGTTCTTCCCTGCAGAACTTCCACTGCCACCTCCACCCCCTCCAGGAGAGGAGACAGTAATCTCCCCAGCTAGTGCTTTCCCCCCACCCCCACCGCCATTTGAAGAGGCTTTCCCCCCAGCCCCAGAAGAGGTTTTTCCTTCTCCCCCTCCCCCCATGGCTGATGAGGGGCTTGTGACTGGGGTATCTGCCCCACAGGTAAGTGTAGCCATGGCTGGTCTGGGGTTCATTTTAGATGGGCCGCTCTAGTTCCCTTTGTTCTGAACATGTGCAGGCACATGGCAGAGCTGTGTGACCTTGTGTGCAGAGATATTGACTCACACCTCAGCCCTAGAAAGATGCTGGGAGCAGAGATGCTCTCACTTCAGGTACCTCCTTGGTGTTTTCAGAGTGCTTTGTTCCTGGGGAAGTCACTACTGTGTCACCATCTATCTGGGCCTGTATTCTGTACTGCCCACATTGCTCACACAGCGTGCACCTAACTCGCCCCCGGCCCCTATCACCTCCAGTGTGCCTCTCACTCAAAATCAGTTGTAGGATTATGCTGTGATCTCAGGCCTACAACATTCTGTTGCAGCAGAGGACATGGTGTTGGGAACCTCAGGGTGGGATAGGGGATGGCACCAGGTTTGCAGCTGTTCCTGATAGGAGTGAGTCATGAAACATGCCCTATTGGTTGGCGACACAGGTGCGTGGGAAGATGAATAGCATTGATCTAGAAATTGATTCGCTGTCCTCAATGCTGGATGACATGGAGAAGAATGACCCCTTCAAATCCTGGGTGAGCTGCCTGCCAAGGTGCATAGCACTCTTTGGGTGGGTCATACTGAAGGGAAGGGGTGGTAGGCTGGTTTCACTAGGGGTGAGGGGAGTTCAGAGGGGAATGGCTGAATGGGGATAGTGGTGTGTGTGTGTGTGAATGTTACTGAAGTAGGAAACAGATAAACCATAGGGGGAAAGAGCATAGCTGGAAGGGGGAAAACAGTCCTGCAACTGAGATCTCTGGGATGTTTAGTGGATTGAAGGGGTAGTCAGATAGATGAGGTGGGGTGTGGAGTCAGAGAGAAGAAAGAAGGGCAGCTCTAACCTCCCCACAGTCTATGGGAGTGGATGAGCTCAGTGTGTGTCTGTCTGAGGTTGAGGATTGCCTTAAGCAGTTATGCAGACTCTCCAATGACCTTAAGCTGAAGTGCAAGCATGGTGGATGATCACTTGCATAATACTGATTGGCTGTCCGTTCTCCCTATCTCTTCTCTTTGCAGGTGTCTCCAGGATCCACAGCTCCTCTGGAAACGCCTTCTGCCCCAAAAGGCCATGTAGAAATCATCGCTGCGCCTAAAGATCCCCCAGCGCCTGTTTCTTTCCCCCACAAGTTCACCCCAAAACCCAGTGGAGGCTTCACACCAAAACCCTCTGAAGTGGATGTTGCCCCTGCACCAGCACCTTGGGTAGCCCCACTGCAGCGTAGAGACCCTCCAGCAACGCAGTCCAGAGTACCAGCCCCATCTGTGCCCCTTCTTCCCTCAGCCCAGCCTGCCCCTAAATTTGCCCCATCCCCTATTGCCAGCTCCCTCAAATTTGGATCCAAACCAGCTGCCGCTGCTTCTGGGGTCCCCACAAACTTCATGAGATTTACTGCCCCACCCCCTGTTCAGACACAATTCACAGCCCCTTCAGCTATGGGCTCAGTCCCCAGGCCCCAGCCTTCCAGTTTCACCTATGCTCAGCAGCGGGAAAAGCCACGTCCCACAGGACAACCTGCTGCCCCACCGGACATGGTAAGGAACAGACCCACCCTCCAGATAGTTTGTGACAGGGAGTATGTTGGGGAAGGAGGTAATGGTGTTTAGTACTTGTATCTGATCAACTGAGGGATCAGCTGAGGGAGAGACTTAACTGTATCTTATCTGAGGGGAGGCGGCAGGCAGTAGGTGGAGAAGGGTATTCCCCAGAGATACAGGAAAGGTGGCAGGCATTGCAGGGTGCTCCTGAGAGATACTGTGCTGGTGGGGAAGGGGCACAAACATGGGTGGGCAAGGCTCCCATCCCCCCCAGTAAATGCTCTCTGGCACTGAATATCTTCCTTTCCTTCTGTAGCACAGGGCACCTGTGGGCACTGGTTCAGAGCCCACCAGGGGAAACTCCTCACTGACCATGAAAGAGGTGGAGGAGCTGGAGATGCTGACCCAGAAGCTCATGAAGGATTTGGAGCACCCACCTCATGCTGAAGCCTCTGCTTCTGGTGAGTGTTGGCAAGTGAGGTCCCCCCATGGAGAAGCTGGGTTGTTAGTCTGGGTTGTGGTGCCTATTCCCCTTCTCTAACCCACTCCTTTCTGTGGCAGAACTGTGTGGCCTCTGCCGGAGGCCCCTGTCCCGAACTCAGCCGGCTGTGCGTGCTCTTGACCATCTTTTCCATGTGGAGTGCTTCACCTGCTTTAAGTGTGAGAAGCAGCTGCAGGGGCAGCAGTTCTACAATGTGGATGAGAAGCCTTTCTGTGAGGACTGCTATGCTGTGAGTGATGAGTGGCCCATAGTGTGGGGCATTGCTGTGCTAGAAGAGGAATGGGCATTGGGGGGTGGCGGGTGCTGCTGTGCTGTTAGTGGGCTCAGGGCCCTGTGTGGCTGGCCTGCCCCAGTCTCCCCTCCCTCAATTGCCAGAAGGAAGGCTGCCCGTCCTGTCCAGTGTGCCACCCTGGGGATACTATTGGGTTGGGCTGCTCTGGTCTCTGGCTCACTTGCCCTTTCCTCTCCCTAGGGTACCCTGGAGAAGTGCAGTGTCTGCAAACAAACAATCACAGATCGGATGCTGAAGGCCACGGGCAACTCATACCATCCCCAGTGCTTCACCTGTGTGGTGTGCCAGACCCCCCTTGAGGGGGCCTCTTTCATTGTGGACCAGGCCAATCAGCCCCACTGTGTGGATGACTATCACAGGTAGGCAGGAGGCCTCTGGCCAGAGGAGGAGCCAGCCTCACAGGCAGGTAGTCTCCCTTGAGAGGGGAGCCACCCCAGCACTCACTCGGGCCTCCCTGCAGTGAGGAGTTCTTCCATGCTAGTCTGCCTGTCAGCTCTCCTACCCTGTTTGACTGGATTCCCATTGGGAAGGCTGCTGTTGTCAGTGTCTCCTCTCCTTGTGCTGCAGGAAGTATGCCCCCCGCTGCTCAGTCTGTGCCGAGCCCATCATGCCAGAGCCCGGAAAGGATGAGACCGTGCGTGTGGTGGCCTTGGAGAAGAACTTCCACATGAAGTGCTACAAATGCGAGGTAACCAACCTCTCTTCGAAATCTCCCTCCATTTCCCATACGTCCATGTCTCACTATGGCATTGTCCTGTTCTCAAGCCTGTCAACCCTCCAGTGGGGACCCCCATCTCATTCACATTGGTGTTAGTTGCCACTGAACTTGTCATCTTCTCCCCTGCAGGACTGTGAGAGGCCCTTGTCTATTGAGGCAGATGAGAATGGCTGCTTCCCCCTGGATGGTCACGTACTGTGTATGAAGTGTCACACCACTCGTGCCAAAGCTGCGCGCTGAGGGGCTTGGAGTGGGGAGGGCCCCTGATACCTCTCCTCTCCCATACCAATGGCCTGCATTCCCCTGCTCTCAATGGTCCAATCCCTTTGCCCCACAGAGCACTTTCCTACCTACAGATACCTTGGCAGCAGTCCTTTCTTTACATGGGGATCACCACCCCAATCCCCTCCTCCATACCAGGATCTCCTTCTGCAATGCCTGCTTTTCCTGGCCACAGTGCATTCCAGACTGGGGAGTGTGGCAGATCCCTCTGTTTTCCCCCAAATTGCTCTAGAATGAACATTTCAATGATTCTGGAGGAAATAGGCTGTCTTCTCCAAGTCTGTGCACGCTCTCGCTCTCTCCCCACTCCCCTGCTCCTTCAGCTCCACCTGGTAGAGCTAGGTAGAACTACCTAGTGGCTGTGACTGAGGCTAAAGGTATCTTTGCTTCATGGAGCAGTACACGTATTTGGCATTGTGAGGTGAAGTGCCCATCTCTTCAGTGCTCCTTTCTCTGCTGTCTTCCTCTCATGCCCATGCTCCTAGATGTGGGCATTTCTGAAAAGAGTGGAGACTGAGGTTGTGAGGGGGTCTTGCTCCCTGGGCTGGAAAGAGTTAATCTAGGTCAGGGGTGGCCAACCTGAGCCAGAGAAGGAGCCAGAAATTTACCAATGTACGTTCCCAAAGAGCCACAGAAATGTTAATAGCCCTTTATGAGCTCCCTCCCGGCACCTCCTGCCCACCTGCAGCCCCATGAATCAGCATCTCCCTCCCTCCTGATCAGCTATTCCATGGCATGCAGGAAGCTGGAAGGGGGAGTGGGAGGAGCAAGGACAGGAAGGGTGGAATGGGGGCAGAGCCTGTGGCAGAGCCGGGGCTGAGCAGTGAGCACCCCCAACATTGGAAAGTTGGCACCTGTAGCTCCAGCCCTAGAGTTGGTGCCTATACAAGGAGCCACATATTATCTTCTGAAGAGCCACATGTGGCTCTGGAGCCACAGGTTGGCTACCCTGGATATAGGTTATAGCTTTCCTGCCTCTGTTAGATCTCACCAGATGGCTGATCCTGTCTAACACTTTTTTCCTTGACAGATAAACCTGTCAGCCTGGGGAGGGGCCTCTCGCTGGGTTTGGGGACCCTCTTCCTCCCCTCCCAAAAGATCTCTATTTCCCATTTCCTTTCACTCAGTGTCTTCCTTGGTGCTTGGCCCAGTCGCTTGGCATAGCAAGCTATCGAAAGGATTTGTGTGTTTACAAAGGACTCTTAGAGCTCATTGGTGGGGGAGAGGGGGAGGGGCTGTCAGCACCCAGAAGGGATTGGCACCAAGGTGTGGTATGAGGATTCACTGCCAGCACAAGGTGGGAGGGATGTCTCCCCAGGTATCAATAGGGATTGCTCACTGTTACTGGGAAGGCTGCAGTGATAATTGTGATGTCCTAGTGGGCTCTGCTTGTTGCTAGGGTGATTTCCCCCTCCCTGAATTTCTGACTGAACCGGCATTTTGGATACTGTACTTTCCAGCCACTGTGTGCATCTAATAAAATGTTTTTTATTGAATCTCCTCCTTGGTCAGTTAATCCAACCTTGTGCATGAGAATTGCCTTGTTCCACCACCATACAGCCATGAGAGAGCATTGCTGTCCTCGCAAATGTCTGGTCACTTCCACATTCCACACCTGAGCCCCAAGGCTATGGATTCTGCCTTGTCATTGACAATGAGAAGGGCTGGGCCTCACCCACACTCTGTCATTAGCTTCCTCCTCGCATGGTAAGCTGAAGAGCTCAACCTCTCACTGAAAATCTGGCCCTTAGATCAAAGGTTTTTAGGCACATATTGATACAGATAAGTAGGTGTCGATCTGCTTAGATACCTAACTCTGTTGAAGCATTTCTAGGAGCCTTGGTGTCTTTCAAGAATCTGACCCTAACGCCCTCCATACTTTTGATTAGGTTAATTGTTTGTTCTTTGGATCTTCTGCAGAATTGAATGGATGCACTTTCTTCTTTAGAAGTACGATAGCATCTCTAGGCTCTTTCGCAGTGCTCCTGTTGTATCTGCTGCTTTTTTACTCCTAAATCTATTTGTGGATCTAGCCCCAAGTGATACAGATCCTCAAATCCCCACTCAACTACTGCCTAATTCTCTAGGCATCTAAATGTCCTCTCCTAAAGTTCCTTAGGTGCCAAGTTTTTGCCATTGAGCATGTTCATGGCCGCCTCAGTTGAAGTGCCTAGGTGCTTATCTCACTTAAGCACCAGTGGGCTTCTCAGGTGGGGGAACACCTACTTTTTCTTGCCTGTGGGGAGTTCTCCAAGCATGCCAAACTCCCACCAAAAATGGCAGGAAGGGAGAGTAGTGGTGGTGCCTCATCTAACTCTTAGCTCACTGGTTAGAGCTCTCAGCTGGGATGTGGGTGACCAGGTTCAGTTCTTCTCTCTGCCTGATGTGAAGAAGGGATTTGCATTTGGGTGTTGTCTCATCCCCCCCTCCCCCGAGACTCAAAAGAATGCCCTCATCTCTGGTGTATGGAGTCCTCTCTCTGGCCTTAAGTATTTAAACAGCAGAACAACACAAACAAGGGAATGCGCCTGGCACCAGTCCCCGCAGAGCCCAGCTCCTGCACCCAGTTCCTGGGGCCGCAGCACCCGCCTCCTCCAGCTAGGGTTGCCACGGCTCTTTCAGAGGCACCACCGGGGCAGCCCAGCTCCTCCTGCTGCTATGGCACCCGGTTCCTCTGGCGGGGGCTACTGTGGCACTTGCAGAGGAGCTGCCAGGGCCACCCGGCTCCTCCTGCCTTATTGGAAACCCAGCAGCAGGAAGAGCGGCTCCTCTGCAAGCACCGCGGTGCTGGGCTCCTCTGGCCAGAGCTGCCACAGTGCTTGCAGAGAAGCTGTCTGGCTTCTCCTGCCGCAGCGGCGCCTGGTTCCTCTGGCCAGGGCTGCGCGCCCCTGTGAGTGGTCCTGTGCGCACCCCAGTTTGAAGACCACTGCTCTAGTGTCTTGCTGGGATAGGTATACAGGCAAAGCAATTGTCATGTAGACAAGGCCTTAGTTCCAGTAGTTGAGGCCTTAAAGGCCAAAGAATCTCTTGCAGGAGAGACGGCTACCTAGCCTCCTTTTGAAAAACTCCAGTGAAGAAGCTTCCACAACCTCCCTAGGCAGTCTGTTCCATTGTCCTACTGTTCTTACAGTTAGGAAGCTTGTCCTGCAATTTTAATCTAAATCGGCTAAGCTGTAGTTTGATCCTATTGACTCTTGTCCTGACTCTGTGGCAAAAGAGAACAATTTTTTCCATCTTTTTTTTTTTTTATGGCAGCCTTTCAAGTATTTGAAGATGGCTGTCATGTCCCTCCACCCTGACCTTAATCTCCTCTTTTCCAAACTAAACATACCCGTTCCTTCAGCCTTTGCTCATATCACTTCCATTCCACCCCTTTGATCATCTTTGTTGCTTGCCCCAGATCCTTTTCAGGTTCTCTGCATCCTTTCTATGCAGTGGTGACCAAAGTTGAATACAGTACTCAAGCTGAGGGCTAACCAGTGCTGAGTAGACTATAATGTGACTTCTGTGGTGGACTTGCATGCTATGCCTTAATTCAACCTAAAATTGCATTTGCTTTTTTTTAACAGCATTGCATTGCTAACTCATGTTGAGGTTGTGATCCACGACAACGCTTAGATTCGTCTCAGCAGTGTATTTGTGCTTTTGGTTTTTCTTCCCTAAGTCTAGCACCTTATATTTTTGTTTAATTTTATTTTGTTGTCTATAGCCCAATCCTCCAATTTATCAAGCTCCCTCTGAATTTTAGCTCCAAAATATTGGAAATCCCTCCCCCACCACACCAAGCTTTGTGTCATCTACAAACTTGATCAGTGTGCTCTCTATACCTACCTCCATGATGGACAGACAACAGATCACGGTGGAACCCCACTTGAGACATCCCTGCAATCTAACATCATTCCATTAATAGTTACTCTTCATAATTGTTTAGCCATTTTTGTATCCACTTAATGGTAATTCACCAATCCTGCATTTCTCCAGTGTAATTATCAGAATGTCTTGTGGGACTGTCAAGCCTTGCTGAAGTACGGTATAATAGCACCATGTAGCAGGCATGTGCAGTAAACAAAAGCCTTTCTGCAATACATCTGTGAGGGATGGGGTCAAAATTTGCAGTAAGAAATCTAATTCTGAATTTCTTGTGTGCATTTAAACCAGCAATATACAGTAGACTCTTGATTGTCCAGGATGATAGGGGAAAAATTTAGTCCTGGTTAATAAAATCCTGATGATAATCACCATCCATAGGAAATATAGGGAGCGGGGATTGGTTTGCCAGCCACCCTGCTCCGGGGAGAGGGGGTGTTGATTCACTGGCTGCCCTGTGCCCTGGTGGGGCTTTTTTGTGTGTGTTTGGGGTGGCAACAAAGCCAGAGCCGACCCTGCGAGTTACGCATATTTTTTTTTTTGACATCCTGGTTAATCCACATCCTGGATAATCAGTCTACTGTTCCTTGTTGATTGTCTACTATATGCTTCCTCTAGTAGAAAAATGCTTAAGTGCTTGTGTTTGCATATAGACTGGCCCAGTGACCTAATAGCTGAATGTGATTGTTGCTAGGGTGACCACATACAAGTGTGAAAAATCAGGACAGGGCCTAGGGGGTAATAGGTGTCTATATAAGACCCCCAAATATCGGGACTGTCCCTATAAAATCGGGACACCTGGTCACCCTAGTTGTTGCATACCTGAAACTGCACAACAGGACCAAGAAGTGAAGCATAATATTCCATCTCATTGAAATGGCATGGGACAGTGAGTAGGAGTATAGAAAATGTGGGCTGCTGGCCTGAAATATGCAGTTTTGCAGATGGCAAACTGGATCTTTTCCAGAAAACCAGTCTCACTGATTGGTGTGGGGCAGTAAGCACTATGTACAAGCTAGATAAAATGGATACTGTATCTACTATTGTAGTGGTCACCAACCAGTCGATCATGATTGACTTGTCAATCCTAGAGGATGTCCCAGTTAAACAAGATCTCTGGTGATGTAGCGTGGCTGCCGCCAAGGCAGACTCCCTACCTTGGCCCCACACTGCTCCTGAAAGCAGCCCCCCTTTGTGTGCTGCTCCTGATTGCAAACATTGCCCCTGCAACTCCCATTGGCAGGGAGAACGGTAGGAGCAGTGCTTGCAGGGAGGGGCAGCATGTGGAGCCACATGCCCCTGTCCTTAAGGGCCACAGGGTACGTTGGCCCTTTCCGGGAGCGGTGTGGGGCCAGGATAGGCAGGGAGCCTGCCTTAGTCTCTGTCACCAACTGGGAGCTGCCAGAGATAAGTGCTGACTGGTGGGAGGCTGCACCCCAAGGCCTGACCCCCCTCCTGGAGCCAGCACCCCATATCTTCTGTACCCCCAGCTTGGAGCCCCATCCTACACCCCAATCCATTGCCCCAGGCTCAGCCTAGAGCTCCTCCCACCCTGCGGATGCCTCGCCTCCACCTTGGTGAGGGTGACAGAGAGCAGGCAGGACTTTGGGAAAGAGGCAGAGTAGATCCTTGGTTGAAAACTGATTTTGGGTGTAGAATGGTTGGAGACCACTGTGCTGCTGACTGCTAGTGTCCTTCCATAGGGAGTTGCTGCTTGGTTGTGCCTCCCATTTTTATTTTGGGGGTATTTTCATGCTGCTGCTGTGCTTCTGCCTCGCTTGACTGGAATTCTGGGGATGTGCTATTATCATTTCTGAGTAAAACACAAATACACTAGTGACAGATAATGGAGTTGCATTTGCTTTTTCTTAGCACGCTAATTCATTACCAATTGTAGCCAACAGGGATACAAGTCCTAGAAGTGCCTTTGATTGCTATTGAAGCAAGCTTGTTCAACAGGAAACTGATGTGTAGCCCGTCAAGTTAGAGCAGCGGAAGGATCTTGTGCTGAGAGAACTTGGACTGGGGTGCCTTTCCAAAAAGGTGGTGTGGAACTGGAGTCTGCTCATTCCTCCTCTTCCCACCACACTGGAACATACTCCTAGCCACTAAACTTGTGTGAAATGGGGGTGTCCAGACTGCTGCAGGGACTTTGTGAGAACTAATTGGTCTTTGAATTTAAGGGTTTTTAAAAATCTTTGATCCATAAGTTTGGAAATGGCTTATGGGAAGCTTGCTCTTCTGTGTTTAAAAAAATTAAAAAAAAAATCTGGCTGAAAATGGTGGTGAATCTGAACTGATCTATTTGAAACCTGTATGTGACCTTAGGTAGAAGCAGGTAGAGAATTTTTTTCCCCCCATTGAAAATTTTGATAGGTGAGGGGAATTCTCAAAGGGTTTCATTTCTTGACGATATTCCTCAGTTTAATAAAAAAACGTTGGTGGAGTGCACAGCACGGCCTATAGTTTCAGGTTGTCTAACACTTCCCATTATAAGCCCTGTTTTTCGGTTACTAAAAACTGCCCAACTCTTTTTCTTTTTTCAGCCTGAAATTTTCCATGCTTCGGCTTTGTTTGGGGGTGTGTGTGTGTGTGTGTGTCAGAGCACAAGCAGTTCAGGCGTTTCTGGGATCGGGGTGGAGAGAAGATAAAATCACACACATTGCCAGAGTTGTTTTTAGAAACAAAATTGGCTGTAACATCTCCATAACTTTGAGTAGGAATTCAAAAACTGGCCTGTCATGTGCTGAGACATGTGCCATCCAAGTATTTGCCAAGTTATCTATGCCTCTAAACATCTCACCATTTGCCCAAGCTCAGTGCAACTTACTCTACAGATGTTCCTTGATTTGCAGAATGCTTCAAGTGCATAGGCTCTCAGTACCCGTTTGTTTAGGGGAAGATGCATCAGGCTTCAAGTCAGCAGAACAGGACCTCACCTATGGCCTTTTCTACTGCCTGGTGTTTAATGTTTCTGTATACTTCATAATTCTTGTGGCTAAACAAGGCTGCATGTCCCTACCCAACTGGCAGAAAAATATTCTTCACTCTTTACAACTAGAGGCTACCGAGAAATTGCCCAAGCGTATGGTTACGTTACATACCTTCTTTCTCTCCCTCATCTGTTATAAGGATAGACAGTGGCTGAAGGATTGCTTATGGGATGCCTACCACATTGGAAGATGTGTACAGTATCAGGGAGGAGATTGCATGAAAAAAAGATGATGATGTGGTTAAGCCCCTGGATTGGAAACTAGGCAGTTTTTCTGTCTGACACAGACTTCAAGCTGCTGCTGGGCAAATCACTTAAACCAGAGTTTTTGCAAGATTGCTAATTGTATGCTATTCATTTTTTGGAGTTCCACCATGAAACACCTATGATCTGACTTCTGCACTTGTGAGAGTGCTCCCAACTAAAGTTGGAGACAGTGGGCGCTAAGGATGGTCATTGCATCAAATGGGACTTAAAATGGTTCATACACAATTTGGCTTTAATGTATCTGTGCCTGTGTTAATTCCTCAGCTATCTTATCTCCATCTCTCAGAGATGTTGGAAAGTTACATTCAGTTGTGTGGGAGGCTCTCTGACATTGTCAAAGCAACTCATGAGGAAATATTTATTCCTGTAGTCAATAAAATAAATAAAAAAAATTGGATAGCTGCTTCTGACTGAGGGAAGAGTTCTAGGGAAAGATAGTAGGTGACAATGTATATATATCATATCTCAATATATACTAGGATTACAGCATAAGGTAGGATGATGGTAGGGAATGTTACTGAACTTGGGGATTGTGAATAAATAAACTATTTGACCGTATGTCTACTCTGTCACTTTTGGTGTTGAGCAGAAACCAGGCTGCATCGAGTTTCTGACTCTACAGCAAGTAGGTTATCTCATCAGCCTGCTATGTTCCAGTTTATTAAGACCAATGTTTAGTTTTAGGTGGTTAAGGTCAAATTTGCCCTCTTGAAATCCAGCTAGACTTAACACTGCTGCTTAAAAACTGCTGCAAGCTTTAACAATGTTCCAGATGGATGACTGCACCCTTATTGCTCTTTGTTCTGCATGGACTTGGAAAGCAAAAGTCTAGCTTGAGATCTCAATATCTCTTCCTTAGCATACATCACTTGGGAAGGCACTCTACTTACTTATGGAGCCAGCCCCCTTAGGGGGTGAACACTGCTGAGCTGAGAGTCCCACAAGCCACGATTAAGGAAATTCTGCCAATCCTGAGTTTTGCTTTATTTCAAGGGACTACAGCTCTTATTTCATCTGTCTTGTTTTTCTATGGTCCATGTGCCACTAGCACCCTGGGACAGCTCTCTTCCTCATGTCCTTGCTGAGAGCCATTGTATTTCCTGCAGCACTAATAAGGACTGGGAGCCTTATCTGAGCAGATCAGCAGCATGTGGTGTGTGACCATGCAGTTCAGATAACTTTCCCTTTTTTGTGATCAGCTGCAGAACTAATCTGAGGGAGGGGGAAAGAATGTCTTCTGAACAGAGAGCCAGGAGTAATGGTGTCTGGAAAGGGCTCCAGGCCTGTGGCTCCTGCATTATTCTTCACTACTGCAATTAAAATGCTACCTTGTGCTTCAGTGGGGAGTAGGAGTTTTCTTGGGAAGGATTTGACATTCTGGTATCTGACTCCTGTGAACAGGGGAGATTGGGAAAGCAAGCTTTAAGTAGAAGAGAAATCTCCATTCTCTGATGCTGGCCTGCCATAGAGTAGCATCTCTCATGCATGTGGCTGCAGAGTTGACAGGAGTGTCATTTCCATAGCATCAGCTAGGAGTGCCTATGCTGGCTTCACTTGAGTGCTTGCACAGCTGACAGCTGTGCCACTGCAGCAGGGCTGTGATCTGCCAGGTCTTACAATACCAGAGCAGCCAGTTTGGGCTGGCACTGGGAGATCTCCAGGGACACCACAAGTGGTGCAGTACTAATCGATATACCAGTAAACTCTGCCTCACTAGTGTGAGGGATTCCTGTGGTTGAGTGCCTGTTGGGGAAAGGTATAAGCCACCTCAGGTTTGAGCAGTGTGGCATAGCTGGCCCTTACAGTGCTCACCCTGCATCTGGGCACTACTGAAGGAACGCTCCCTTATAGTGCCCACATACTAGTCAAAGAAAGCCACAGAGTTTTATTAACAAAAAATTTACAGCCCACAGTTCCTTCCCCCTGAGCACTGAGACTTTAAAAATCCATATTTCTTCCACACAGGAACAATTTCCCCCTTGCAGCAAAAATAGCCCATCCCCACATTTGGAACAGGCTGCAGGGGAGAACAGGTGGCAGAAAGGGAGGTACAGGCTACACATGTGGGGTATGAATATTCCTGCTTCAGCATTAACCCTGGTTCTGTCTCATGGAAGAAACCACAGGAAGCACGTGAGCAAGAGAAGTTACCCCATTTCCTTCTTTTTCAGGCTCTCCCCTCCCTCACTGGGAGGATGGGGCAGTGTCTAGTAGGCGAAGGAGTATATTGTTACTAAGCATTATTGGTAGATATACTCACTGCAATGAGAATTAAGAACAATCCTTACCCTGATCTCTGCAGATAATTGTACCTGCTTCCACCATAACAATGAAATGGGGAAGGCAGATGCATTGTTGCAGCAATAGGGAACATATGCTACAAAGATGGTAGCCGGAAAAGCAGGGATGGGGCTTTCTGCTGTCCCAGCTCCGGTGTGAGTTCCCCAGAGATTCTCCTCTGTATTTCAGCTCATGTTGCTCACCAGATCTTAACAGGGCTGTCACTCCATGTCTGTGCATCCCTAAAGATTTCCCCCTCTGTATCACTCAGGCCCCAGTCTGTGCTGCAGAGGCTATTTCAGTGCTTCACAGAATATTGTACAGAGAACATCAAGTGTTGGAGCTGAGAATGCTGTCCTGGCTCTAGTGTATATATAGGACCCTGCAGCCTTGGTGCAGACGCACACATGGATTGCGCAAAGGAGCAGGCAGAGCGGACAGGTTTTTCAGGAGAGTTTTTTTTGTGCTGTTGTTTTGATTGCTTCAGTCTCTCTTCTTGGAAACAACTGCCGTGGGAATGGCTCCATGTGATACCCAGAAGGCTTGGGAATGTTGGCAGCTTGAGGGCCTGAGGCCTGGTCACTCTTTGAAGCCCTGGATGCTACAGAGAATCCTCTTCTGGTGGCCTGGAAGGGACACCCCCATCTTTTTCAAGTCCCTTAAAGAAATTGGGGGAGGGAGAAGAGAAAGATCAGAAGAGAAAGACCCAGTTCCTAGGTCAGAGGTGGGCAAACTGCAGCCCATGGGACCATCCTGCCTGGGCCCTGACCTGGTCAGGGAGGTTAGCTCCCAGCCCCACCCCTGCTGTTCCCCCTCTCCCGCAGCCTCATCTCGCCGTGGTGCCAGTGCTCCTGCCACTTTCAGCAGCATGGTAAAGAGGTGGGGATCTGGGAGGGGGTTTGGATAAGGGAGTTCCAGGGGACAGTCGGGACAGGGAATAGGGGGCAGTTGGATGGGGTGGAGATTGGGGGAGTGGATCTGATGTGGGAGTCTGGGGGGGCTGTCAGGGGGTGTGGGGTGTGAATGGGTCTAGGGTTCTGAGGGGAGCAGTCAGTCAGGGGTTGGGAAATGGGAGGGGATGGATACAGGGAGGGGGTCAGGCTGTTTAGGGAGGCACATCCTTCCGTACCTGGCCCTTGATACGGTTTCACAATCCCAATGTGGCCCTCAGGCCAAGAAGTTTGCCCACCCCTGTCCTGGGTCCAGGCACTTCTCTCTGCTTCTAGGTTATCATCTGCTGCCCCGCAGTGCCCTCCCCTGTAGTCAGTGGATGTTGAGAGCCCATTGCAGGGCTGTAAGTCACTGGGGCCATCAGACTCAGCAGCTTATTCTTCCTGCCAGCTGCTGTCTTCTTGGCATGGGGACATAAAGGGAGGAAGACAGACACCCATGGCACAGGACCTAAATGTCACTGCTATAACTATCCCACCCTTTACACAAGTTGACTCCCCGTCCACCCATCAAATAAACCAGACTCTTCCTACGTCCCACTCCTGTGGCTCCTGTCCTTCCTCTGGGCAGATGTTTCCTCAAATTATGTATTATCATACTCCCCTGGTCCTATGCACAGTGGCCCCAACCTCTCCCCTTTCTTGATATCTCCTTGCAAGCATGAGGGCTGTGCCACCCATGCAGCCTGTTCTGACTCCTTCCTAATGAACATCAACCGCATGGGCTCCCTGCTGTCCAGGTGGCATGGATGAGCAGCACCTGGTTCAGGCTCCACCTGTACAGAGCAGAGACAACTTTGTCAGTTGGTAGTGCCTGCAGAGGAATCTGTCCTCAAAAGTAGGGGGAGTCCTCAAAGGTAGGGGGAATTCAGCTCTACTCCTGGATGTACTTTCCCCTCTGTGTCTGAGCAGGAGACAGCCCCCTTTTTAGCTGTGGAGACCTAGGCAGAAATTTAGCGTCTCTAAGCCAGACATGCTGTTCTTAGAGCAGACTGTGACTGCCACGGAGAAACTAAAGCTGGCAGAGCATAGAGTGGCTGGCCAGCTGACAGAGAGACCACGGAGAACATGTCCCTACAGAGCCTCACATTCTGCCTTCCCTACCTAGCCAGTTCAGAGTCTGATGGAAGCCCCTGCTCCTCATTCCAAAGTTCTACATGGGCTGGGAGCAGGCCTGCTCAGGAGACAGCCTCTCAGTGCTCAAGAAGAGCAGCTGCTTGTGGTTGATGGCAGTCCACAATACAACTGCAAGGACACAGCATAACCCTTATATTTCAGACTCCAGGAGGGCAGAGCCGAGAAGACCATCAGCTAGCAGAGCCTATGAGGAGTGGGAGAACTACAGCTATGGAACAAGCTCCAGAGGACTAATATGAGTCGGTTTTATCACCTTCTGGGAAAGGGGAAAGCTCTCCCTTTGTGACTCCAGAGAGCACGAAGGGGACACTATGATCCTGCCTCTGGATACTTCCACTGCATGCATCTGACGAAGTGGGTATTAGCCCACGAAAGCTTATGCTTCAATACTTTTATTAGTCTATAAGGTGCCACAGGACTCTTTGTCACTTCTGTGATCCCCTTGGGTAATCTGGCTTCCCATTTCTGGAGGTGTGCTCAGATACCACAGGGATAGCTGCATAAGTTTAGTGTGGGTCTCGCCCCATGCCTTGCTGCCCCTAAGGAGAGTCAGGTCCACACAGGAGGGCTGCAGTGGCTTCTGCTTACTCAGTAGTGAGCTCCAGGATAGAGTCCATGGTGTCCAAGCCAGCGGTGCGGAAGTTGATGATATACCGCTTCATGCGGATGGATTCCAGCCATTCTGGGATTGACTGATAAGGGATCCCATCAGACCCACTGCAGCTGGGGAGCCGCAGCGTCACTCTGGGGACAAAAAAGTCATTATTAAGGCAACTACCTTTAACTGAACGCCAGCACCATAAAACTGGAACTTATCTAAAGAGCAAGAGTACCCTCTACTGGCACCAGGCAGATTTGTCTGCTCCCTACACTCCTTGAGCCTTAACTCAGCAATAGTATCTAGTGCTGGCACCAAAGAGACAGAACTTCCATGTCCCGTACACACAGCCTGGAGATTCTTCTCCCCTGTGTTGTCAGTGGCCCATTCTCTGGGGAAAGCACCAGTGTTGGAGCCAGGAACCAACTGCATTCTCTCCCAGTTCTGTGGAACCTCCCAACCCAGCACCACCTACCTGGGGTCAAAGTCTGCAACAGATCGGAGTAAATGGGGGCTGGAGATGAAGTGTTCTAGTTGGCCCTGGATCTCCTGGAAGCGGGGCCGCCGCATGCGATCATGCAACCAGCAGCCTTTCATGAGCTCATAGAGAATGGATGGGCAGTCCACAGGGGGAGGGAGTCGGTACCCATCCTCTATGCTCTTCATCACCTACACACAGAAGGGCAGAGAGACTTGTGACCAGATTCTACTCATGGCAGAGACACCACAGAGATTATCAAAGAGGAGTACAAATACCTCCATAGGGAAGGCCATGCAATGGTCATAGAGTTTTGTGGGGCTCTGTGCAATGAAAAGCAGATGGGATCACTTCATAAACAGGTGTGGGGGAAGGTTACCGGGGTGCCTAGCGAGGGATTAGAATGCTTGTGCCAGGAAGCAAACTGATAGGTACAATGCGGTTTAAACTGACACTTGTCACTGTGCCCCCACGTCCATACACACATTCATCTTTCCAGATGTGAGATATAGTTTATAGTCCTGTCCCAGCACTGGTGGGGAAAGGGTTAACAGCCTCAGAGGAAGAATCCAGTGGAATAACCTTGTTGAACTGGGGGGTGGGAAATAGGGATGATGAGGTAAGATAATTATCCAGAATACTACAAAAGGGTAGTCTGGGTGGGTGGAGATCAAGAGAGGTTTTCAGAGGGGAATGGGGGAAAAGAGCTTTTCTCTGTACTTATGGTGTGGTTGGTCGGAGTAAGCCATCCTTTATCTTTATATGGGATTATAGCTGAAGAAACCCTTGCTTAACTAACCCTGCTGGGAGCAGCCTGCCACATGGGGTGGAGGAAATACAAGTGTGACACTCCAGAGGCCTAGGTCTTGGTTTCCTCGCCTCACTAATATAAATGAAGTGAAGGTAACAAGAGTTTATTCCCCTGTCATATTGCAGAGGTTAGCATACACTGGTGGCTGTGGCTCTTCTTAGAGGGGCTAGGGTGCCACAGCAGGGATTACAGACAGTGGGTTCCCCAAAGTAGGCAGTTCTATGTGTCTTGTCCATTCCATTCAGTGTAGGCCCAGCCCTGCCTGCTCAGCATATGACCTCCATGCTAACACCACAGCCTCTCCCTCCCTGTTACCTCCTGATTAGTCATGTCTCCATAGGGCTTGTCCCCAAAGGACAGGACCTCCCACATGACAATGCCGTAACTCCAGACATCGCTGGCAGAGGTGAAGATCCGATGGGCAATGGCCTCGGGTGCTGTCCAGCGGATGGGGATCTTCCCGCCCTGCAGGGAGGGGCCAGAGCACAGCTACCAGTTACCATCTGGTCATATTTCAGCACTGTTCACCCCAGAGGATCCCAGAGTGCATTACAAATCACATATAACAATGTGCTCGCTTCATCCACCAGTGACATGCAGCCATCTCTGAGCTAAATATGACAACTTTTTAACAGTGAGTGACACAGATTTGGGGACAAAATGAAGGAGACTCTTTTATCCAACTGAATACACAGGGGGAATGCTTCAGAGGAGTCAGAACCATCCAAGCTGGAATTTGGTGAGGACACCACAGTTAATCCCTGAAGTTTACACAAAGTGACACAGACTCTTAACTAGGGTGACCAGATGTCCCAATTTTATAGGGACAGTCCCCATTTTGGGGTCTTTTTCTTATATAGGCTCCTATTACCCTCCACTCCCTGCCCTGATTTTTCATATTTGTTGTCTGGTCACCCTGCTCTTAACTGACTGCCATGGGTCAGGACTTTGGTTTTACACCTCACCTAAAAGACAGCCCCTCCAGCACAGTGCTGGCCAGCACCATGCTGAGGTCCATACTGCCTCCAGAGGGAAGGGCGCCACCTTCTGAGTCATCCACTCCCCTCCTGGGAGGTTCCCCATCCAAATCTTCACCTGGCCTGGTCTCCCTTAGCATGAGATCTAGAAGGCTCTCTACCCACAATGTACAATAATTCCATTTAGAAGTTATAAGACCCTGAGAGACCCCCACCCTTCACACAGGTTGTTGCCATGTTACCTTAGTTTCATATGTCCCCTCCACGTCATTTTCCAATATCCGGGACAGGCCGAAGTCAGACACCTTGCACTGCAGATTGTGAGTTACCAGGATGTTGCGGGCAGCCAGGTCTCGGTGCACGTAGTTGCGGTCTGAGAGGTAGGTCATGCCTGAGGCAATGCCCTGCAGCATAACTACCAGCTGTACAGAGCTGAATTTCTCCTCATTCTCCTGCAAAGTGAGGGGGAAAGAAACAGGTCCCATCAGGACACTGGAGTCTGCAGATTCTTGACTAGCAGACTTACCAGCTCACAAGGGGATTAGTGAACATCACAGGTGAGAGGATCAGAAGGGAGGAAGGAGAGCCCTCCAGAATCGTAACCAGGGATCTGCAATTCATTTCCCAGCAGGGAAAGCCCCTGGACAATAAACAGTCTGAATGAGATCCAGCCTCAGCTGCTTCAGCTTTGGGTGCAATTCAGAGAATCATAGAATCATAGAATATCAGGGTTGGAAGGTGTCACAGGGGGTGAGGGAGTCCCGTTCCCATACCCCCCACTTCCTGGAATTCACAGTGATTCTTAGCCAGCCAGTGGATCAGAAGGTTTATTTGAGATGCCAGGAACACAATCCAACTCAGAGCTTGTCAGTACAAACAGGACCCCTTAGTCAGGCCCTTCTGGGGGGCAGGGAGATAAGACCCCAAATCCGGGCTCCCTCCTCTTCCCCAGCCAGCTTCTACTCCCCTCCAAACCCTGCAGCCGTCTCCCTTCCTTCATTCACTTCCCGGGCCCTAGGTGTCAACTCCCCTCCCCCTTCTCATCTAGGTTACAGCTCCAGGTATCCCGATCAGAGCAGCTTCCCCTCAAGAGTCACGTGCACCCTCCTCCCTGCTTGTCACAGAAGAGACCTCAGGAGGTCATCTGATCCAATCCCCTACTCAAAGCAGGACCAACACCAGCTAAATCATTCGAAGTGAACAGAGCTGTCTGTGAGTGGAAGTGGCCAAAATGGCCTAGTTTCTCTGTCCCTCAGCACAGGCAATGGATGGCAAGTGCCCACAGCATACAAACACATTACAAACCCCTGTCCCTCACCCGGAGAAATGTGTCCAGGGCACCATTCTCCATATATTCAGTGATGATCATCATCGGCTTCCCTGGGGCAAGAGGAAAAGAGAGCATCACCCACACTGCACCCCACTCTGCTACAGGACCCACCACGAGCCACCCAGCTCCCTTACACACAAGGCAGCATGACTCCTCACCTCCTGTTCACCCTGAAGTGCCCTTCACCCCACACTTCCAACTTGGAGCCCAGCCCCAGCCAGCTCCCTGCCTTCCCCCCTCACACTTCCAGAGATGAATTCATACCTTTCTTCTCCTCATGCCCAAGGGAGACACATCCCTTCTCCTCACTTCCCCACGATCCCTACCGGGGGGAGGCTGTCTCATGATGGTGTCCCCTGACTCTCACAGAGCTACATCCCTCTCCCTGCCACAGGCTAACATGATGGTAGTCTTCCTCTCCTCCCCGCACACACTAGTGGGAGGCACCCTCTCCTTCTCTGGCTGTCACAGGAATATGGCCATTCTACCCCCAACCTGGACTCGCACAGCGGTGCCCATCACTGCCTATCTCACATGGGCTCTTACGCTTAGTGACGACCCCCTCCAGGTGCACGATGTTGTGGTGATTGAACTGGCCCATGATTGTTGCCTCACGCAGAAAATTCCACCACTGAGAGTCTGAATACGTTGACTTCAGGGTCTTGATGGCGACCACAATACGTTCCTTCCCTGGTAGGCGCAGGGTGCCACGATAGACTTCCCCAAACTCCCCTGCGGCACACCAGAGACAGAAGGTTACTGGGGAATGCAGGAGGAGGGACATCAGACAAGGGAAGGTGTGAGGAGGAGCCCAGGAATGAGGGCATGGAGACAGCCCCAATGAGACTCACCCTCTCCAATAACATTCTCCATGGTGACGTAGGCCACATCTAGTTCCTTGGTGAACTCCAAGACCCCCCTGCTCGGGTCATCATAGGGCTGTAGATCCACATAGGGCTTCAGCCAGACCTTCTCCTCTATGGCAAAGGGAAACAGAGAGAAATAAACACCCTGTCACCAAGATTCCTGGGACTCTCTTGAGAGCTGGGATGCTCTGGCTTCCCGACCAGAGCATTGGGCGAACCAGCTGGCAATCGTATGTGGAAAACCAGAGCCATTAAGGGAAGAGACAAACTAATGTAGAAAGTCAAGGAAGCTCATCCAGAGCCAGGGCTTTCCAGTCTCTCATTGAGAATGTCTGACCCACCCCAGACCTCCCTCTGGACCTGCAGCCCTCACTCTCACTCTCAGAGCTCCCCTCCCCTTCCTGGCTTTGGATCTCACCTCGGTCGAAGGCTGAGATGTCATAGTCTGGCTGTGCATGGTGACAATGGACTTTCCTGGAAGACATAGACAGACAGTCATCATCAAACCTGAATGATCAGCAGAGCAACAGGACACTGAGGCAAAGGCAAGAGCAGATGTCTCAGAGTCTTCTTCCCAGCTGGTCAGGATCTGGACTCCATGCACTCTGCAGCAGTGTGGATCCAGGTGCTGTACCCACTTCCCTGTTTTCCGATGCTGAAGGTGAGAAATACTGCAGCAGCTTCATTTACAGTTAAAGCTGAGGTTTTAACTCACTACACATGGGAATGAACAATACCATTGCACAGGACCCAGGGAAGTTACTTAGAGATTAAAAACCATTAATTTACATTGTCCCCACACTTTTAGTTTTCAGTGTGCCACAGGTCCTTCTAGTGACAACATATAATGGCATCATAGGGCTTGGCTTCACTTGCAGATGTAGGGCTTGGCTACACTCGCACTTTATAGCGCAATAAAGCCACCCGGAGTGGAGAATCAGAGAGGTAGCCATGTTAATCTGGGTTTGCAGAAGCAACAAAGAGTCTTGTGGCACCTTAAAGACTAACAGAAGTATTGAAGCATAAGCTTTAGCGGGCTAGTACCCACTTTCGACGAAGTGGGTACTAACCCACGAAAGCTTATGCTTCAATACTTTTGTTAGTCTTTAAGGTGCCACAAGACTCTTTGTCGCCACCAGGAGCGCTCTACCTTTACTACCCATCCACACTGGCAAGGCACGTAGAGCGCTCTGATTCCACATCTGGAGTGCTCCTGGTACTCTACCTCCCTGAAAGGAATAACATTTGTTGCGCTCTTGCTGGAATGCCGCAGCACTAGTGTAGACACCTAATGCACTCAGACTTGCATCCGGAAACGTCCCACAATGCCTGTTCTATCCACTCTGGTCATCAGTTTTGAACTCTGCTCCTCTGTCCTCAGGTGACCAACTATCAGACCCGCCCTTTAAATTCCCTGGGAATTTTGAAAATCCCCTTCCTGTTTGCTCAGCCAAGCGTGAAGCGCTCTCAGTGCATCTTTCCAGGTGACCATGCCTCCTCGCACCAGGCGATCCTCAGCATGGAGCAAAGGCAAGGTGCTGGACCTCATCAGTGTTTGACGGGGAGGAAGCTGTACAGTCCCAGCTGCGCTCCAGCAGTAGGAATTACGATACCTTCAGGCAGATATCAAGGGCCTTGATGGAAAGGAGCAATAACCGGGATGCACTGAAGTGTTGGGTTAAAGTAAAGGAGCTGCAGAATGCCTACTGCAAAGCCCGCGAGGCAAACAGCTGCTCCGGTGCTGCCCCTGCAACCTGCAAATTCTACAAAGAGCTGGACCTGATTCTTGGGAGCGATCCCGCCTCCACTCCAACAACCACCATGAGACTTCCGAGCCCAGCACAGCAAGGGGGAGGAGGAAGAGGAGGAGGAGGAAAGCATGATCGAGGATGCTGAGGAATCCCCGAAACCCCTTGAGGCATGCAGCCAGGAGCTCTTCTCGACCCAGGAGGAAGGCACCCACCTGAGTGGTTGGGGAAGGACAAACAATAGAGGAGGTTTCTTTTTTATGTGAAGGAAGTTTTTAGATGTGGGCTGTTTGGGCAAGGATGGTAAGGACTGCATGCATGCCTAGATTCGCATTGATGTCGTCTATCACATTGCGGTAATCGGCATCGATGAACTCTTCAAAAGTCTCAGCAGGTTTATTGGGAGAGCCAGTGTAGTTCTTGTCCCAGTCAGGCTAACGTGTCCACGCCACTCTGCTGCAAGAGGTGGGGGGACCATTGCTGCACACAGGCAAGCTGCATATGGGCCAAGGTGGAAGCCGCATTGTAGTAGAAGACCCTCCCTTGCACGGAAGATCACCCTTAGCAATGAGATATCTTCCAAGACGAAGACCCTCCCTTGCACGGAAGATCACTCTCAGCAATGAGATATCTTCCAGGATGAACTCCTGTGGAGAATGTTGGGACAGAGTTCAGTGTAGGTGCTCCCTGCAGCTGTTGGCTCTCCTCAAGGACAGTACAGCTATGGAACAATCAGTCCCCCCTTGACCCTGTGCTTACTCATCATTTCTGGAGTTCCCATGGGTTGTGTGTGCTTGCTTTGGGACAGGCAAAGTATTGTTTCGTACGGACTATGATTACCCTCCGTAAGCGTGGGGGAATCATTGCTCTGTCTGGTGTATACAATACAGTCTCTGTTAAGTGTTGCATTTTGCCTGTATAGATGTAACCTTGAGATCTCAGCCATCAGTCTTATCACCAGCCGATAGACTGAGAAGAGTCAGGAAGTGACCACATAAAAGCAAAGAAGATATGCTGCACTAAGTGATGCAGCTGTCTGTGGAAGAGAATCGAAAGACTTAGAAGTGGAGGGAGAGTGAAAGGAGGATCCACCAGGAAAATGCGACGCATCGGCGGCAAAGCACGGAACAGCTGATTAGCGACTCTATCCAGGCGCTTATCTCCATGCAGGCGGAGCACTACCATACTCGCCCCCGAAATGGCCAAAAGCACACCCCACAGTCATTTGGCACTGGCTCAGCCTGTAGTTGAACCATTCCTGGCTGCTGTCCAGACTCCCTGTGTAGGGTTCACTAGCCATGGCATTAAAGGGTAAGTGGGGTCTCCAAGGATCACAATGAGCATTTTGACTTCCCCTATGGTGATCTTCTGGTCTGGGAAAAAAGTCCCAGCTTGCAGCTTCTTGAACAGGCCAGTGTTCCGAAAGATGCGTGCGTCATACACCCTTCTGGGCCAGTCTGCATTAATGTCAATGAAACGCCCACAATGATCCACAAGAGCCTGGAGAACCATGGAGAAATATTCCTTTTGGTTAATGTACTTGGACGCTAGGTGTTCTGGTGCCAGAATTGGAATATGTCCCATCTATTGCCTCTCCACAGTTAGGGAAACCCATTTGTTCAAAGCCAGCCACAGTGTCATGCACGTTACCTGGAGTCACAGTTCTTCTGAGTAGGATGTGATTAATGGCCCTGCAAAGTTGCATCAAAGTTATTCCAATGGTCGACTTTCCAAACTGGTTAGCAACCAATCGGTAGCTGTTTGGAGTTGCCAACTTCCAGACTGCAATAGCCACCCACTTCTCCACCGGCAGGGCAGCTCTCAGTCTCGTGTCCTTGCCCGGCAGGGTGGGGGCAAGTTCAGCACACAGTCCCATGAAAGTGGTTTTTCTGCAGCCACCGCTCATCATCCCAGACTTGTATGACGATGTGATCCCACCACTCAGTGCTTATTTCCTGAGCCTTAAAGCGGCGTTCCATGGTGGAGAGCATGTCCGTGACTGAGACAAGCAATTTCATGTCGTATGCGTTACGTGACTTGATATCATCGTCGGACTCCTCAGTGTCACTTTGGATCTTAAGGAGTAACTCGACTGCCAAACAAGACGTGCTGGCGAGACTCGTCAGCATGCTCCTCAGCAGTTCGGGCTCCGTTCCCGCAGACCGAAAGGGAAGACAGAGAGCGCTGCACAGAAACCGCTGAAAGATGGCGTCAAATGTGGACGGAGACACACGGATTGCTGGGATGTGAAGCGATGCATCACACGGCTTTGGGACAGGATCCAGAATGCCCTGCACTCCATGCCCCCTTCCCACAAGCCACAGCACCAGAATGGGAAGAGGTGCTCTGTGAGATAGCTGCCCATAATGCCCCGCTCCCAATGCCGCTTCAAGTGCCGTGAATGTGGCCATGCCAATGCGCTTGCAGCTGTCAGTGTGGACAGACTGGAGCATTTTCCCTAGTGCGCTCTCCGAAGGCTGGTTTAGCCCAAAGCGCTCTACATCTGCAAGTGTAGCCAAGCCTGCAGAGCGCTTTGGGTTAAACCAGCCTTCAGAGAGCGCACTTGGAAAAGCACTCCAGTCTGTCCACACTGACAGCTGCAAGCGCACTAGTGTGGCCATATTCATGGTACTTGAAGTGGCATTGGGAGTTCCGCCTGCATGGAGATAAGCACCTGGATAGAGTCCACTTGGCACTCCATTATGCTAATCAGCTGTTCCGTGCTTTGCTGCCAGTGCATCGCATTTTCCTGGCAGTTTCTCCTTTTACTCTCCCTCCACTTCTATGCCTTTCGATTCTCTTCCACAGACAGCTGCATCACTTGGTGCAGCATATCTTCTTTGCTTTTACACAGCCACTTCCTGAGTCTTCACAGTCTCTCAGCCGGTGAGAAGATGGACAGGTAAGATCTCAAGGTTGCACCTATAAAGGCAAAATGCAACACTTAACAGAGGCAGCATTGTACACATCAGACAGAGCAATGATTCCCCCACGCTTAAGGAAGGTAATCACAGTCCGTACGAAACCATACTTTGCCTGTCCCAAAGCGAGCACACATAACCCCCGGGAGCCCTAGAAATAGTGAGTAAACATAGGGTCAAGGGGGACTGATTGTTTCATAGCTGTACTGTTCTCTGGGTTTATATGCCTTGAGGAGAGCCAACAGCTGCAGGGAGCACCTACACTGAACACTATCACAACATTTTCCACAGGGATTTGTCCTGGAAGATATCTTGCTGCTATGGGTGACTGGGGAAGCAAGAGAGGGTCTTCCACTACAATGCGGCTTCTCACTGGCCCATATGCAGCTTGCCTGTGTGCAGCAATGGTCCCTCCGCCCCTTGCGGTAGAGTGGCATGGACATGTTAGTTCGACTGGGACAAGAACCACGGTGGCTCTCCCAATAAATCTGTGCAGGTGCATTGCTCATGTTCTGGATGAGACTTTTGAAGAGATCACCAAGGCCAATTACCATGACGTGATTAATGCCCTATTCCGCATCTAGGCATGCATGCATCCCAAACCCTCTTGCACCAAGAGCTTACACCTAAAAACTTCCTTCCCGAAAAAAGAGCTGCTTACCGGGAACCTCCTCTGGTGTTTGTCCTTCCCCAAGCACTGGACGTTGCTACTGGCTGCCTTTCTCCTGACTCAAGAAGAGCTCCTTGCTGCATGCCTTGAGGGATTCCAGGGTGTCTCCCCCTGACTCAGCACCCTCGCTCCCACTTTCCTCCTCCTCTTTCTCCCCTTTGCTGTGCTGGCTTGGACGTCTCCACTGTGGCCCCCAAGAATCGTGCCCAGCTCTTTGTAGAACTTGCAGGTCACAGGGGCAGCACTGGAGTAGCCATTTGCCTCACGGGCTTTGTGATAGGCATTCCGCAGCTCCTTTACATTAACTCGACACTGAACCTGTCCTGGTCATGGCCCCTGTCCATCATAGCCCTTAATATCTGCCTGAAGGTATTGTAATTCCTACGGCTGAAGCACAGCTGGGACTGCACAGCTTCCTCTCCCCAAACACTGATGAGGTCCAGCACCTCGACATTGCTCCATACTGGGGATCACCTGGCACGTGGAGGCATGGTCACCTGGAAAGATGTGCTAGAGCACTCCACTCCTTGCTGACTAAACAGGAAATAGATTTTCAAAATTCCCAGGGAATTTAACGGGTGCGTCTGATGGTTGGTCACTGAGGACAGGGCAGTAGAGTTCAAAAGTGATGACCAGAGTGGCTAGAACATGCATTGTGGGACACTTCTGGAGGTCAATCAGAGCACATTAGGTGTTCACAGTGGCACTGCGGCACTTCAGTGGGAGTGCAACAAACATTATTCCTCTTGCCAAGGTGGAGTACTAGAAGTGCTCCAGCCGTGGAGTCAGAGCGCTCTACATGCCTTGCCAGTGTGGACGGGTAGTGAGGTAGAGCACTCTGGGCGGCTTTATTGCGCTGTAAGTCGCAAGTGTAGCCAAGCCCATAGAGAAGCTGGAGAATTTAGTAGCTGAGATGACCTTGGGACAGCTGTGGGAGGTGGCATATGGGAGGTTGAGATCATGGATATGCACATGAGCTGGATGCTTCTGCAGACAATATTAACTTTCTATGGTAGGGGATGGGCAGGGGCAAGGTTTGAATTTGGAGTCCCCCACCCCAGACCTGTTCTGTCCCCCTGGAATGCATGAAATGGCATCCCGACAAAGACATAATGCTATCACAGTGCCGGATTACAAAAGGGCAGTATCCAAGAGGAAACAGGACAGTTGGGAAGCCACTGCTCCTTTCTCGGTCATCAGCAGTGAGTGCCAACCCCACAGACCTATCATGCAAACCTCATGCCAGCTCTGCAAGTCACTTTGTACAGCATGAGCACATTGTCAAGGCAAAAGGCCAAGTCTCTTAGTACACCGTCTAACCTCAACTGTCTCCTTCCACCTGGCCATGGCCTCCCATCCCCCCTTCAAATCCCACCACCACACTGCCCAGCTCCTCTCTCCATGGCTCCTTCCTCACCATACCACTCCTCCCCTCCCCCACCTTTTTCCACTCAAGAACGGGCTGAGTTTACCTTTGTGTGAAGATGAAGATTCCCACAACCAGCCCAATAAACAGAAGGATTCCAAAGACAATGGAGACAAGCACTCCACCAGATGGAGACCCGGTGTCTGCGGGACAGAACGACAGTCACATGCTTTCCCCACATAAATGCAAAAGACCAGCACTCTTCTCCCCAGGCTGTAGTGACAGGGAATGTAACAGCCATCCTGTTAAGCAGATGGTGCTAAATAAGCCATGGCCATCTCCTCACCTTAGTGCTGGGCAATAGCACAGAACTACAAGTAGCTGGAAATAGCAATAGTGTCATTTGAGGGAACAGGAGTATGGAAGCAGAGAAGAAATAGCACTAACATATCCTGGGATGGGGCCATCAGCCAGACTGGACTCCCAGTGTATAATTATTACTCATGACTTAGTGCATAGCCACATGGCACTTTGAGTGTAAAAGCCATCAGGTTTGGGTCAAATTATTATTGTTATTTCACATGTTGGATTAATAAAATTCACCTTCAAATGGATATCTGGATGAATCCCAGCTAAGATCCTGATATTCAGCTCCAACTGAATTATTTGTCCAAATACTTTCAGATACCAAATATTTCCACTCCCTCCTTCTTACCTGTTTGCACCCACCCACTTTGTATTAGACCCTTTGTTCTACTCAGGAATGAAGTCAGGGAACCTGGCACATAGGAGGTCCAAAGGGGTCTAACTTGCCTTATTCCCCACTCATGAAGTTTGTCCTGGAAAATGGACATTTTCCTCCACCTTCTGCACACATTCATCAAACTCTGAGCTTGGTCCTGAGTCCAGTTAGTTCATTGGCAGCTATTGGGTACTGAGCACTTTTGAAAATCCAGCAGATGACTAATTATGGACTTCAGAGCCTAACCGTAGGCTTCTGCTTTTAAAATATTGGTCCTAGTTTCTGCCTTATGATCGGGTTTGTGTCCTGTTTGTTTGGATAAAGCAGATTCTCTTCTCCATTCAGATTCTCGAGATAGAGCAATTCTAGTCCATAACAGTCTATGCATGTTTATCACAACAAGAGCTAAGTGACTAGGAGAGTTGGATGAATTAATTAAATTCACTGAATCACTTACCTGACAACTTCTCAAATCTATTATTTGATTTTTTTGTCTATTATTGTTTTTCACCCAATTCTAATGACACCACTATTCTTTAGAAAATTTAACTAGTGGGACATCTGAGGAAACACCCAGGAGAAAGAAAAACAGGAAATTCCTAGACAAAGGAGAATTAAGGGAGAATGAAGGATGAGATAATATTTCACTTACAACCAATGCTAGCTACACCATTCCAATTCAAAAGTCAAACAGAAAGTGTTAGAGCTAGCAGCAACAGTGCGACATTAAGGAAGAGAAAGTTTAGCTGAATGTCAGGACATTATGGTGAGATCTGTGAGGAATTGTCTCCAGAAGAGATGGAGAGGAAGACCTCTCATGTCTGATGTAGAGAACAATCCTGCACTGACGTGGGGGTGGAGGTGAGCGGCACTTGAGAGACAGAGTGCCACCCCTATCATGTGGTCTCTGCAGCCTAATTGCTACACTCTGTGCTTTCAGGGAAACCCGCTTTTCTTCACCTACCTGGTTCCAGCTTTTAGCTGAGTTCACAATCAGAATCATGCCCAGGGGCCAGGTAAAATGCGGCAGGACTTGGCCCCAGATAACAAGAATCCCCAGAGTGCCATTCCTCGGTCTTTTTCTTTCACAACTGTATGTGCTAGGGGAAGAATCTCGGGCATAAGTGGGAAGCCCCTGAAACCCACCAATCAGATAGAGGGAAGCTGTGCCTCACCTGGCGGGAGGGTACGAAACTCCTGTTCCTGGGAGAAGGGACCAGGGCCTAGTGGCGTGATAGAGCGCACACGGAGCAGGTAGGCTGTGTCTGGCTGCAGGTCCCTCAGGGTCACACTGGGTTCATGGAATTGCTTCACTGTGTAGTGTGCATCCTCTCCCTGCCGGGGCCAGAGAACAGGTTACTTGGAGAGCTAATACACACATGGAAACAGAGAACATAAGAACGGCCATAATGGGTCAGACCAAAAGTCCACTTAGCCCAGTATCCTGTCTTCTGACAGTGGCCAATGCCAGGTGCCCCAGAGGGAATGAAAAGAACAGGTAATCATCAGGTGATCCATCCCCTGTCGCCCATTCTCAGCGTCTGGTAAATAGAGGCTAGGGTTACCATCCGTGCCCATGTTGGCTAATAGTCATTGATGGACTGTGAACTTATCTATGAACTTATCTAGTTCTTTTTCGAACCCTGTGATAGTCTTGGCCTTCATACCATCCTCTGACAAGGAGTTCCACAGGTTGACTGTGCATTGTGTGAAGAAATACTTTTGTTTGTTTTAAACCTGCTGCCTATTAATTTCATTTCGTGACCCCTAGTTCTTGTGTTATGAGAAGGAGTAAATAACATTTACCTATTTACTTTCACTATACCACTCATGATTTTATAGACCTCTATCATATCTGCCCTTCGTTACCTCTTTTCCAATCTGAAGAGTCCCAGTTTTATTAATCTCTCCTCATATGGAAGCTGTTCTATACCCCTAATCATTTTTGTTGCCCTTTTCTGAACCTTTTCCAATTCCAATATATCTTTTTTGAGATGGGGCAACCACATAAACATGCTGTGTTCAGGATGTATGAGTACCATAGATTTAGATGGAGGCAACATGATATTTTCTGTCCTATTATCTATCCCTGTTTAATTATGCCCAGCATTCTATTCACTTTTTTGACTGCCACTGCACATTGAGTGGGTGTTTTCAGAGAACTATCCACAATTACTCCAAAATCTTTTTTGAGTGGTAACAGCTAATTTAGACCCCATCATTTTATATGTATAGTTGGGATTATGTTTTCCAATGTGCATTTCCAATGTGCATTACTTTGCATTTATCAATATTAATCTTTTGTTGCACAATCACCCAGTTTTGAGAAATCCTTTTGTAGCTCTTTGCAATCTGCCTAGGTCTCAACTATCTTTAGTAATTTTGTATCAACTGCAAATTTTGCCACCTCACTGTTTATCTCTTTTTACAGATCATTTATTAATATGTTGAATAGGACTGAATAGGATACAGAGGGACCTAGACAAACTAGAGGATTCGGCCAAAAGAAATTTGATGAGGTTCAACAAGGACAAATGCAGAGTCCTGCACTTAGGATGGAAGAATCCCATACACTGCTACAGACTAGGGACTGAATGACTAGACAGCAGTTCTGCAGAAAAGGACCTAGGGGTTGCAGTGGATGAGAAGCTGGATATGAGTCAACACTGTGCACTTGTTGCCAATAAGGCTAATGGCATTTTGGGCTGTATAAGTAGAGGCACTGCCAGCAGATCAAGGGATGTGATCGTTCCCTTCTATTCGACATTGGTGAGGCCTCATTTGGAGTACTGTGTCCAGTTTTGGGGCCCACACTACAAGAAGAATGGTGAAAAATTGGAAAGAGTCCAGAGGAGGGCAACAAAAATGATTAGGGGCCTGAAACACATGACTTATGAGGAGAAGCTGAGAGAACTGGGATTGTTTAGTCTACAGAAGAGAAGACTGAGGGGAGATATGATAGCTGCTTTCAACTACCTGAAAGGGGGTTCCAAAGAGACTCTAGACTGTTCTCAGTAGTACCAGATGGCAGAACAAGGAGCAATGGTCTCAAGTTGCAGTCAGGAAGGTTTAGGTTGGATATTAGGAAAAACGTTTTCACTAGAAGGATGGTGAAACACTGGACTGGGTTACCTAGGGAGGTGGTAGAATCTCCTTCCTTAGAGATTTTTAAGGTCAAGCTTGACAAAGCCCTGGCTGGGATGATTTAGTTGGGGATTGGTCCTGCTTGAGCAGGTGGTTGGACTAGATGGCCTCCTGAGGTCCCTTCCAACCCTGATGTTCTATGATTCTATGACTGGGCCCAGTACAGATCCCTGGGGGATATCACTATTTACCTCTCTCCATTCTGAAAACTGACCATTTATTCCTCCCTTTTTTTTCTATCTTTTAACCAGTTACCAATCTATGAGAGGACCTTCCTTCTTATCCCATGACAGCTTACTTTGCTTAATAGCCTTTGGTGAGGGACCTTATCAAAGGCTTTCTGAAAATCTAAGTACATTATATCCACTGGATCTCCCTTGACCAGATGCTTAGTGACCCCCTCAAAGAACTCTAGTAGATTGGTGAGCCATGATTTCCCTTTACAAAAACCATGTTGACTTTTCCCCAACAAATTATATTCATGTATATGTCTGACAATTTTGTTCTTACTATAGTTTCAACTAGTTTGCCCAGTACTGAAGTCAGGCTTACCAGCCTGTAATTGCATGGATCACCTCTGTAGCCCTTTTTAAAAACTGGCGTTGCATTAGCTATCCTTACGTCATTTGGTACAGAAGCTGATTTAAACGATAGGTTACAGACTACAGTTAGTAGTTCTGCAATTTCGCATTTGAGTTCCTTCAGAGCTCTTGAGTGAATGCCATCGGGTCCTGTGACTTATTACTGTTTAGTTTATCAGTTTGTTCCATAACCACCTCTAATGACACCTCACTCAGGGAGAATTCCTCAGATTTGTCACCTAAAAAGAAATGCTCAGGTTTGGGAATCTCCCTCACATCCTCAGCTGTGAAGACTGATGCAAAGAATTCATTTAGTTTTTCCACAATGGCCTTACCGTCCTTGAGTGCTCCCTTAGGATCTCAATTGTCCAGTGGCCTCACTGGTTGTTTAGCAGGCTTCCTCCTTCTGATGTACTTAAATTTTTTTTTGCTATTACTTTTTGAGTCTTTGGCTAGCTGTTCTTCAAATTTTTTCAGGGGGGGGGGCTATCTAATTATATTTTTACATTTCATTTGCCAGAGTTTATGCTCCTTTTTATTTTCCTCACTAGAATTTAACTTCTACTTTCTAAAAGACGCCTTTTTGCCTCTCACTGCTTCCTCTACTTTGTTAGTTAGCCACGGTGGCACTTATTTGGTTCGCTTACCATGGTTTTTAATTTGGGGTTATACATTTAGGTTGAGCCTCTGTTGTGGTGTCTTAAAAAAGTTTCCATGCAGCTTGAGGGGATTTCACTTTCGGCGCTGTACCTTTTAATTTCTATTTAACTAACCTTCTTATTTTTGTGTAGCTCCCCATTCTGAAACTAAATGCTACAGTATGGGGCTGCTGTGGTGTTTTTCTTGCCACAGAGATGTTATATTATGGTCACTATTACCAAGCAGTCCAGCTATATTCACTTCTTGGACCAGATTCTGTGTTCCTCTTAGGACTAAATCAAGAATTGCCTCTTCACTTGTGGGTTCCAAGAGCAACAGCTCGATGTCTAGATAGCAGCCAGTATTAAGTGGATTGCCCCAGGGGTCAATCCTGCGGCTGTTTTTTTCATCATCTTCATTAATGATCTGGATGATGGGATGCATTGCACCCTCAGCAAGTTCATGGATGACACTAAACTGAGGGGAGAGGTAGATATGCTGAAGGGTAGGAATAGGGTCCAGAGTGACCTAGACAAATTGGAGGATTAGGCCAAAAAAAATAAATCTGATGAGGTTCAAGGACAAGTGCACAGTCCTGCAATTAGGACGAAAGAATCCCATGCACTGCCACAGGCTGGGAACCGACTGGCGAACTGGCAGTTCTGCAGAAAAGGACCTGGGGGTTACAGTGGATGAGAAACTGGATATGAGTCAACAGTGTCCCCTTATTGCCAAGAAGGCTAACGGCATATTGGGCTACATTAGTAGGAGGATTGCCAGCAGAACGAGGGAAGTGATTATTCCCCTCTGTTTGGCACTGGTGAGACCACATCCGGGATACTGTGTCCAGTTTTGGGTCCCACACTACCGAAATGATGTGGACAAATTGGAAAGAGTCCAGCAGAGGGCAACAAAAATGATTAGGGGGCTGGGGCACATTACTTATGAGGAGAGGCTGAGGGAACTGGGTTTATTTTGTCTGCAGAAGAGTGAGGGCGGATTTGATAGTAGCCTTCAACTATCTGAAAGGGGGTTCCAAAGAATCATAGAAGCATAGAATATTAGGTGGAAGAGACCTCAGGAGGTCATCTTGTCCAATCCCTTGCTCAAGGCAGGACCAAAACCGACTAAATCATCCAAGTCAAGGCTTTCAGAGGCTGGAGCTAGGCTGTCCTCAGTGGTGGCAGATGACAGAACAAGGAGCAATAGGCTCAAGTTGCAGTGTGGGAAGGGCTAGGCTGGATATTAGGAAAAACTATTTCACTGCAAGGTTGGTGAAGGACTGGAATAGGTTATCTAAGGAGATGGTGGAATCTGTATCCTTAGAGGTTTTTAAGGCCCAGCTTGACAAAATCCTGGCTGAGATGATTTATTTGGGATTGGTCCTGCTTAGAGCAGGAGTTTGGACTAGATGACCTCCTGAGGTCTCTTCCAAACCTAATCTTCTACAATTCTATGACTAGCTGCTCCAAGAAGCAGTCATTTACATTTTAAGATGTCAAGAAACTGTATCTCTGCATCCCATCCTGAGGTGACATGTACCCAGTCAATATGTGGATAGTTGAAATCCCCCATTATTAATGAGCTTTTTATTTTAATAGCCTCTCCAATCTTCCTGAGCATTTCAAAGTCACTATCATAATCCCAGGCAGGTGGTAGGTAATAGATCGCTATTGCTATATTCTTATGATTAGAACATGGAATTACTATTGTGACAAAGCTTCAAGTTTGTACTTGTGGGTCCTGTGCTTCCTGGCAGATTTAGGGGCCTCAGAAACTCATCTAGGCCCCAGAGTGACCTCCCTTTCTCAGTATAATTGGCAAGAGTCACCACCTAGTGAGTTACCTTCATCACAGGCCAGTATGGAAAGTGGAAAAAGGGGGGGAGCCCAGGCCCGCCCTCTACTCCGGGCTCCAGCCCAGGGACCCTAATAGTATCAGCTAAGATGGTTGACCTTTTATCCACAAAACACAATATAATTCCCTGGGCTACTTCCCCACAGCAGTCCCTGCTTCTTCAAACTCCGCTTCACCCTTACCTCAGGGCCTCCTTCCTTCTGGATGATATGTTGTCCACCACTCAGTCTCACCAACAGCACAACCTCCTTCCACAGCTCCTGACACCCACAGCCCACCTGACTAACTGGGAGGTTTTTATCTGGATTCAGCCAGTCCCTGATTCGCTTCAGGTGTCCCAATTAGGCTAGCTGTTTCTACTCCTTTCTAGAAGGTTCTTAATTGGCCCCAAGTGTCTTGATTGGTCTGGAGTAGCCTTTGTTTGGCTATCCAGGGAACAAGGACCTGCACATCCTGAGGCTGATATACCTGCCTTCCAGCACTCTCTTATATCCTTCTAGTCTGACTCTGTCACACTATCCATAGAGAATCTATGGTATAGTTTGGTTCATTTAAGTTTTTTACTTCATTTGATTCTATATTTTCTTTCACATATAGTGCCACTCCTCCACCAGTGCAACCTGTTCTTTCCTTCTGATATATTTTTTACCCTAGTATTATTTTGTCCCATTGATTCTTCTCATTCCACCAGGTTTCTATGATGCCTATTATATCAATATCCTCATTGAAAACAAGGCACTCTAGTTCACTCATCTTATTATTTAGACTCCTAGCATATTATTTAGAGGAGGAAAATTTTTGGGTGCGATAAAGAGCAGAAGATACATAGGTAAGGAGAAGAGGAGCTGCCTCTCACCTTCTCAAAGTACATGACCTCGTACTGCACTGAGCTCCAGCTGCGGTGCCGTGGGGCTGGCCAAGATATAGACAGGCTGCTGTCATCACGTTGAGTGAGAGTCAGGTGGGACACCGTTACTGGAGCTGCAGGGAAAAGCAATGAGCAGAAGCAGATGAGAACACAAACTAAACCCCCTCCATTCTCCCAGGCTCTGTGTGGCCCCTTCACTCAGATTACAGCTTCTCCCATTGCTGCCCCTGCTGAGCCTCCAATACTGCATTCAGCTCATCCTTCTCTGGTGTGCCTAAGGGAAAGTCCGGGGTCCAATAGTAAATTACTGCTGATGGCAAGGGTACTTCAGCTGTGATTTTGTTGTACTTTCAAAACATCATCCCTACTCACAGTAGCTCTATTAATGCAGCACCAAGGTGAAGGCTTTAAATGCAAAAAGGAATTTCCAGAGTTAGGGCTCCTACAGCAACATGAACACACCCTCTCTTAACACCATATGGCTCTGACAAATGACAGTGAAATGCCATTGTGAGACTCCACATTTATCATTTCTCAGCTAATCCAAGGCAAATGTGTTCTGTTTAGGTGTGAAAACAGGGCCCCCTAATGGCAGCACTGTGAATTATCCTGAGATCCAAGAGTCAAGCCACACTCTTTCCATGTCTTGCACCATCATTGGTGGATAAGTGAGTGGTGAGGTAGGAACCTGTACTTGCAAATGTCCTGACTTCAGTGTGTTTAAAGGATCTATCTGCACCAAGATGTTCTGGTTTGTTTGTTGTATATATTGAGCAGGGAGATGTATCACTCCATAGGCCCAGTTTTGTTCTGTTACATGGGGGGCAGTTCCCATCGTCTTGCAGCTGTGTAACTGAGAGCAGACTTGGGCCCCATCATGTCTGCAAAGCACCTGGTGAACTTACTGCTTTTTCTGAATGATTATTATAGCCACTACGTTGGTTTATAAACAGAACAGGAAAGTGACTGGAAAAGACAGTGACAGAGCTTAGATGCCAGAGCTATAGGCACCTTCAAAGAGACTCAGTCAATAGGCAGAAGGCAAGTACCATGCTGACAGGCGCAGCATAAGGAGAGAGATAAGATGAAGAAGACTCAGAGACCCACAGTGACTCTCTTGCCTCTCCCTCTCAGAGGGAAATCACTCCCTTGCCCACCTTGGTGACTCACCCGCGTGCCCGACAGAGACCCAGACTGAAGGGGAGGTCCGCTGGGGGAAAGGGCTGACGTCCGAGACACCATTTCGTGCCTTCACAGTGAAGCTGTAGTTGGTATAAGCCTCTAGACCATTCACATCTATGGATGTAGTGTTGAGGCCTGAGGCACTGGGGGAGAAGACCACACTAGCCTCACATGGCTCACATGCCAGGACAGAGCAGCGCTGGCATGAGATGCTGTAGGTCAGATCCTTACGTCCACCACGGTCACTGGGTGGCTGCCACCAAAGGGAGAGTTGCGTCCCCACCAGGGAGAAGCTGACATTGCGGGGAATAGAAGGGGGACCTGCAGAAAGTAAGGTAGAGAGAATTAGATCCAGCATACAGGCTCCAATGCGCAAACCAGTATAGTAGTTTCTTTTCTCCTCATGAGGCTCAGAATCTACTTCTCTCTCCACCCCATAAGGAATTTCCCTCTCCACAGCACCAGCATCTCCCTCTCCAAAGCCTTCTCTCTGCATCTGGATCTACTCCTTCCTTTCTCCCACTGACCCTTCCTCTTCTCCACATCCCATTGCTCTCTTCCCCCAGCCCTGACTCACGAGTGCAGGCAACACTTTGACTCTCAGTGGGTGCCCGGTAGAAGCCAGGGTTGCAGGAACAGGCTGTGGCCCCAGTAGCACTGGATGAGCTGTTTGGGGGGCACTTGAGGCAGCGCTTGGTCTCTGGGGAGTGACGGTAGAATCCTCGCTGGCAGGCTGCAGACACACAAACAACAGGGAAGCACAGGGTTAGTGGGAAGTAACCAGCCAACTCTGCCTGGCTCCCTCATCTTCCACCTCCACAGCTCTTTTATTCCTCCTGCTCTCCTGCTCCCAGGGGTAACAGGAATACAGGATCATGGCTGCTGGAGACTGCATATGGGAAGTCCCTGTAAAAATCAACTAAACACTTAGGACTTGGTCAGCCTCAAAGAGACTCCTGCCGACATAAATCCAGCACATCCCCCGTCCCTTCCAAATTTACACCAAACCTGGCTATGCCACCCTGGGCTGCAAACACCAGAGCTGGGTGCGGGCTAGGCAGCTAGGGAACTGCTAGCACGTAGTTTTCTTGCACTTTCAGTGGCATCTGGCTGTCCAGAAGAGCAAATGTGAGGCAGACCTGATGCAGCCTGGTACCATAAATAAATAAATAAATAAATAAAATAAAAAATGCCCACACTCTCAGAAGACCTTCCTTTTGTTCTTTCTTATTTGATTGTTTCCCTTAATTGAAAATAAAGGTCTCACTGGACATACAGTGTTTCTCTTTGGGTTGTGGAAATCCATAACAATGAGGAATGTCCACTGACACCATGGGTTTCAGTCTGGGGACTGTTAGCACAGGTGGCCATGCTGATCTTGATTGTTGTAGCAATGCATTGCCTAGCCAGCCTTGGGGCATGTAGGAATTTCTAGGTCAGTGTCAACACCCTGAACTACACTTGGATGCAGCTGGACAGAAAGCCAATGTAGACTGCAAAAAAGAAATGCCATGTGCTCCCTATGGCCAAAACCACTAAGTCAGAGGGCAGCTATATTCTGCATTGGTTGTAGCATCTCAGGAGTCTTCTAGGGAAGCCCAATGAAGAGCACGTGCAATCACCCACTAGGGAAGTCACAGGCATGGAAGACTGTGGTGAGATTTACACCACAGAAATGGCTGTATTCGTCTGAGCCAAAGGAGATGGAAAGAGACGCTCCATGCCACCAGTGCTGTTTGGGAACTGGGGAGCAGTTGAGGGACCCAGGAATGTTTCCAGAAGCTCATTGACAAAGGACAAACATAGCCCCTTCAACAACAAGGGTCAGGCATTCTCTCTGTCACAAGTTCAGGCTTCTCCCTAACTTCTGTCACAGCTGGACTGAGCCTCAGCCTCTCATTTCCACTGATCCCTTGTCTTGGCAAGGGAGAGCAGACAGACCGCTTCATCCAGGTCTGATCACATAGACTTGCATGTCAGTCCCATAATAGTGGTGTTATGACCCAAAGAGTATCACAGCCTCACCCATCAGCTGTGGATACATATTGAGCAGGTAAGCCACAAAGAGTCAAGCCTGCTGAGTGCAGGAAGAGGGAACCACGGAGGATGTACGAACACTTGCCCAACAGCACTCTCTTGCCATCTTTCAGGAAAAAGCAGAACCATTCAACTGTGAGCTCATCTTTACTGGCCAGGATCTATAGCTGAATCAACAAAATTATATGCCCTGTAGTATTAAAGGGTGCTGACAGATCTAGAAGAATCAAGCATGGACCCCTGGCTAGGGATGAGTGACTGATTGTCAGTTCAGCCAGCAAACTGAAAAAATGTTCAGTTCCAAAAATGTTCCGATTTTGTCAGCAAATTGAAAAAGTCTGCTTCACGCTGGCAAACAATCTATGAGTATGTTTACACTGCAATTAAAATCCTGTGCCTGGCCAATGCCAGCTGACTCAGGCTCGGGGGTTTGGGCTGGGGGGCTGTTTAATTACACACAGATGTCAGGGACCACCATGCAGGATCCTAGAGCCCAGGCTCCAGCTTGAGCCCAAAAATCTATACGACAGTTAAACCCTTCTAAGCAAACCTGAGTCAGATCACTAACAGTGCAAAAAGTGCAACCCTCTCAGCATACAATTCTCAACCAATCCTACAGACCTCTGCTTGTTCGTGTACTGGAGGGACAAAAGCACTTATCTGATGCTCATCCTCCATGGACTTTGAAACCCTTTACAAAACCAGGGAAGCAGCAGCACTATCACCCCACCAGACAGACAGGAAACTGAAGAACAGAGGGGGAAGTGATTTTACCAAGGTTGCAAGAAAGTCAGTGGCAGAGCCAGGAATGGAACTCAGGTCTTCTCACGCTTGCTGAACCACACTGCCTGCCAGGCATGTGAAGATGGCATACATACCCAGTCCCTGCTGCTAGGGTGAGCAAGGGCTGAATGGGAAAACTAAGTGAGGAGGGATACTCACTCTACATCCTGACTTTACCCACAGAAACCTGACTTCCTCCACCCTTCCTTTCTCTGAACTCTCATTTGTCCAGCAATATCATCTGCATCTTCTTGTCACCTGCAGCAATCCTGCCATCAAGCAACTTTGGGGATCTCTCTCTCCCTCTTCCCCAGGTGGCAAGGGTTGGACAGGGTCTGGTGAAGCAGCAGCCTCCAAGGGTTTCCAAGTGCTACAGCCAAGGAGTGGGATGAGTGTGTTTTTATACTCTCCCCTTATGCTGTCTTGATATATTTCCTCATGTATTACTCTTCTCCCCTCTCCTGCCCAGCACGGCTGGTGTTGGTGACAGTTGGCAAACCCATCAGAAGACAATGCGTGGGGATGAGATATCATTTGGTATGCGGCAGAAAGGGCATTTGACTTTGGTTCCTCCCAGCTCCCAGACTTTCAGGTTGGTATCGAGGGTGGCAGATTTGGTCCAGCTGTCCCTGTGTCATGACAGGGGGCAGCTGGGCCTGGCCAAACAGGAAGAGGAACAGAGAGTCTTTATCCTACCAGCCAGACGGTGAGCAGCAGCAACTGGGGCCAGAGCTGAGTATAGAGCAAACTAGGCCCTGAACCAGGCCAGCCATTGGAGAGGAACACCCCCCTCCTCCACCTCGCTGCCCACTCCTCAGGATAGAACCAGCCAGCCACTTCCCTACCCACCCCCCCAACCAGGATGGGACCAGCCCACTAACCCCCCACAAGCTGCAACGGCCTCAGTGGGGAGGCGGAAGCAAGGATGCTGGCACTCTCTTCTCCCTCCCTGCATTTTTCTGAAATGATGGCCCTAGCTAGACAGAGTGGGCTGCTGCTTCTAAAAGTTAGAAAACGAAGTGGGAAATTGTAGTGTGGGCCTGTGGAGGGTGTGCTGAAGAGCGGGGAGGGAACACAGGATCCAACAGGGAAAAGGCATGCCAGACAGACACGATTATGTCATCACACGGTAACAAGTGCCAGCAGGGGGCAGTATCACACCAGGAAGGCAGATTCTTACTGCAGCGCAGAGTGTGGCAGCCTGCTTCCTCAGGGACCCCTGCACACACTGCCCCTGGGTGCTGTGGCTGGATGGCAGGAAGAGGGGTTAAGCGAGGTGGCAGGGAGGACAGAACTAGAGGAGGAGTACAGGCTAGTGCTGCAGCAATGGAAATATTGTGAGAGCTGATCTATGTTTTGGTCTCCACAATATTTCCTCTGTCCCATGAGACGATGCATTGTGAGAAGGGACAGCCTGGGCTCCCTTGGCATAGGGGAGAGAGGTGGGGGTTGGTGGTAGGCTAGGTGGGAAGGGGTGGCCAGGCAGAGCCACGTCATTTCAGGGATATGAGGTGAGCTGTTTCCACTCCAGGGTACGAACCTCTGAAAGTAGTCTAAAAGCAGCAGGTGGGGAGCAGGAAGGTGGCTGCTTTGGAGGCCTTGGGTTGGGTGCGGGGGCAGAGATACTGAGCTGCTGCAGCAGCTCTAACTGCACCACTTCCTCAACCTGCCATTTGTGTCCGAGGCCAAGGTGAGTGCTTGCCCTGCTGCTGCCTTCCCACACCCATCACTACCCAAAGTCCCTGGCACACAACCAAACCTCACCCCTCCCATTCAAAGCAAGGTTCCTCCACCTCTGTCTGGGGGGCAGCTGTGCCGGGTCCCCATCCCAGAGCCGAGAATTCTGATTCACAGGTGGGAGGAGGATATGAGAAGGGAACAAGTTTGAAATAAATCAGATACAAACGGGTGACCCCGCCATGTTAGCAGAAAATGAGGCATCCCTCCCCTGTGGGGGTGGTACAGAGTGTGGGACTGGCCCAGAGCACTGTTGCCATCGTTGCTGCCACGTCCCACCCAGCAATTATTTTTAACAAGGCCTCTGTGGGCTCATCAAACAGGAAGAAGAACAGAGAGTCTCTGTCCTCAGTGCACCCAGAATGGGAAGTGACTCCCCGTTAGAGAGGTCAGCTGAGCCCTTCCCAGACTTCCTGTACCCTGTCCCTCCTCCCCATCCCCAACTACCTGTTCCCCGTTCCTTCCCAGTGCACTCTCACAGAATATGGGCACCTTTGTTGTTTGGAATTAAAGTCCGAAGGAATCAAATGGGGAAAACAGGTTCTGGGAAAGGCAAAGGACCAGGACCGCCCTCCTGAGGGCAAAGATCAGAGCCGGCTTCCCTGCCTTTCATTCATCATTACTACAAATATTTATTTGGTGAACGTCACTAGGGTGACTGGGCACCTTACAAGGATTAAGCTGAGGCAATCAAGAGTTCAGTAATAAGAAACCAAACCACATGCTCCCTGCTGCTTTGCCAGCCAGCTAGGAAACCAGGGGACAGCAAAGAGAGGTATCCTGCACCTTCATAATTAATTGTATTACTGCAGGGAGCTAATGCCAGAGGTACAAGCTGGCCACTGGGAAAGCTATGCCACCAGTGCCCACAAGCAACACCTTTGGGATGCAGAGCCGTCTATCTCCACATGAGCATAGATCTATGGTGGGTGCAAGGGGGTGTGGTGCCTAGGCTTAGACCCCTTAAGGCTTTATACTCTGATATCAGTACCTGGAAGATCACCCAGCAGTTATCTGAACTAGTACACAGCTGGGACCTCCTCACACCCCAATTACTATCCCTCCTCATCCTCCTATTCCAAGGCAAAGGTCAGAGATATTTTCCATGCGATGCTCTCCTCCCTTATTAGAGGGTACGGGTCACAGCTGCATATCCCCTCACCCTCATCCCATCCCATCGAAAGACTTTCCCTGCCCTTCCACCCCTCTTCTCATCAGAGGACAAAGGTCGGAGCTGCGTCCTCCTCATCCCCATGCCAGGACAGAACTCTGAGCTGGAGCCTGCCTCCTTTCAAAGGCAAAGGTAAGAGCCAAGATCCCCGCCTCTGCTGCACTGGGTGGGTTCAGTGACAGATCTAGATCAATTCTGATCCTTTGTGGAGCACTTGGCCCCTTGCCACTGGCAAGCAGCTGGAATGGAGATGTGGGCAGACAAACAGATGCCCTAGACCTACTCTTCCTTCTTTGCATCCACCAACAAGATGCCATTTCAGGCTTTGCCATTCCCTCACACACGCCATGACCCACCCCCACCACCTGCTAGGTGATTACCCTGATCCCTGCTGTCCCTTTGGAGGACACATCTGGCTTCAGCCACACTTGGGTTGGGAGCGGGAGTAGCCATGATCTGGAGGCTGTCCCACTCCATGATAGCGGTGAGATCCAGCCCAGGCATGATGGATTCCCTGCCTCTTCCCAGGAACGCGTGCTCAGCTCCCAGGAGGGCGGGGAGAGTTCAGCAGCAGCAGCAGCAGCTAAGTGGAAAAACTGGCTGGGCCATTGAAGGAGAGCAAAGGGGAGGGGCAGGGATCTCTTGCTGGAAGACTCCCTTAACCCTCCATTCCCTGGAGTGGGGAGGCGTCAGCAATCCAAACAGAGATCAAATCCCCACACTGATGCAAACAGGGAGAGCAAGGCAGGGAGACAGGGAATCTCTCACGGCCCCTACAGACCCTAAGAATCTAGTGTGTGACACCCTGTGCACTTAAGCTCCCATCAATTCTCCCTTTCTTCTTCATTCCTGTAGCTGCGGTTATGTGGCACAAGAGCAGGAATGTATCACTTGTGGGCCCTGTAACTGCTTGGGCACAGTCATCACCCCCATCAGCAATACAGGATCAGCAACGTGCCATCCACATACCCTCAAGACGTCCCCTTTCTTTCCCAGCTGCTACAGGCTGGAAGATGGTCCACCAGCACCTTCTCTCCCCTCACTGCCAAGGGGAAACTCAATCTACTGCTACGATGGGCCCAGTTCAGTTTGTCAAGTGCTTCCCTCCAATACGCCAGGTGTGCCCATGGTCTCTTGTGCACTCGTTCTGCCTGAATGCTGAGCTGAGCTGTGCTATACTCATTCCCCAACACAGCAGAATTCTCTCCCACTCAGGGAATGCAGGTGCCCCATAAAGGGGGAGCTCTGATTCTTCCCATCTACACACCAAGTTCCTGGCCGGGGGGGGGACACAAAGGTGCTGATCTGTCTGTCTGCTCTACCCTGACCTAGCTGCTGCATTCCAGAGAACAAGGTTGCCATTTAATGGTTGGGAGCCGGTTGCTGAGTGAGTCAGTGTCATTCATATACTTACAGCTCCCAGAAACCAGCTCCAGACCTGAAGCGCTGCTGGAAGGAGACCAAGAGGGAGTGGAGGTGTGTGTGCAACTGTTACGCCTGACAGGGACAGGAACAAAAGAGAGAGAGAGAAATAAAGAGAGAATAATTGAATTACTGAGAGACAGACAGGACAAGCCAGCCAGGGTGAGAGATGGGGATAGAGAGAGAGGGAGTAGCAAAGTCAGATGCACTTAGGGCAGCTCTCGGGCAGGGAGCACAACTCACCTCTCACCCCCTGCAAACACTGCTGGATTGTATCACTGCCCAGATCTCCATCTCCCCATTGTTCCCCTTGCACCTGATTGTCCCCTTCCCACCTCTGCACACCTACCTACACAGCTTCTGTCAGCCTCCTCAAACCCAACAGCACACAAGCACCGGCCCATTGGCACCAGCCACTCCCCATCAGCACTGCAATGCATCCTTGGAGGGAAGCCTGCTTCTTCGGCTGCATCCTCTACACAGATCCCTGGCACCTCTGTCAGCCCCTCTGAGCCTGCCAGTGTCTCCGGAAAGCGGGCCAGTCCCTCCACTGTTTCTGGGCAGGTCTTGTAATATACCCGGACAGAGACCAGAGCCACACAGGCCCCAGAGTTCTGGAAAGCCAGGTAGAATCCGCGCCGAGACAGCTTCCGTATCAGGCACACTTCCACGTTCAGCTGAATAGCACCTGACTCAATGTCCTGGCTTGTGAAACTCCGATCTGCTGCCACTGTGTTGATCTGAATAGGGAGAGGAAGAATCAAGATCTATGGCACCGTAAGATTTTCCTCCAAGGTTACATTTGTCATGCATCTTTCACCCCAAAGCCCTTGTAACAAGAGTGCTGAGGCCTAATAGATGGGCCAGCACTCTGATCACTGTAGCCTCAATTAGTTTCCCCAGTGACAGATGACTGAGGAAGACAGAGGAATTAGCTAATCAGATGGGGAATCTGGGTGAGTGAGGGAACTAACTGGCCCATCAGCCGACTATCTTGATAAAAGGCAGGAAGGAAGTGTTAGCAAGAGGGTAGAACAGGGCTAGCAATGCCCAGACTGAAGCTGATCCCAAGAAAAGGAGGTCTCTTTTCTTAGTAGGGCCTCGAAGAACAGGTAATAGGGTCATAGGTATTAGAATCGTTGTTATTGCACTGCACAAGTGTTGGTGGAGGCAACTTGAATGGATTCTATGGAGTGGACACTAAAAGAGGAGAGTCTGAATGGTTTTTGCAGTGATCAAGCATCGGGGGTGGGGGTTGTAGGGAGGAGGAAGAAAACCTATGTCCTATTACAGCCCCATACAGCCTTCATTGTAAAGCCTTTCTCTATGGCCTCTCTTTAGTCCTGGTGCTCTGGACTCCAGGATCTGCCCATCTTTGCATGTGGATGACTAAGCACGAACACATCAAACCAGTGCACTTGTTCCCCATTGTTTTCCTCATTTTATATAGCCCCTAATGATGTCCCCCATCTGCCTCACAAGCCTTGTTTCTATTCTTTCCTCCCAGTTTTCCACTTAGCTTCTCTTCAAGAGCCGTGTGACTGATTCATTGTTTGTACAGCACCTAGCATAACAGTCCCTGATCTCAAGATGGCCTTAGGGCACTGCCACAACACACTTACAAACTACAGCAACGAGTCATTCTTCTGAGGTTGATTGTTTCTTTTTCTGTCAGCAATTTGTCTACCAAAAAACAGTGATAGTCTCTAGATTTGTTTAGTTGAAATTACATGTTGAATAAACTGCTGCTGACAATTCTCCGTCTGTCTGGTGCTTGTGAGCAACCCTGCGTGTGCCTTTGATATTTCCCATCTGTTGATATAATCCATAGGGGACAGTGGATGTGTTTCCAGTCCCTGGCTAGATGGGCAACGCTCCTGCACTTAGGGTTTTGAGGCAAATCTGAAGTCTGTGGGAGTTGGGCCTCTAACTCCCTTAGCACTTGTCTATACTTACCAGAGGATCAATGCTGCAGCGATTGATGCATTGGCAGTTGATTTAGCGGGTCTTCACTAGACCCACTAAATCGACCACCAATCACACTCCAGTCGACTCCATAATCCACCTGATGGAAAAGAGTAAAGGGAGTCGAGGGGAGAGCGCCTCCTGTTGCTCTCATGTAGGGTATACCCCGCAGTAAGTAGATCTCAGCTATGTGAATAGCATAACTCAGATTGACATAACTCTAACTGTGTAGCTTAGATCGACTTTTCCCTTTGCTGTAGACAAGGCCTTAAGACTCCTCTGAAAACCTCAGCCTGAAACATCTAGTTATCAGCTCACCAGAAACTTCAAGTGGGCTCAGCTTCCATCTTTTGATGCAGCAACAGCAGATGGGGGTGGGGAGAATTGGGACAGATGTTGCTGTAAAGCTGGTTGCAAAGAAGTAGGTGTTAACATTCCACAAAAAAAATTTCAAGTCACTTCTGCTCCTGACCCAAGGGGCAGGGAAACAGGAGATGCAGGCAGTGTTGCCTAGTGGATACAAAACCGGATTGGGACTCAAGACACCTGGTGTTCTCGTCTCAGCTCTGCTACTGGCCTGCTGGGTGACCTTCAGCAACCCTCTGTGCCTCAGTTTCCCCATCTGTAAAATGGGGATATGATACTGTCCTCCTTTTTAAACTGCTTTGCGACCTACTGATGCAACATGGTAGATGTCAAAGAACATAGGCCATAGCTACAGGATGTTGGGACTCTGCTTTGGGAAACAGTGACTCTGAAAAACATTTGGGGCTTGTGGTGAATAATCAGCTGACCATGAGCTCCCAGTGTGATGCTAAAAAGAGTCAATGTGATCCTGGGATGCATAAACGGCAAAATCTTGAGCAGGAGCAGAGAGGTTATGTTACCTCTGTATTTGACATTGGTGTGACCGTGGCTGGAATAGTGTGTGCAATTCTGGGACCACAATTCAAGAAGGATGTTGGGAAATTGGAGAGGATTCAGAGAAGAGCCACAAGAAAGATTAAAAGATTAGAAAACCTGTTTTACAGTGATTGAGCTCTTTGAGTCTATCTATTTAACAAAGAATTAAGGGGTGACTTGATTACAGTCTATTAGTATCTACATGGAGAATAAATATTTGATAATGGGCTCTTCATTCTAGCAGAGAAAGGGATAATATGATCCAATGACTGGAAGCTGAAACTTGAAAAATTCAGACTGGAAATATGATGTAAATTGAACAGTGAGGGTAATTAAACACTGGAACAATTTACCAAGGGTCTTGGTCAATCACTGAGAATTTTAAAATCAAGATGGGATATTTTTTCAAAAAGGTTTGCTCTACAAATTATTTTGCGAAAGTTCTAAGACCAGTGTTATACAGGAAACCACAATGGTTCCTTCTGGTCTTGGAATCTATGAATAATATCTGGGTGATGATGATCTCATCCTCGTTAGTACTGGGTGCCCCAACTTCCTCCTACTTGTCAAAATCCCCAATTGCCTTCTACTCAACTATCTATGCCTCCAGAATTTCACTAGAACATAGTGAAAATGTGGGGGCAGCAGGAATGAATAGAAAAACGTGAATTTAATATCAAAATAAATAACCCAAATTAAGTTACAAGATACTTGAATTTTTCATTTTCCTATTTAATTCAGTGCAACTCTCTGGACTTGAGTTTACTAGAAGCTGCTTCATAAATTTCAAGAAGAATTTATCATGATGTGTTGCTGAAAATGAAGAATGTAGGTCTATGACTTTCCACAAAACATATTGGGCCTTAGTTATGGGAGACTGTTTGCAGGAAAGTGGAGATTTCGTCACTGGAATTCAGTTGCTTCTGGGGCAGAAGGGACAATAAGTACCATACCCAACTGAAACTGCAGGAGAAACATAGGGTGACAGAGCGTAGTGACACAAAGAAAAATTTGGTACAGCCAATGAGACCATTGCCTCTACCCTCAAAGAAAATGCCATGCACTCTTTTCTGACCAGTGATCAGAGGGGATTAGGTGTCAGGAGACCCATGTCCTATTTCTTTATCTGTCCTGACTTGCTTTATTACCTGGGGCAAGTCACTTGATCTTTCTTGGTCTCAGTTTCCCTATTTGTAACACGGGGATGATGATGTTTGTTAGAACCCTTCACAGTCCTTGGATAAGTAAATACAAAGCATTACCATCAACATTAAATGTTCTCAGTCTTCTGTTTTACAGCTCATTCAACAATTGGCACCTCCTGCAGCAAAGAGGGCCCTGATCATCATGCTGGGGCAGCAGGGAGACAGCATTTCCTATGGCATCACCGACTCTGCTCCCTATGGGACCCTTGATTTCCTTGGAAGTCTCCCATCTGGTCAGCCCCATCTTGTTTAGGTTGGGGGGTCAAAAGGATCCCAAACCCCCACTGCTACTGACCTTGGTGAACAGGGGGCGACGGAACTGGATGCCGACATCCTGCTCTGACTCCATATAATAGAGATTGAAGGTTTCTTTGCAGGTGACCACCTCACCGCTGAAGCTCTTGCAGTCACGCACAGTGAACTTTAGCTCCACGTAGATGCGGGAGGCTGCCTCACCCCGGTAGATCCAGTTGGTGCGGAGCCAGTGATCAGTGTCACCCTCCGAAAGCACATTGCAATCCTGGTACATATAGATGGGGGTACTGTTTACCATCTGCTGCGCCTCGCTCCACTACCCCGGGAGGTGGTTGGGGGGGGGGGGAAAGAAAACACAACACATGCAAACAAGCTCATGTTATAGAGAGGAGAGACATGTAACACTTAAATATGCAATAAAACCAGGCCCACAAGATCCAATCCCTGCAAACTTTGGACTCAGATTCTGACTAACCTCAAGGTCTTGAGCAATGAACAAAACCTGCTCTGGTTCAGAGCTCTGAACCTGCCTTAACACTGTGAGCATGGAGCAATAAATATGATCTGCAATTCAGGTCTGACTCAGGTCTAGCTGACAATGACTCACCACTTCTCCTGAACATGAGCTCCTGGTGCAATGCTGTGGCCAAAAGGGCTAATGGGATCCTTGGATGTATAAGCAGGGGAATCTCAGGTAGGAGTAGGGAGGTTATATTACTCCTGTATTTGGCACTGGTACAACCACTGCAGGAATGCTGTGGCCAGTACTGGTGTCCACAGTTCAAGAAGGATGTGGATAAATTGGAGAGGGTTTAGAGAAGAGCCATGAGAATGATTAAAGGATTAAACAATATGCCTTCTAGTGATAGATTGAGCTCCTTGAGTCTACTTAGCTAAACAAAGAGAAGGTTAATGAGTAATGATTACTGGCCTAAAAGTACCTACAGATGGGGAACAAATATTTGATAATGAGCTCTTTAGTCTAGCACAGAAAGGTATAACATGATCCAATGACTGGAAGTTGAAGCTTGACAAATTCAGACAGGAAATAAGATTAAAAAAATTAGCAATGAAGGTAATTACCTTTGGAATAATTTAGAATACATCTGTGGTGTACTCTCCATCACTGGCAATTTTAAAATCAAGATTGGGTGTTTTCCAAGGCTATTTCTACACAACAAGCGAGGGGTGTGATTCCCCTGCTTACGTACACATCCTTATGCTAGTTCTCATCAAGTTACCATGAGTATAAATTGCAGTGTAGCCTTGGCAGCATGAGCGGCGGCTGAGCTGTGCCAAGTACAAACCTAACTGAAACCCATGGGTATGTAGTGAGTATGGCTAGGGCCTACCATGTGCCCCTGAAAATTGTGTCATCTGAAGGGGTATCAGACTCCAGCATATCCCCCTCTACAAAGGTAATAGCAGCTTGAAGAGTAGAGTGGTTAAGGAGATGGGTCTGTCACAGAATCTCATTTTGGGACGGTCAATCACAGGGATTTCTTTCTTAATCCTAGTCTAAAATGATTTATTTATAGTTACTACTTGGGCATGGAAACACATAGCTGCCACACCATTCAATTAGTGTGTGGGCTGACAGGTAGCTCATGGGGAAGTTTAAAGCAAATAAGCATTTTCCATGTTGCAAAAGAAAGCAAAAGACTTATTGGATGGTTTATTAATTGTGTAAATCTATCAGTGACAATCCAGACTCAAGCTTTTAGTTGCATCTTGTAGAAAAACTCTCCTCTTGCTTATTGTTTTCATAAACATTTTAATTCTTTTAAGGAAACTGATAGGATGCTTACATAAATGAGTAATGTTTACCCCTTTCAGCCAGCATGGTGCTGCAATGACATCTACCTGATGAACATCCGGAATCAGAGGCAGAGACAAGAGACCCCATAACAGAGAGATGGTTTGGTGACAGTTGTCATACAGCAGGCAGCACAGGAAAGGTTGACCAACCATTATTTCTCCAGGAGGAAGTTATACTTTGGTAACAGATACATATTACCTGCAGCCAAATCTTATCTGAAAGACAAAGATTCTGCTGCTGCTGAAACCTGCACAGCCTCATTATACCCAGGGGGCTGATTTGGTTATCATGTTCACTGATGTAACTCCATTGATTTCAGGGGAATCATTCCTGATTTACATTGGTGGAAGTAGGCTCACATTCAGCACCATGTTGCCTATTTGAAAGCCACCTATCCACAGGAAATCATACATTATTTATTCTGATAGTCTGGAGCAGCAACAGGTAGCTTCTTCCTTTAGTCTGGTCTATAGATCTATAATTGGTATAACTACATTGCTCGGGTGTGTGAAAAATCCACACCCCTGAACAATGCACTAATACCCACCTAACCTCCAGTGCAGATAGCGCTATGTCAACAGGAGTGCTACTCCCATCAACACAGTTAATCCACCTCCCTGAGAGGAGGTAGCTATGTCAGCAGGAGAAGCTCTCCCATCAACTTACAGCATCTTCATTAAAGCACTACAGCAGTGCAGCTGCATCAGTGCAGAATTTTAAGTGTAGACTTGTCCATAGTCCTGTTTATGTCTCTTGTCTGTGAAATGTTCCACAAGCTGCTGCTGTTTGTGTGGGAATTTACCAGGAATCAATGAATCACTAGATCTGAGAGTTTGTCACAGTAACTGTGTCTCACTGGCATAAACTAGTCATGTTCCTGACCACAGTGGCCCAGGTGCAAGCAGGTGTACCACAGGGATGTGTGTTAGCAGTACAGAGACTAACAATGGATGAAAAGTAGGTTGAGGGATCAAGGTAGTGGGGATGGGGAAAGAGGAAGACCATAAAGGTTAATTAACAGCAAACCTGACACTGAAAGAGACAGAGGAAACTGAGGCTGGAATATTTTGAAGGAGAAGAGATGAGGAATAAAGCGAAACAGCAAAGCCAAGGGAGAGGTAATAATTTTACTGTCAGATGCCATTTAAGGCAAACACACCAAGAATGGTATAGATTTGAACTTAACTCAGGAGACATGATTAGGTAGAGGATGGGAATGGGTGGGTGGATGGGAGGCATGGAACGCTGTGATGTATTTTTCAAGTTCATTACACTGAGACAGTCTTTCTGTATATACCTGCATGTGTCTGTTGCGAAACACATGAGTATGCTTATACACGAGGTCATAAGAACATAAGAAAGGCCGTACTGGGTCAGACCAAAGGTTCATCTAGCTCAGTATCCTATCTGTCGACAGTGGCCAATGCCAGCTGCCCCAGAGTGAGTGAACCTAACAGGTAAAGATCAAGTGATCTCTCTCCTGCCATCCATCACCCCACTCTGACAAACAGAGGCTAGGGACACCATTCCTTATCCAGCCTGGCTAATAGCCATTAATGGACTTAACCTCCATGAATTTATCCAGTTCTCTTTTAAAGCCTGTTATAGTCCTAGCCTTCACAGCCTCCTCAGGCAAGGAGTTCCACAGGTTGACTGTACACTGTATGAAGAAGAACTTCCTTTTATTTGTTTTAAACCTGCTGCCCACTAATTTCATTGGGTGGCCCCTAGTTCTTCTATTATGGGAACAAGTAAATAACCTTTCCTTATTCACTTTTTCCACACCACTCATAATTTTATATACCTCTATCATATCCCCCTTAGTCTCCTCTTTTCCAAGCTAAAAAGTCCTAGCCTCTTTAATCTCTCCTCATATGGGACCCGTTCCAAACCCCTTATCATTTTAGTTGCCCTTCTCTGAACCTTTTCTAATGCCAGTATATCCTTTTTGAGATGAGGAGATCATATTTGTACACAGTATTCAAGATGTGGGCACACCATGGATTTGTATAAGGGCAATAAGATACTCTCCATCTTATTCTCTATCCCTTTTTGAATGATTCCTAATATCCTGTTTGCTTTTTTGACTGCCGCTGCACACTGCATGGACATCTTCAGAGAACTATCCACGATGACTCCAAGATCTTTCTCCTGGTTAGTTGTAGCTAAATTAGCCCCCATCATATTGTACATGTAGCTGGGGTTATTTTTTCCAAAGTGCATTACTTTACATTTATCCACATTAAATTTCATTTGCCATTTTATTGCCCAATCATTTAGTTTCGTGAGATCTTTTTGAAGTTCTTCACAGTCTGCTTGGGTCTTAACTACTTTGAGCAGTTTAGTATCATCTGCAAACTTTGCCACCTCACTGTTTACCCCTTCCTCCAAATCATTGATGAATAAGTTGAATAGGATTGGTCCTAGGACTGACCCTTGGCGAACACCACTAGTTACTCCTCTCCATTCTGAAAATTTACCATTTATTCCTACCCTTTGTTCCCTGTCTTTTAACCAGTTCTCAATCCATGAAAGAATCTTCCCTCTTATCCCATGGCAACTTAATTTATGTAAGAGCCTTTGGTGGGGGATCTTGTCAAAGGCTGTCTGGAAATCTAAGTACACTACATCCACTGGATCCCCCTTGTCCACATGCTTGTTGACCCCTTCAAAGAACTCTAACAGATTAGTAAGACATGATTTCCCTTTTCCAACAATTTATGTTCTTCTATGTGCCTGACAATTTTATTCTTTACTATTGTTTCAACTAATTTGCCCGGTATGGACGTTAGACTTACCGGTCTGTAGTTGCTGGGATAACCTCTAGAGCCCTTTTTAAATATTGGCATTACATTAGCTATCTTCCAGTCATTGGGTACAGAAGCCAATTTAAAGGACAGGTTACAAACTCTAGTTAATAGTTCCGCAATTTCACATTTGAGTTCTTTCAGAACTCTTGGGTGAATGCCATCTGGTCCCGGTGACTTGTTACAGTTAAGTTTATCAATTAGTTCCAAAACCTCCTCTAGTGACACTTCAATCTGTGACAATTCCTCAGATTTGTCACCCACAAAAGACAGCTCAGGGTTGGGAATCTCCCTAACGTCCTCAGCTGTGAAGACCGAAGCAAAGAATTCATTTAGTTTCTCCGCAATGACTTTATCATCTTTAAGTGCTCCTTTTGTATCTCTATCATCCAGGGGCCCCACTGGTTGTTTAGCAGGCTTCCTGCTTCTGACGTATTTAAAAAACATTTTTTTATTACCTTTTGAGTTTCTGGCTAGCTGTTCTTCAAATTCAATTTTGGCTTTTCTTATTACATTTTTACACTTAATTTGGCAGTGTTTATGCCCCTCTCTAGTTACCTCAGTAGGATTTGACTTCCACTTTTTAAAAGATGCCTTTTTGTCTCTCACTGCTTCTTTTACATGGTTTTTAAGCCACGGTGGCTCTTTTTTGGTTCTTTGACTTTGTTTTTTAATTTGGGGTATACATTTAAGTTGGGCCTTTATTATGGTGTCTTTGAAAAGTCTCCATGCAGTCACTTTAGTCACTTTACCTATTAATTTCCATTTAACTAACCCCCTCATTTTTGCACAGTTCCCCTTCCTGAAATTAAATGCCACAGTGTTGGGCTGCTGTGGTTTTGTTCCCAGCATGGGAATGTTAAATGTTATTCTATTATGATCTCTATTCCCAAGCGGTCCTGTAATAGTTACCTCTTGGACCAGCTCTTGCGCTCCACTCAGGACTAAATCAAGAGTTGCCTCTCCCCTTGTGGGTTCCTGTACCAGCTGCTCCAAGAAGCAGTCATTTAAAGTATAGAGGAATTTGGTCTCTGCATTTTGTCCGGGAGGACATGTACTCAGTTAATATGGGGATAATTGAAATCCCCCACTATTATTGAGTTATTTATTTTGACAGCCTCTCTAATCTCCCTTAGCATTTCATCGTCACTATCACTGTCCTGATCAGGTGGTCGATAATAGATCCCTATTGTTATATTCTTAGTAGAGCATGGAATTACTATCCATAGAGAGTCTATAGAGCATGTGGATTCATTTAAGATTTTTAATTCATTTGAGTCTACATTTTCTTTCACATATAGTGCCACTCCACCACCCCCACAACCTGTTCTGTCCTTCCGATATATTTTATACCCCGGAATGATTGTGTCCCATTGACTGTCCTCACTCCACCATGTTTCTGTGATGCCTATTGTCAATATTCTCCTTTAACACGAGTCACTCTAGTTCACCCACCTTATTATTTAGACTTCTAGCATTAGTGTACAAGCACTTTAAAAACTGGTCACTTTATTTGTCTGCCCTTTCCTGATGTGTCACATTCTTTATGTGAAAGTTTGTCATCTGATCTGGCCTCTCCTTTATTCTTTACCATCCTCTCTTTCTGACTAAAACCTAGAGAATCTCTATCAGTAGACCCTCCTGTAAGAGAAGTCTCTATCTAATCTACGTGCTTCTCTGCAGCAATCGGCTTTCCTCCATCTCTTAGTTTAATAACTGATCTGCAACCTTTTTAATATTAAGTACCAGCAGTTTGGTTCCACTTTGGTTTAGGTGGAGCCCATCCTTCCTGTATAGGCTCCCCCTATCCCAAAAGTTTCCCCAGTTCCTAATAAATCTAAACTCCTCCTCTCTACACCATCGTCTCATCCACGAGTCAGAGTAGTAGATGATCACAATGGTCTCAACTAGCCTTGGAATCTCTGAATATGAGGCTCAGCAGCTGTGCTGCACTGTTTGCCACAGGCAAGATATTTAAGTACAGCATTTCAGCTGAGTACCATCTTAGTGATTAGTGATTTTGTATACATGTATACATTTTGTATACATGTTTAGTGTAGATTTTGTATACATGATTAGTGATTTTGTATACATGTTTGAGGGAAGGGAAGGGCAGCAGAGGCTGGAAAGGTTTGAAAAGATATGTTCTAAAGTATAGGAAGTTAGTTACAAGGATAGGTGAAGGAAGGCCATGGCCTAGATACAAACAGCACTCAGCTAAAATAAATAATATCTGTGTATAGATTCCAATGGACTGGATGGCAGTCCTGTAGAAGATGCTGGGGGGGCTTCAGCAACAAATGTGCTTGGGAAATTCCAAAGCTTTCCATTGTAACCCAAATGATGGGTGTACACAAAAGGGAACAGTTTCAAAGGTGACTTAGGCCCTTTTGAAAACTTTACCCTAAATTCTGGACAAAACCACCAAGTCCTCCCCACCTGCAAATAAATAACAATGAAACTGGCAATAGACCTTACACAAGTTAGACTTGATGGAAAGCAAAGCAGAATGAAGCCATCACCTGTTAACACCTGCAATTTTTCCCACTAATCAGTTCAAATTTTAAATTCAGTGAACTGTGAAGTATGCAATACTGATTAAAGGGTTAATCAGCTCGCCAGTTGCTAGGCAGCAGTGACATGCCCTTGGAACATCAGCAGCCAATCAGAGTTTATGCCTCTGATGCACTGCTTATTAATTCAATATCCTTGCAGAGTTGTGTGGGTGAAATTTGGCTCAATCACTCTAAACTTCCTGCACTTCCAGCTTGCCTGCTGATGGTATTGAATTAATCTTCTCTAATACAGTCGTTATCTTTCAATTTCATCTCCACACTCTTTACCATTGCTCCAATCACCACAGGTTGGGAATGAGGAAAAGAATTGATGTTGCTTTAGGAAGAGAGGGGAAAATGGAGATGGGAGGTAAGTCGACCTAAGATATGCTGACTTCAGCTACGCTATTCTTGGAGCTGAAGTTGTGTATATTAGGTCGACATTCTCCTTCTCCCCGCCCCCCAACCCCTCCCACCCCACCCCAGTGTAGACCAGGGCTAAGCGTTTTTAGAAGCAGAGTCAAGATTTTCAACAGAGGATCCTAACATTAGGGATCTGGTTTTCGAAGAGGGCTAAACACCTTACCCACTCTACCAGGGATGAAAAGGAGTGATGGTGTACTCCATACTTTTGAAAAATCAGCCCTCTTATTTAGGCACCTAATTTTAGACTTCTAATTAAGCAAGTCTAAATAACTTAAGAATAATGCAGAAAGAGAGCCAAGTTCTTGTCATTGTTGTGCCCAAAGGCATTTAGCCAGCTAAAGGAGAAATCCAGGATAAAAACCAGGTTTAATGTTACCATCAGTGCTAAGTGAATGAATATCTCTTAAGATAGCTATCCTAGCAAAAGTACCATTAGTGCCCATAGACAGATGGAAGCAGCAAAGCTGTCTAATTTAGAGAAAATACAAGAGGCTTGGGCTTCCTTGGGCAAGTGTAATTTTATGTCAGGAGAATGGCCAGAAAGTAAATTTGTTCAGGGGATTATTAGTAGTGAGTTGAGCAGCAAATCAGTAAAGGCAGCCTTTGGAGAAGACTGGTCTTGATCTGAACTCTGGCCATTGCGAATCATTGGTAGAGCATTAGACACAGCATTTAACGATTCAACTCTGATCACTGGCAATTTTAACATCGAGATTGGATGTTTTTCTAAAACTATATGGCTCTAGCCTAGTGCAGAGAGAAATTAATTCAGGGAAGTCCTATGGCCTATGTTATACAGGGAGGCAAACTAGATGATCACAGAGGTACCTTCTGGCCTTAGTATCTAAGAACTGCATAATGCTGCTCTTCACTGGCACACCGAAAATTCTGATCATAGAGCCAGAAAGCAAGACTTTTAAAGAGATCACTCCTTTATTTTCACGGATTTAGGGCTTGTCTATATTACCTGCTGGCAGTGATCAATCCAACGGAGTTCATGCCTATGATTATAGAATATCAGGGTTGGAAGGGACCTCAGGTGGTCATCTAGTCCAACCCCCTGCTCAAAGCAGGACCAATCCCCAACTATATTATCCTAGCCAGGGCTTTATCAAGCCTGACCTTAAAAACCTCTAAGAAAGGAGATTCTACCACCTCCCTAGGTAAGCCATTCCAGTGCTTCACCACCCTCCTAGTGAAAAAGTTTTTCCTAATATCCAACCTAAACCTTCCCCACTGCAACTTGAGGCCATTACTCCTTGTTCTGTCATCTGGTACCACTGAGAACAGTCTAGATCCATCCTCTTTGGAACCCCCTTTTAGCTAGTTGAAAGCAGCTATCAAATCTCCCCTCAGACTTCTCTTCTGTAGACTTAACAATCCCAGTTCTCTGAGCCTCTCCTCATAAGTCATAAGCTCCAGCCCCCTGATCATTTTTGTTGCCCTCCTCTGGACTCCTTCCAATTTTTCCACATCCTTCTTGTAGCGTGGGCCCCAAAACTGGACACAGTACTCCAAATGAGGCCTCACCAATGTCAAATAGAGGGGAACGATCACATCCCTTGATCTGCTAGCAATGCTCCTACTTATACAGCTCAAAATGCTGTTAGCCTTCTTGGCAATAAGGGCACACTGTTGACTAATATCCAGCTTCTCATTCACTGCAACCCCTAGGTCCTTTTCTGCAGAACTGCTGCCAAGCGATTCGGTCCCTAGTCTGTAGCAGTGCATGGGATTCTTCCGTCTTAAGTTCTGGACTCTGCACTTGTCCTTGTTGAACCTCATCAAATTTTGTTTGGCCGAATCCTCTAATTTGTCTAGGCCCCTCTGTATCCTATCCCTACGCTCCAGCGTATCTACCACTCCTCCCAGTTTAGTGTCATTTGCAAAGTTGCTGAGGGTGCAGTCCACGCCATTCTCCAGATCATTGATAAAGATATTGAACAAAACCAGCCCCAGGACTGACCCTTGGGGCACCCCGCTTGATACCGGCTGCCAACTAGACACGGAGCCATTGATTACTACCCGCTGAGCTCGACGATCCAGCCAGCTTTCTATCTATGATGCAGCCTCCGGCCTGGTGCCACTTACCTGGAATGGCTCTGGAGTGGCAATGGCGTGCAATGGGGCCAAGATAGGCTCCCTGCCTTCCCTGGCCCCACGCTGTGCTGCTCCTAGAAGTGGCTGGCACCACATCCCTGTGGCCCCTGGGGAGGGGGAGCAGAGAGCTCCATGCACTGCCCTCCCCTGTAGGTCCCTCCTCCAAAGCTCCTGTTGGCCCTGGTTCCTCGTTCCCAGCAAATGAGATCTGGGGAGGGCGGTGCCTGGAGAAGAGGGCAGCACACGGAACCCTCTGTCCCCTCCTCCCCCTCCAGGGACCACAGGGATGTGGTACCGGTCAGTTCTGGCAGTGGCACGGTGTCCACGGTGCCATGTGGGTGGCAATCCCACAGGCCAGATCCAAAAGCCTGATGGTCTGGATCCAGCCTGCGGGCCATAGTTTGCCCACCCCTGGCCTAGGAGAGGTCTATATGACCATTGATAATTTATCTAATAGGTCATAGCCCAAGCCCAACTAGTTGTCATGACAGGTATGAGCTCTCTCAGATGATCTTTACCTTGAGCTACAATGTCCCTCACCACTCCCACATGATCTCTCTCTCACACACCTATCTACTCCTGCTACACAGAGATCCACTTTAGCCTACTTTGCAGGCAAAGATCAACCCCTCACCCAAAAAACCCAATACACCTCAGAAAGGAGAAAGAGCCTTGCATATATATCCCACTACATGCCTTGATGGCTTCAGAGCTTGAGCTCCAGCCTGAGCCACAATGTCTAAGTAACATTTACATGGCTATTTTTGCCTTAATGATCCTTATCCACAGTGAAATGGTCACTGAATCAGAGAAAGAATTTGTCTCTGTAGTCGAGTGGCTAATTATTTAGCCATGGTGGGACTGCTCTACTAGAAGAGAGCAAGGAAACCCCACATCAGACTATCCCATAGCTCAATGGTTAAAGCACTTGCCTCAAAGGTAGGAGACCCATGTTTCAAATCCTCTCTCCCCTTCAGGCAGAGGTGGGAATTGAATCCAGGTCTCCTGCATCCCAGGTGAGTGCTCTAACCTCTGGGGTGGGGGGAGGGGAGGCAGGAAAACCTATAAAGTGGGGAGCAATGCCTCCTGCTGGTGAATTTTGAATGGGACCTGAACCAGTAAGCAGCATCTCAGCATGTCTATCAGAACAGACCCTGCATATGAGATGGGTATTTGCTCACCTGTTTTCCTCTGGTTCATGGATTGCTCTGAGGATCAGAGGGGAAATAGCCGTTCAGATGGCTAAAGTGAGGCAGCATTGCACATGCCCAGAGGCAAAACTTAGGTGCCAGGGGAACTTTTAACCTGAAAAGTTAAGTGCCAAGTGAGTTTAGGCACCTATTGGTTCAGCAGGAGTATTGTGAACCTCAGTGGAGCCTTTAAAGTGGGACTTAGGCACCTAATCCTAGATTTAGGACCTAACTCTGAGTACCTTTCTGGATCAGCACCCAAGAGGCTCTTTGGTCCCTCTTGCTTTTTTCATCATCTAGACTAGGAGCAAGAGAATATTTTTTCCATTTGGTATTGGGGAAGGTCTCTAATGGACTTAGCGACCACAGTGACCAGTGCAAGTTAAAATAACAAGTACTCTATGGTACAACTAGTGCATTAGCCATTTAGGCCTTTACTTTGGACCAGAAATATGAAAGCAGCTGGTGTTCTAGTTATGGTGGTAAAATGGAAGCCTGGAAGTAATACTACATAGACTGCAAGACAATGCATTGATAGCATAGAAAACCAAGAACTTAGAATCATCTCAAACAGATTTAAGGGTTGATTCAGAATAGCGTAGCTTATGTCAGAAACAGGTTCAGTGCTGAAGGAATTAATCACAGAAACCCAATCTTGAAGCTATAAGCAGTATCTACAGTTCGTCAGCGGTGACTTTTCTAGCATTTGTAAGCTATTATGGAAAACTCAGTTTCACATGTGGCTGGTCTGGTGAAACATGACTGACTCAATTCAAAGTGTATATTCTGAGTTTTGGTATTCCTGAGGCCAAAGTGGAACATGGCAAGTGTTGTGTGCCCATGAGTTGGAGCATTTTACCTTCACTTTGCCTGTAATTTTAGTTTATGATACCTCTCCTGTTGTGGTGCTAGGTCCAGCATATGGAATAATGAAATTCCACACACATGCATACTACATAATAGTTCACTTACAACCTACCAGACAGAGCCTCAAAAGAAGCAAATTCTTCAGGGCAAAGGGTTTCCATGGTATGTCTCATACAGGGTCAAGCACACTGTCAGCAATTATAAAAGAAAGCAAGCACTTTCCAGTACAGTCAGAAGAATACAGAGGAGGAGTTGATTAATTAGATAACTTGAGTGCTTCTTGTTTATGGGGTAATGACTATATCCTGGGCTACTAAGTTCACCTCCAAAGTTAGTTAGCCCAGAACACAATAATTACCAGTTTACCAGAGAGAACTCAAGTTAGTGCCCTTTCATCTGCTCCCAATTCATGTTTCTGTCAACCCTCCCCCCTCATACCTACATTGGAACCTTAGTGTAGAGAAAAGAAGAACGAGGAGTACTTGTAGCACCTTAGAGACTAACAAATTCATTTGGGCATAAGTTTTTGTGGGCTAAACCCACTTCATCAGATGCATGTAGTGGAAAATACAGTAGGAAGTATCTTTATCATCTATATATATACACATACACACACCCGAGAACATGAAAAGTTGGGGGTTACCTTACCAGCTCTAATGAGACAAATCAATTAAAGTGGGTTATTATCAGCAGAAGGAAAAATCACTTTTATAGTGGTAATCAGGATGGCCCCTTTCAAACAGCTGACAAGAAGGTGTGAGTAACTGTAGGGAGAAAATTAGCAAGGGGAAATAATTTTTAGTTTGTGTAATGACCCATCCATTCCCAGTCTTTATTCAGGCCTAATTTGATGGTGTCCAGTTTGCAAATTAATTCCAGTTCTGCAGTTTCTCGTTGGAGCCTGGTTTTGAAGATTTTGTTGAAGAATTGCCACTTTTAGGTCTGTAACTGAGTGTCCAGGGAGGTGAAATGTTCTCCAACTGGTTTTTGAAGGTTATAATTCTTGATGTCTGATTTGTGTCTATTTATTCTTTTGTATACAGACTGTTTGGTTTGGCCAATGTACAAGGCAAAGGGGCATTGCTGGCACATGATGGCATATATCATATTGGTAGATGTGCAGATGAGTTCTCCCCTCTTGCCTCCCCAGCCCACAGCAAAAGCAGTTCATTTTTGACTGAGCTGAATATCTATTATGACAAAGAACATGGCATTCCCCCACCTGGTGCGGATGAGCAGCAGCAGGAGTGGAGGAATGAGAAGGCAGAAGTGTTCCTATTTCCACAGCTAGTTGCTGTTGATTTTGCAAGTCAAACAAAAACCTGCCAGTGTTTTATCCCAGGTTTTCTAACTTTCTTGCAAACTTATTCCAGACGAAGGAGCTGCCAATCTGCCAAACCCCATATATTAACAGCAGGTGGAGTCACAGGAGGCAACCACACCCAGGACTTCTTAGAGCAGGGGTCTCAAAACTTTTTTGACCACGCACCCTCTAGAAATTTTTTTTTGAGCAGGCATCCCCAGGGGGAAGCCCCGCCTAGCCCCGCCCCCATCCATCCATCCACTGCCTTCCACTTCCCCCCTCTAAATCTCTCCTCCTTGTCCCTTAACTGCCCCCCTGGGGCTGGTTCCTGCTGCAGCGCCCAGCTCCTAGAGCCCATCTCTGCCGCAGTGCTTGGCTCCTGGGGCCGGGCCTTAGCCATGGGGCCCGGCTCCCGGGGCTGGGTATCAGCCGCGGCGCACGGGGCCCGGCTCCCGGGGCCCGGTCTCAGCTGCGGGACCTGGCTCCCGGGGCTGCAGCTGTGGCGTGTGGGGCCCGGCTCCCGGGGCTGCAGCTGCGGCGTGTGGGGCCTGGCTCCCGGGGCTGCAGCCGTGGAGTGCGGCTCTTGCAGAGAAGCTGCTAGGGCAGCCCAGCTCCTCCTGCCTTATGGGAAACCTCCCAGGTTTCCCGTAAGACAGGAGGAGACGGACTGCCCCAGCAGCTCCTCTGCAAGCGCTGCAACGGCCCCCGGCGGCAGGAGGAGCCACCTTGCTCCTCCTGCCGCCGGGGCTGCCGCGGCACTTGCGGAGAAGCCGCTCGGCTCCTCCAGCTGCTGAGGGCGTGCACCCCCAGGAGTGGTCTCGCGCACCCCACTTTGAAGACCACTGTCTTAGAGAACCCCCCACCTATACACACCCCTTGAGCCAGTCCTTCCAGACAGAGCCACATGGAGACAGACTCATCAGCTGGGGGACAGATAAATATTAGGTATAGAATTTCCACAGATGATTTCCACTGCAATCTATCAATATTATCTCAGTCTTATCTGAAATGAGCTTCAGCTGGCCAGGTTTCCACAAGCTCTTATTTCAGGAAGATACTGAGAAAGCTGATTAATTGCACTGTCTAAGTATGATGAAATAGTCACAGAGCAGGTATTTAGCTGCATAGGGAAGTCTGCACAGCTCACAATGCCTCCCTATTGCCCCTAATGACAGTGTCTATGTGTTAAGCAGCAGTGATTATACAGCCCTCCGATATCCTGCTTGAGAATGCCCTCAAAGCAGATGAACAATCAGCTAACACTACCCTTTGGGACCTCTCAGAAAGGAAAAGATTGACTCACTTTTACAAGGACACTGTCTATCCTTGCCAAGGTCAGCAGGCATGTAAACAATACCTCGTGGTCAGTGGTATCAGAGGCTGCTGATAGGTCATGGATCCTTGATCTTCTCCTATCACCAGAAGAAAATCATTGACCAAAACAGTGCCTGTGTAATGCCAGGGATTGAACACCAGACTAACACGGAAGAAAGAGAACCTGGGGAACAACAGACCAGTCAGCCTCACTTCAGTCCCTGGCAAAATCATGGAGCAGCTCCTCAAGGAACCCATTCTGAAACACTTGGAGGAGAGGAAAGTGATCAGGAACAGCCAACATGGATTCACCAAGGGCAAGTCATGCCTGACCAACCTGATTGCCTTTTATGATGAGATAACTGGCTCTATGGATATGGGGAAAGCAATGGATGTGATACATCTTGACTTTAGCAAAGCTGTTGATACAGTCTCCCACAATATTCTTGCCAGCAAGTTAAAGAAGAATGGATTGGATGAATGAACTATAAGGTGCATAGAGAGCTGGCTAGATTGTTGGGCTCAGCCGGTAGTGATCAATGGCTCAATGTCTAGTTGGCAGCTGGTATCAAGCAGATTGCCCCAGAGGTAGGTCCTGGAGCCGGTTTTGTTCAACATCTTTATTAATGATCTGGATGATGGGATTAATTGCACTATCAACAAGTTCTCAGATGACACTAAGATGGGAGGAGAGGTAGATATGCTGGAGGATAGGGTTAAGGTCCAGAGTGACCTAGACAAATTGGAGGATTGGGCCAAAAGAAATCTGATGAGGTTCAACAAGGACAAATGCAGAGTTCTGCACTTAAGAACGAAGAATCCCATGCACTGCTACAGGGTGGGGACCGACTGGATAAGCAGCAGTTCTGCAGAAAAGAACCTAGGGATTACAGTGGCTGAGAACCTGAATATGAGTCAGCAGTGTGCCCTTATTGCCAAGAAGGCCAATGGCACATATTGGGCTGTATTAGTAGGAACACTGCCAGCACAATGGGAAAGTGATTATTTCCTCCTATTTAGCATTGGTGAGGCCACACCTGGAGTACTGCATCCAGTATTTGTCCCCGCACTACAGAAGGGATTTGGACAAATTGGAGAGAGTCCAGCGGAGGGCAACAAACATTAGGGGGCTGGGGCACATGATTTATGAGGAGAGGCTGAAGGAACTGGGATTGTTTAGTCTGCAGAAGAGAAGAGTGAGGGGGAATTTGATAGCAACCTTCAACTACCTAAAAGGGGGTTCCAAAGAGGATGGAGCTAGGCTAATCTCAGTGGCAGATGACAGAATAAGGCGTAATGGTCTCAAGTTGCAGTGTGGAAGGTCTAGGTTGGATATTAGGAAACACTATTTCACTAGGAGGGTGGTGAAGCACTGGAATGGGTTACCTAGGGAGGTGGTGGAATCTCCATCCTTAGAAGCTTTTAAGGCCTGCCTTGACAAAGCCCTGGCTGGGATGGTTTAAATGGTCCTTGTCCTGCTTTGAGCAGGGGGTTGGACTAGATGACCTCCTGAGATCTCTTCCAACCCTAATATTCTATGATTCTATGAACAGCAGCAAAGAAAATCTGACAACTCAGTCTGCTGCTGAAGTTGTCCTATTCATAGATTCCAAGGCCAGCAGGGACCACTGTGGTTGAGTCTGACTTCTTGTGTAACACAGGCCAAACAACCTTACACAGTAATTCCTGCACCAAGCCATAACTTTTCACAACAGTAATGGCGGGAGTGAAATGTACTGACTTGCTCACTATTTTGTGTCACCTGAACCTGGTCAAAGTCTGGGATGAGGTGTACACCCTTATTATTGGGTGTCAAAATGAAACTACAGTAGAACCTCAGAGTTACAACCTGACTGATCAGCCACACACTTTATTTGGAACTGGAAGTAGTAAGACAATCAGGCAGCAGCAGAGATCAAAAAAAAAAAAAAAGAAAAAAAAAAGAAAAGAAATGGCAAATACAGCACAGTAATGTATTAAACATAAACTACTCAAAAAAATACAGGGAAAGTTTTAAAAAAACTTTGACAAAGCAAGGAACTGTGCTTGTTTCACTTATATTAAGATGGTCAAAAGCAGCATTTTTCTTCTGCATAGTAAAGTTTCAAAACTGAATTAAGTCAATGTTCAGTTGTAAACTTTTGAAAGAACAACCATAATGTTTTGTTCAGAGTTATGAACAGCCTCCATTCCCAAGATGTTTTCAACTCTGAGGTTCTACTGTAAAAAGTTAGCAAAATTGGACTAAATGAAACCGCCTTCGTTCTGGAAGGTAAACTGTCAGGAAACCGAAGCCCGGTGGCAGCATTTCAAAGCTTTCATGGAAGTAGGTAGCACTGCAGAGAAACCAGAGAGGGTGAAATCCTCCATACCACTACATGGGGCAGACTCCAAGCCACTGAAGGCCTGAGGCCTGCCATACTCTCCAGTGGGAGCACAAGGGTACTGCAAACCACCCAACAGAGCCATTGAAAAAACAGCAAGATACTGTGATCCATTTAAGAATGTCAAGTGGAGAAAATATATTTTAAACCACAAGGAACTAGCTGACAGGTGAGAGCTGAGCCTATGTAATAATGCTAAGTCATGCACATTTGAAAATTAAGAGAAGGACTAGAAAACAAGTTATTTGTGAAATAACTGATAACCAGGTCAAAATAAAGTTTTTGTGAAAAACTGACTTGACTTTGCAAATAATAGGGTAGTTGCAAGTCTAGTGAGAAGTTGTGCTTCCCAAATAGAAGCATTAATCGGTAGCAAAACAACTGAAATGCATTTAATTAAAGATCTATACAGAGGCATAAAGACAGAACAGAAGGATAAACAGTAGAGTGTGCAGTAAGTGTGGAAGCAATTGCAATACCACACACAGATAACCAGAACAAGGAATAGTGTCAAGCATGAAATAAAACCAACTATTGTGCAGATGTCACTCACAACAGACTGCAAATAAGTACAGTAGCCAAATATATTCATGAAAATTGAGCTGGATGATGCAAGCACAGTTGTCTCTCTTAATACATTTACAAAAAATTTTTTTTGTAAGTGTGGAATTTTATGGTAGACACTGGAGCTGAGTTGCAATGTAATCATAAAAAGCATATACAAAAAGATTAGTAATTGTTCTATGCTGAAGCTGAAAATGTCATGAACATAAAAGAAGCCCATGTGGCAAAATTACATTGGCATATCTATAGGCCACACAGTTTGAAATAGCAAAACAAGAAGAACTTGAAGTCTCCTGTATGCTTGGGCTGAACACTGGAAATGCAGATAATCAGCAGGTATATAACTTGTATACAGGAAGCAGAATGCAAATGAATAATGAAACACCCATGAGACTTCTCATCACCCTTGATCCAAAGTTGATGTAAATCTATTTCTGTTAAGTAAAAAGATTACTGTAGTTTTTAAAATTGTGTTATTCTATAACACACCAAGTAGCAGGATAATAAATATGTTGTAAATCAGTTTGCTTATTTTTAGGATTTCAGATGAATTCATAACAGATATCACAGTACATGATTGGATCACTTCAGTTATTCTGTGTCAAGTATGTCAGTTCAAGTATCCCATGTCAATCTGTACAGTTTAGTATGTTAGGAGAAAAGTCAAGACAAATAACAAAGGAGTTGATTTAGAGTCCTGGTGAATTCAAGGGATCTGTCTTTAGCATTGTGAGAATATCACAACAGACCTCATAATGCTTCACTGGATTCACTAGCTCGGAGACTCATAGACACGACAAAATATTTCTAAACCCTCTGATAAACTCCTTGGGAAAAGACAATTAACTCTGAAATAGTTATAAGAGTTATAGGCCCTATCTTGACAGGCCCAGAAAGTTCTGGTTTTCAATCATGTTTGCTTAAAATGGGTTCTTAACAGTCATTAAAATGCAGACTACCACACCTTCATACATTTTAGCCTGTGACTTAGGGCTTGTCTTCACTATGCGCGGTAGCAATCGGTCTTTTGGTGATCGATTTATTGTGTCTCATCACGATGTGATAAATCGATCACCAGTGGCGCCCCCGTCGACTCTGGAACTTCAGCTCGCCAAAAGGTGCAAGCTGGAGTCGACGGGGGAGCGCGCCGCCGTGAAGATGGCGGGTAAGTTGGCTGCAGATATGCCAAGTTGCGTATCTGCAGTCGATCCCCCCGCCTAGTGAAGACCAGCCTTTAGACCTCGCCTAAACTAAGATTTAAGGTTTGACAGCATGTTAGCTACCACACACCCCCTTTAGAAGTCTACTGTAGACAAAACACTTCCCATGTAAGTTAAAGCTTACCTTGCCCACTAAGCTTTAAACATGAGTTTTGCATGTATTAAAAAAAACGATACTAGATATTTTTAAATACGTTAGTTAGCAATTTAGCTAGTACATGCTAACATCACACCTTGAAGTCTAGACAAGGCCTTGTCAAGTACTGTGTGCTTTTCAATCACATTAAACAACTTGACTGAAGAAAAAAAGAGCCACACCTTTTTGCCCATTGTGGTCAAAACTCAATAACTGAAAAAGGTACAGTTCTGTTCCCACAGACAATCCCCTCTCTAAACCCAAGTGACCTTATCCACAAAGTAAACTGAAAATTCCTCCCAGCAAGAAATGCTTGCTGCCTCTATAGCTAAGCAGACAAAAGATGACTTGAAAGTTCCAGGTTATCCACCGCTGATGAGATCTTTGCAGGTTTGTGGGTGGAGGCAATGAATCCTTTCTTTGCTCCTGTACAGATGTTAGCTTTCAAACATTCTTTATGTCACAAGTGACAAAGAGTCCTGTGGCACCTTAAAAACTAACTAAAGTATTAGAGCATAAGCTTTCGTGGGCTAATACCCACTTCGTCAGGTGCATGCAGTGGAAGTATCCAGGGACAGGTATAAATAGGTAGGCAAAGACCAGGTGGGAGATAACAGGGTTAGTCTAATGAGGCTGAACCAGCTTGTTATCTCTAATTAGGAAGAGTGAGATATTCCTCTAGCACATGGGTGGGCAAACTTTTCAGCCCAAGGGCCACATCGGGTTTGCGAAATTATATCAAGGGCTGGGTAGGGAAGACCCTGCCCCCAATCCAGCCCAATCCTCCCAATTCCCACCCCCTGACTTCCCCCTGAGAATCCCTGACCCATCCAACCCCCCGACCTTGTCCCCTGACTGCCCCTTCCATAGACCCCTAATCACCCCCCAAGACCTGACTCCCCACCCAATTCCCCTGCTCCCTGGCCCCTGACTGCCACAATCCCTATCCACTTTCCCACGCCCAACCACCCCAGAATCCCACCCCAACCAACCCACCCTACTCCCTGACTGACCCCTCCAAAGCCCCCACTACAAACCTGGAACCCCCCCATTCACCCTTACCATAACTGCTGTGGGGATGGGAGCATGCAGCCCCGGCCTCCAGAGCTCTGTCCGCGCAGGGTGGCTCCGAGGGAGAGGGGGAGTGCACAGTCCCAGCTCCCAGAGCTCTGCCTGTGCGGCGTGGCTCTGGGAGAGGGGCCAGCGGGCAGCCCCGGCCCCCAGAGCGCTCCCCGCACAGCACAGCTCCAGGAGAGGAGCCAGCATGCAGCCCCGCGCCCCCAGAGCGCTCCCTGCGCGGCTCCGGGAGAGGAGCCAGTGGGCAGCCCCGGCCCCCAGAGCACTCCCCACATGGCACAGCTCCGGGAGAGGGGCGAGCGCGCACCCCTGGACCCCAGAGTGCTGCCCCTGCAGTGCAGCTCCGGGGGAGAGGCAAGCGCGCAGCCCCGGCCCCCAGAGCGCTCCAGGTGCAGCGCAGCTCTGGGGAAGGGGCCAACGGGCAGCCCCGGCCCCCAGAGCGCTGCCCCTGCGGCGCGGCTCCGGGGGAGGGGCCAGCAGGCAGCCCCGGCCCCCAGAGGGCTGCCCCTGCGGCGCGGCTCCGGGAGAGGGGCCAGCGGGCAGCCCCAGCCCCCAGAACGCTGCCCCTGTGGCGCGGCTCCGGGGGAGGGGCCAGAAGGCAGCCCCGGCCCCCAGAGCGCTGCCCCTGCGGCGTGGCTCCGGGGGAGGGGCAAGCACTGCCACTGAGGTGCGGCTCGGGTGGGGGCAGGGGCACAGCCTCCTGCCGCAGGCCGGATGAGACGGTCTCATGGGCTGGATGTGGCCCGCGGGCCATAGTTTGCCCATCCCTGCTCTAGCAGCTGAACTGGAGGTGTGAATAGCGAGAGAAGAGAAGCTGCTTTTGTAGTTAGCTAGGTAATCTTTGTTCAATCCTTGATTGATTGTATCAAATTTGCGAATGAATTGCAGCTCTGCAGTCTCTCTTTGCAGTCTGGTCTTGAAGTTTTTTTGCTGCAAAATGCTGACCTTTAAATCTTCTATGGTGTGTCCGGTGAGGTTGAATTGTTCTCCTACAGGTTTTTGTATATTGCCATTCCTGATATCTGATTTGTGTCCATTTATCCTTTTTCGTAGGGACTGTCCAGTTTGGCCGATGTACATAGCAGAGGGACATTGCTGGCACATAATGGCGTATATTACATTGGTAGATGTGCAGGTGAATGAACCAGTCATGGTGTGGCTGATCTGGTTTGGTCCTGTGATGGTGTTGCTGGTGTAGATGTGTGGGCAGAGTTGTCATCGAGGGTTGTTGCATGGATTGGTTCCTGAGTTAGAGTTATTATGACGCGGTGTGCTGTTGCTGGTGAGAATATGTTTGAGGTTGGCAGGTTGTCTGTAGGCCAGAACTGGCCTGCCTCCCAAGGCCTGTGAAAGTAAGGGATTGTTGTCCAGGATGGGTTGTAGATCACTGATGATGCGTTGGAGAGGCTTTAACTGAGGACTGTAGGTGATGGCCAGTGGTGTTCTATTGTTTTCTTTCTTGGGCTTGTCTTGCAGCAGCAGGCTTCTGGGTACACGTCTGGCTCTGTTGATCTGTGTCTTTATTTCCTTGTGCGGGTATTGTAGTTTTGAGAAAGCTTAGTGGAGATCTTGTAGCTGTTGGTCTCTGTCTGAGGGGTTGGAGCAAATACAATTGTACCTCAGTGCTTGGTTGTAGACAATGGATCGTGTGGTGTGCCTGGGATGGAAGCTGGTGGCATGAAGGTAGTCATAGCTGTCGGTAGGTTTTCGGTATAGAGTGATGTTGATGTGGCCGTCATTAATGTGCACCGTGGTGTCTAGGAAGTGGACCTCCCGTGTAAACTGGTCCAGGCTGAGGTGGATGGTGGGGTGGAAGCTGTTGAAATCATGGTGGAATTCTTCCAGAGTTTCTTTCCCATGGGTCCAGATGATGACGATGTCATCAATGTAGATAGACAGAGAAGGGGCGTGAGCGAACGAGAGTTGAGGAAGCATTGTTCCAGGTCAGCCATAAAGATGTTGGCATACTGTGGGGCCATATCACAAGTCAACTTAGTTTGGGCCATAGTTTCACCACAAGGTACTCTAGCCATCACCCCTCCCTAGTCACTTGTGGCAGCCCATTCTCCCATCAAAAATACCTCGGGGACAGAAGAAGATGAAAGGTCTTTTTATGTGTTATTGTGTCAACAGCCAAGGACACAAAATTATGCTCCGACCAGGCTGTTGAAAGAGTGGACTGTCAGAAGTCATTCTCAAAGTCATCCAAAGCAACCTGGTTTCATTAGAATCTGAGGTAAAATCTGTATAATAGGTTCCATCACTTCAGTGGGAAACGTGAGCCCTTGACCATGAAAGAGAGGGTAATAGCTAGTTCATGACAAGAATATAACTCTACCTCTCTCCTCCTCTCTAATCCACATATGCCTAGCTATATGCCCCAAGTCGGTAACATCCAAGATGGCCATGAGGTCTTGAGTTAATCCAGAACAATCACGAGGATGGATAATCACTTTACCCAGGATAAATAGTCTCAGCAACGTCTAAAACCACTGTCAGAGGAAACTCAAATCAGCTCAAGCAGAAACTCTGAACGTATATGGGGTGGCCAATACATCAACATTGTCCCCATCCAAACTCCAACCCTATGTCTTATACACAAGCTGAGCACAGTCACACAAATCCAGTTTTGGAATGGAAGATCCTGCATTTGAGAACAGCAAAAACCACTAAATCCTGATCCTTCTTCCAGTCCTTTAGCTGTTAATCAAACTGCTTAAGCTATTCATTGTTAACCTAGCCACTTTTATTCATGAATTTTCTGAACTGATCCTGATTTGCTTGGAATACTTTTGTTATTTCCAATTTTTTTGAGGAATAGCTTTCAAACTGAATTGTTCATGAACTGTTCGTTTCAACAACATAAGAACAGCCATACTGAGTCAGACCAATGGTTCATATAGCTCAGTATCCTGTTTTCCAACAGTGGCCAATGCCAAATGCTTGAGAGAGAATGAACAAAACAAACAATCAACAAATGATCCCTCCCCTGTCATCTGCTTCCAGCTTCTGGCAATCAGAGGCTAGGGACATCCAGAGCATGGGGTTGCATCCTTGACCATCTTAGCTAATAGTCATTGATGAACTCATCTCAAATGAATATATTTAATTCTATTTTGAATCCTGATATGGGTTTTGACCTTCACCACATCCCTTGGCAACAAGTTGTACAGGTTAACTGTACATTGTGTGAATAATAATTATTTTTTATTTTAAACCAGCTGCCTACTAATTTAGTTGAGTGACCCCTGGTTCTTGTATTAGGTGAAAGTGTAATAACACTTCCTTATTCACTTTCTCCACACCATTCATGATTTTATAAGATCTCTTTCCTATCCATTCTTAGTTGTCTCATTTCCAAACTGAAAAGTCTCAGTTTTTTAATCTCTGTTCATACAGAAGCTGTTCCATATCCTAATCATTTTTGTTGCCCTTGTCTGTATCTTTTTCAATTTTAATATATCTTTTTAAAGATGGGGTGATCAGAACTGCACACAGTATTTAAGGTGTAGGTATACTATAGATTTATACAGTGGCATTATGATATTTTCTGTCTTATTTTCTATCCCTTTCTTGATGGTTCCTGACATTCTGTTAGCTTTTTTGACTGCCACTGCACATCGAGAAGATGTTTTCAGAGAACTATCTACAATATCACTCCAGAAAGAGATCTTGGAGTTAACAGCTAATTTAGAGCCCATCATTTTCTATGTATAATTAGGATTGTGTTTTCTAATGTGCATTACTTTGCATATATCAACTCTGAATTTCATCTGCCATTTTGTTGCCCATTCACTCAATCTTGTGAGATCCTTTTAAACTCCATTTTAAACTTAACTATCCTAAGTAATTTTGTATTATCTAAAATTTTTGCCATCTCATTGTTTATCCCTTTTTTCAAATCACTTATGAGTATGTTGAACAGTACTGGCCCCAGCACACAAACCGCTATTTACCTCTTTCCATTCTGAATATCGATCATTTATTCCTGCCCTTTATTTTCTGTCTTTTAACCAGTTACCGATCCATGAGAGGACCTTCCATGTTATCCCATGACTGCTTACTTTGCTTAAGAGCCTTTGATGAGGGACCTTGCAAAGGCTTTCTTTAAGTCCAAAAACATCATATCCACTGGATCACCCTTTTCCACATGTTTGTTTATCCCCCCAAAGAATTCCAATAGATTGGTGAGATGCGATTTCCTTTTACAAAAGCTATGTTGACTTTTCCCCAACAAATTATATTAATCTATATGTCTGATAATTCTGTTCTTTACAATAGTTATAACCAATTTGCCTGGTACTGGCAATTTGCCTAGTATTGGGCTATAATTGCCAGAGTTGCCTCTGGAGTCTTTTTAAAATTTGGTGTCACATTAGCTATCCTCCAGTCAAGCGATACAGAAGCTGATTTAAATGATAAGTTAGATATTACAATTAGAAGTTCTGCAATTTCACATCTGAGTTCCTTCAGAATACCATCTGGTCCTGGGTGACTTATTACTTTTTAATTTATCAATTTGTTCCAAAACCTTCTCTATTGACATCTCAGTTTGGGACAGTTCCTCAGATTTGATACCTAAAAAGAATGGTTCAAGTACGGGAATCTCTCTCATGTTTTCAGCCATGAAGACTGGTGCAAAGAATTCATGTAGCTTCTTTGGAACAGCTTTATCTTCCTTGAGTGTTTCTTTAGCACCTTGATCATCCTGTGGCTGCACTGATTGTTTGGCAGGCTTCCTGCTTCTGATATACTTAAAAAAAAAAAAATGATGCTGTTAGATTTTGAATCTTTGGATAGTTGCTCTTCAGATTCTTTTTCGGCCTGCCGAATTATACTTTTACACTTGACTTGCCAAAGTTTATGTGCCATTCTATTTTCGTCAGTAGAATTACTTCCAATTTTTAAAGGATGCCTTTGCCCATTGTTTGTGTGTTTGTGACGACTTTTCATCTGTTCACATTACAGTTACTGAGAAATAACAGCACAATGATTAAGAAAATCCCTGCAATCTTGTTGGCTGAAAACCAATAGGGGTCAGAGATCCGGGAGTTCCATAAATGAAAAGTAACCCAACAGTCAAGGTGCAGTAACCATAGAGTACCCTGTCTCAGCAAGTCTTAGCTCAATGCCCTTTCAGAATAGTCTCTCACCTCTCCTATTTCACTAGAATTCTATTAATAACTCCAGTACAGTCAAGGAAGCCTTTTGAATGCACATTGCAGTTAAGTCACCATCACTCTCTGCTGTACTGTACAGGCCGTTTTGAAAGCAGGCAGGCTAAAAAGACAGTTTGTGTTTGTTGACTGTTCTGTAAAAGTCTCCATAAAACCCATCTGGCAACCTGGATCTCTCTCAGTGCTCTAAGAATATTGGCTACCCAACATGTACAGATGAACCTAGTATTGCCAACCCCATCTGTTCAAGAATCATGAGATTTCAAAATATATGGGGTCTTCTCTTTGCCTTTGATTTCTGAGGCATTGGGGCACAAGTGGGTCATATTCTCCAGCGTTTCTGCAACCACAAGGGCTAGAAACTTTTTTAAAATGGTAGGTGAGATATTCATGCAATCTGTTGATGCAAGCAGGTGGGGCACTGGGAAACTCCCAGTGACATCTGGCAAAACCTACTAAAAAAAAAATAGCTTTGCCACTAACAGAAAGAGTTTGTTCTCTCTACCCTACTCCATCACCCAAATCCCCTTACTCAAATACTTTAACCAACACTCCTCACTCCCTAGTGCCTGACCCTAGGCTTTTCTTTCAACAGTTGGGGCTGCACACCTCCTCTTCAGAGTCCAAGATTTCAAACTGGGGCTTATATTGCTGCCAACCTACTGGAGTGGAACATTTGGATTCCTTACCCCTCATTAGCCAACTGGGAATGCTGTATTGGTCAAAGCCACATGGTGGTGGCAAGACAGGGGAAAAGACTGAGAAGTGTTATTGGCATAACTATTTTGGTTAGAGGCGTGATTTTTTTTTTAACAAAATAATAATACTGGTAAAAGCCCTAGGGTGGATGCAGTTTTGCTAGCCTTTTCTGCTTCTTGAACTGGAACAAGGTATACTGATACAAGCACATTTATTCACTTATAACTGATCAATTGATGGGGGGAGCAGGGGCAGGGAAGAAGAGATTGCAGAGGAATTGTCATGCCCTGTAATTGCATTCTCAGCTCCCAAGAAACACAGAGAAGGGACATTATTTTAGTTGCTGCAGGTACAATACAAAGACAGGTTCTTTGGATAGGTATTATCAAAACTGGCTATCCAGGAGTATCCTATGCAGATGAAGACATTATCTTGGTGGCAATTAGTGACACCCTTCCTGTGGTAATGGCATGTGGCTATGTAGCACTTCATGTTATGCATAGTGCATCTTTAACTTCCTGGTAGTCTGCTGAAGGCATCTGCTATTTTGTGTTCAGTTCATATGCCAAACATTATGGAGAAGACAAAAAACCATGCCGTCTTTTCATAGAGTCTTTGTTTTAGTTCTCTTATTTTTGTGGCAGTGGAGGGGTGGGGTGGGACTCCCTTGATCTAAAGCAAAAAAGTTATTTTATAGAGAGTACATGATTGCTTTGTTTGTACATAGCAGATAAGAGCAAAAGAAAATCAAGCTGACAGTGAGATATGTAAATGACAGGTCAGAGTTTGCAGCGCTGACAACTAGAAAAGTCATATTATGATTTATAATAATAATAGATCTCAAAACAAAGTTAAAAATGAGGCTAGTATCCTTATTCCTGTTTTACAGATGGGGAAACTGAGGCAGAGAGAGACGTGACTTACCCAAGCTCACCCAGCAGGCCAGTAGCACAGGCAGAACTAAAACCCAGGTCTCCTGAATTCCAATCTAAGGTTTTAGCCACTAGACCAGTGGGCACCAACCAGTCAATCATAAATGACTGGTTGATCCTAGAAGATCTCCCACTCGATTGCAATCTCCAGCGGCGCAGTGTGGCCCCACAGCCAGGGGTTTCCCTCTGTGCACTACTCCTGCGTACAAGCACCACCACTGCAGCTCCCATTGGCTGGAAGAACTGCAGGGGTTGTGCTTTCAGAGAGGAACAGCTCATGGAGCCACGTACCCCCCACCCTTCTCCCAGGGACCGCAGGTGTGCGTTGGCCCCTTCTGGGAGTGGTGTGGGCCAGGATAGGCAGGGAGCCTGCCTTAGCCTCGCTGTGACAACTGCTGACTAGGAGCTGCCAGAGGTAAGTGCTGCCCAGTGGGAGGCCGCACCTGAACCCCCAGCCCTGAGCCCTCTCCTGGAGCCAGCACCCTGAGCCCCACCCTGAGCCTCCTCCCAGAGCCAGTCCCCAATACCCCTCCTGCACCCCAACCCCCAGTCCTGAGCCCCCCTCCCAGAGCCAGCACCCTGTACTCCCTCCTGCACCCTAACACTCTGCCCCAGCCTGGAGCCCCCACTCTGCCCCAGCCTGGAGCTTGCACCCCTCATCCCCTCCTGTACCCCAATCCATGCCCCAGGCTCAACCCAGAGTCCCACCACCCAGTGCCTGCGCCCCTCCTGAACCTTAACCCTATACCCCAGCCTGGTGAAAGTTAGTGAGGGTGGGGGAGAGTGAGCAATGGGAGAGGAGAAATGGAGTGAGTGGGGCAGAGCTTTGGGGAAGGGACAGGGGGTAAATCCTTGGTTGCCCTTGGATTCAAAAAGTGATTTTGGGCATAAAAATGTTGAATACCACTGCACTACACCATACTGCTTCTCCATGGGGTAGTCTCCCAATTGACTGTTCATAGTCAATTAATAATCCAGTATATTCAGTTTACAACCCCTGAGAGGAAGTGAGCAGAGAGTCCTACTTATTTTCAAATTGTTCCAGGTTCTTCAAAATCATTAGGAATGGAAGTAGTTCTGTCATGGGTGTTTCAATGGGGGCAAGAAGCACACACTCTACTTTGCAACAAGGGACAGAGGAACTCAGGTGACAAGATAGGACATCAGTTTTTTTCTTCCTCCTCCTGTATTTAGATTCAACATTTGAATCCATTTGAAAGATTTCTAAGTTAATTACCAACTGCCAATAATCACTAAAAAGTAACAAATTATTATATTTCCTTGGTAATGGGATCCATGGCACTGGACTAACAGTGGGGGCACTGGACTAACAGTGGGGCCACAGGGCAGGACTGAGGGGCATTGGCAGAACTGTGTAGGAAGAGTCCAGGACTGACATAGCTGGAGGCTGCAGGGCAGGACTGAGGGGCATTGGCCTCTCTGTGTGGAGCGCTCAGGACTGAAATACTATGGGGAGCTGCAGGGCAGGACTAAGGCTAAGACTAAGCCCTGCTCTACACTGAGGGAAGGGGTAGGGGGGAGAAATCGATCTAAGCTGTGCAACTTCAGCTATGAGAATAGCGTAGCTGAAGTTGACATATTTAGGTTGACTTACCGCAGCGTTTTCACGCTGAATCAACTGCTGCCACTCCCCAGTTGACTCTGCCTATGCTTCTCGTAGCAGTAGAGTACTGGAGTCAACTGGAGTCTAGACTAGACGTGATTAATTGACCCCCGATAGATTGATCACCGGCCTTGTAGGCCTGCCTTAAGAGTCTCTTTTTGGGATTAATCCTTGATTTCTCTCCATGGTAGACAATACTCCAGAATTCTGCCCTTCCTTCCCCAGCATAGTACTCACCCCTGTTTCTGGAGGATCCGGAAGCCAGCCCAGTTCACTCTGTGCAGTGCTTGTGTCCAGGAGATTCACTGCAAGCCAGAAGGAAAGGATGAGAAACCCAACTCCCACGGTTTATGGAACAGGCATAGAGAGTCTTCCCATTCTGTCAGTCTGTTGCTGCTTCTTAGGTCACTACTGCTTTTGACTGTCCCCACTCTATTCAATGTGACTATTTCCAGGTCATTCAGCAATGTCTGCAGCTCTGTCCCACAATTCATAGCCGCATCATCTCTCCCCAATTCCTTCTTCTCCAACCAGGAAAAGAGCATGAAGAATCTTTGCCTTTGTCCCCAAATACACACTTTCCCCTCCACCAGTGCAACAGCATGGCTAGAGGGAGGATAGCAATAGATCACAGTAACATTGCAGCTATCCAAAATTCTTTCCAGTCCACAAACCCAGGCAATAAAAATCCAAAGAGGAGCCCCTCCTGAAGCCCAACAGAGCAGGCTCCCTCTCAGTGGTCCCCCACACCCCTTAATGGGTACCGGATGCTACAATGAATTAAAATGGGAATTCAGTTCCTCAAAACTGGCATTGTAATGGAATCCTCTCCAAGAATCTCCCTTCAGAACAGAAGAAACAAAGCTGAAAAGACATAAGTGCTGGAGGTGACTGAACAAATTACCACCACAAAAGATCAATTAGCATTGCCTCAGGGAACTAGCAGGTACTGGGGAAGGGAGAGAGCAAGGAGGGTCATGGGAAGGTACAGTGTAAAGCAGTGGGCAAACTTTTTGGCCTGAGGGCCACATTGGGGTTGCAAAACTGTATGGAGGGCCAAGTAGGGAAGGCTGGGCCACCCCAAACAGCCTGGCTCCCACCCCATATCTGCCTCTTTCCACTTCCTGCCCTGTAACTGCCCACCTCAGAACTCCCAACCCATCCAACCTCTCACCCAAACTGCCCCCTCCAGGATCTCACCCTACATCGAACCTCCCTGGTCCCTGTCCTGTGACGGCCCTGATCCCTATCCACATCCCCGATCCCTGACAGGCCCACCGGGACTCCCACACTTATCAACTCCCCCCACCCCCCCCATTCTCCATCCCCTGACTGCCCCGCACCGAACCTATGCCCCATCCAACCACCCCCTGTCCCCTGACTGCCTACAGGACTCCTTGCCCCTTACCATGTCCCTTACCACCCGGCCAGAGCCAGCCATACTGCTACACTCCCCCGCTGTCCCGGCATGGCTGTGGGGGAGGAGGAACAGCAGGGGAGGGGCTGGGGGTAGCCTCCCCGGCCAGACGCTCAGAGGCTGGACAGGATGGTCCCGCGGGCCATTGTTTTCCTACCTCTAGTGTAAAGAGAACATATGAAGAGTACTCCACTGCATCAGTCACAGCAACAAAGAGCCTTTAGCACAGACGTGAGCAAACTACTGCCTGCAGGCCTCTCCTAACCGGGCCCCTGAGCTCCCAGATAGGGAGGCTCCCTGCAGCTCCTCTCCCACTGTTCCTTCTCTCTGGCAGCCTCAGCATGCTGTGCAGGCAGCACTCTGGCCTGTGGCTCCTCCTGGGCAGCGCTGCGGTGGCGTGGCTGGCTCCAGTGGTGCTGCGCGCTCCTTGGGGGGCAGTGTGTCTGGCTTCGGCAGGCTGTATGGAGCCAGACACGCTGCTCTGAACAGCATGGTAAGAGGGCTGGGGGTTGGCTAAGTGGAAATGGGTGTCAGGGGGCAGAGGTTCTGGGGGTGGTGGTCAGGGGACGAGGAACAGGAGGATTGGATAGGGCATGGGAATCCTGGGGGTCTGTCAGGGGGTGAGTGGATAGGGGGACGGGGAGTCCCAGGGGTGGTCGGGGTCAAGGAGCAGGGGGATTGGATGCATTGGGGTTCTGAGGGGGGCAGTCAGGGGGCAGGAAGTGGGAAGGGTCAGATGGAGGTGAGGGCCAGGCTGTTTGGGGAGGCATAGCCTTCCCTACCTGGCCATCCATACAATTTTGCAACCCCATTGTGGCCCTCAGGCCAAGAAGTTTCCCCACCCCTGCTTTAGCAGCTAGTTCATGGATGTATTATCTCCCCTAAATATGGAAAAACAACGAGGAGTCCTTGTGGCACCTTAGAGACTAAACACATTTATTTGGGCATAAGCTTTTGTGGACTAAAACCCACTTCATCAGACGGAGTTGAAAACACAGCAGGCAGGTATAAATACACATGAAAAAATAAGAGTTGCTTTACCAAGTGGCAGGTCAGTGCTAATGAGCCAATTCAATTACGGAGGAAGTGGCCTATTCTCAATAGCTGGCCACCTTTTAATAGCAATGTTAATATCTTTTGTAGAGCCTGCAGCTCCTACTAGAACTAGTTGGAGTAGATGGCCTTTGCAGTAGGAGAGATCAGGGTTACACTTTTCTCTGAGCAAAGCTTGTACTCCACCATGCCTTCCAGAGAAGTTTGCAGCGCCATCAAATGCACGAGCAGCCATCTGTCTGGGTCCAACTGACAAGCATTTAATGCTTCTAAGATGTGGGTTGCCACAGATGCAGCGGATGTGTTTTCTATAATTTGGACATCTAGAAATGCATCTACTGGCCTACTGCTGACATTAAGATAATTTACTCAATGACTTAATACTTGATGCCCATTTTCATCAATGCATTCCTCAACAATTTTTGCTAACTTTTTGAATGTGGTGAGAAAGTTCTTCACTTTTTCAGTTGTTGAGTGTTTCACTGTTGCACTGCATACTTCTAGCCAATCAGTTGAGTTTCTTGCAGAAAAATAGAGAGCATTTACTGGTCTTTTTCAGAACCAGAGTTCAACTTCAGGATGAACCAATGACAATGCACTTAACATTGGCCTCCAGTTTCTAGAGTGTGGTATCTCTTGCTCTAATAGAAAGTAAGAACAAACATGGCTGTGGTATCGTATGAAAGGTGTTGTGTCTTCAGCATTCTTAAGAGCCTCATTAAGTACTTCCAAAATTGGCTTTGAAAGTGGGCTTATAAAGCTTTCTGCATGTTGATGCACTCCAGAGGTGTGGTGTTTTGAAGCCTTTGCACGTAATTTGTCAGCACTGGCTTTGCTGATTGGTCTGACAAATCATGTTCCTCCACTTGTATCAATTATAGCACTGGAAAACTTTCCTTCTTCATAAGCTTTTTTGCAAGAGGTACCCCAGTAGCCATTTTTTGTAACTTCAATAAATGGGAACACTTTGACCGACAAACATTGGGATCTGTCTTTAGGTTCTGGAGACACTGTTTCTTCAGTACGTAGCTATATTTGTGCTTCAGGTTGGTTGGATGTAGGTACACCACTGGAACCCTCGTATGACATGATATATACTTGATTCTTGGTGCGTTCTTCACCTTGGTTGGTTTTTGAGGCCTTTGAGGGGAAAAATTGTTGCATTGTTTTTTGTCTTTTCATTTTCACTTTGACCTGCAACATATAAAAAGAGATGTGAATAAATTAAATGCATATTTAACATAAGGATAATGCAAATTACAGCAAAACACAACAGTTCTAGATTTCTTAAAAAAATGTATTTTAATATTTAATTTAAATTGATTTTTAAAAAGTAAGCCATCATGGGATAAGAGGGAAGGTCCTCTCATGGATCAGCAACTGGTTAAAAGATGGGAAACAAAGGGTAGGAATAAATTATCAGTTTTCAGAATGGAGAGAAATAAATAGTGGTACTGGGACCATTGCTGTTCAACATATGATCTGGATAAATGGGTAAAGAGTGAGGTGGCAAAATTTACAGATGATACAAAACTATTCAAGATAGTTAAGTCCAAAGCAGACCGTGAAGAGTTAGAAAGGGATCGCACCAAACTGGGTGACTGGGCAACAAAATCGCAGATGAAATTCAGTGTTGATAAATGCAAAGTAATGCATGTTGGAAAACATAATCTCAAACTATACATACAAAATGATGGGGTCTAAATTAGCTGCTACCACTCAAGAAAGAGATGTTGGAGTCATTGTGGATGGGTCTCTGAAAATATCCACTCAATGTGCAGCTCCAGTCAAAAAAAGCAAACAGAATGTTGGAAATCATGAAGAAAGGTATAGATAATAAAACAGAAAATATCACATTGCCTTTATTTAAATTCATCGTACACCACATCTTGAATATTGTGTGCAGATCTGATCACCACAGTCCCAAAAAGATATATTGGAATTGGAAAAATTACAGAAATGGGCAACTAAAATGATTAGGAGTATGAAACAAGAGGAGAAACATTTTCATCTCTAAAATGACTGGGAATTTTCAGTTTAGAAAAGAGATGACTAAGCAGGGGGGAATATGATAGAGACTTATAAATCTTGACTGGTGTGAAGAAAGTGGATAAGGAAATGTTATTTAATCATTCACATAAGAATTAGCAGTCACCCAATGAAATTAATAGGCAGCAGATTTTTTATTTTTTTAAAAAAAGGAAGTACTTCACACAACATAAACTCAACCCACGGAAATCTTTGCCAGGGGATGCTGTGAAGACCAAAACTGTGACAGGATTAAAAAAAGAACTACATAAACTGATGGAGGTTAGGTCCAACCGTGGCTATTAGCCAGGATGGAGAGGGATTCAATACCATGCTCTGAGCATCCCTAGCCTGTTTGCTGGAAGCTAGAATGGGCAACAAGGGATGGATCATTTGATGATTACCTGTTCTGTTCATTCCCTCAGAAGCTCCTGGCCTTGACCAGTGTCAGAAGAAGGATAATGGGCTAGGTGGACCACTGGTCTGACCCAGTATGACCATTCTTATGTAAAAATTAAATTATTATAATAAAAATGCTTAGTACAGAAACTCCCCAATAGAAAGACCTTACAAGATAGCAGCAATGTGAGATAACCTTGGCAAATAATGCACTTTAAAAATCTTGGCCTACTAGGAAACATAAGTTTCCATTCACAGTCACAAATCTATCACTCTGAAGCAAAGTTACTAAAATACAGTCCAACAAACAAATATTTATTTAACATGCCCCTCACTTTTCCCTCCACCCCACCCCACCCCACTCACCCGTGTTGTCCTCGGTCAGTGGAGACTCAGAGTTCAGAGGTGCTTTCACATGAGTTCACCTCCCATGTTGGGGGCAAGAAGGTACCTTGCTCATTCCTCCAGCAGCTCACTGTTTGCTCTGGCCACTGTTGTTCGCTGTGCCACTGTTCACTCCATCACCCTGTTGCCAATGGCCCTGTGCCATCACCTTCTGTGAGTTGGTCTCTTATGATTTCAGCCAAGATCTCAGTGGCAGAACCTCACTGCTAGTGTAGGCTGGATCAGCTCTTCTACAGAAACAGTGTCCCTCAGCAGGTCTAAGTACTTATCAATGAATTCAGTTTTAATGGTCACTTAACAAAACACTATATCTATGGAGCCTAATCTGCTTTGTCTTTAAACAGTGGAGAGGGGCAGGTCAAATAGTACTTGTGACTCAGGCAAACACCTGTCCCCACCCTCTCTCTTGATGCCCTCAGACAACACAGGCTAAGCACAGTTCTACTGCCCTTTAGTCATCCAATAAGAATAACAATGTTTCATTACCCCCCCTTCCCCATTCAAGTGATTTGTAATCCAACCCCAGCTCTGTTTGCTGGATATCTAGGTAGATTAGGTGTGAATGTAAATACAATCTGGTCCTGAAGCCTTTCCCCCTAGCCCCCAGCTCATCACTAGTCATCAGGGAGAGCTCAATTGGACTTTCCTTACAAATCATAATTTGAAATTATTAGGTTGGCCAACATCACCAAAATGAATGCACTGATGGTCATAAAAAACAACAGCTGTAAAAGGAAGCTAGTCTATGTTCATACTTTTGAAATCTATTACACTTTTTCAGATACATGTATTTTATCATACATTTTATATGCTTTTGAAATGTGTATTAATGTTTCAATTTCAATTCAGATTTCCAAACAATCACTAAATTGGCCACACTGCATATAACTAGTTCACAAAACTGGGGGTGAGTGTAGTGGAAAATTCAGGGGGTGTGTAGGGAAATCACTGCTTTTTTACTAGGAGGTTGGTGAAGCACTGGAATGGATTTCCTAAAGAGATGGTGGAATGTGCATCCCCAGAGGTTTTAAAAGCCAGGCTGACAAAGCCTTGGCTTTCACAGCTTGACAGAGCCATGGCTGGGATGATTTAGTTGGTGTTGGTCCTGCTTTGAGCAGGAGATTAGACTTGATGACCTCCTGAGGTCCCTTCCAACCCTATGGAATGATTCTACAGTCAGCAGAGTGTAAAGTGCAGGAGAGAGCGTGCAAGAGACCTGTGGAATGAGGAAGCAGGGCATGGCACTGGTTCAGAGATACAGTCATGAATCCCTCTTCCTCTTCCCCTCTCCTCTCTATTCCCTCTGGGTCTTTTGAGGAGATAACACTTCCACAGTACTGGTAGTCCCAAATCCTATCTGAACTAGGTGCTCCTCATGCCAGTCATTTCTTAGAGGACAACAATATCTACCTCACACAAGTAAGGGGCAGGATAAAGTGAGGGCAAAGAGATCTGAGAGGGACAGGCAGTTTTTATATGGGTAGTGAGAGGAGAAAAATACTGTAGTGAACAAGAAAGATTTAAGAGCTTTCTAGGCAAGGACAGGGCCCAGCTGTGTAGAAGCTCATGCTGCCTTGGAGTGCCATCCACAGCAGCTGCTGTGAGTTGCCACTGACCTGCAAAGTTAACATATTGGGGACAGAGGGCACACTGATGGGGCAGATAGCTTTGCTACCTATCCCCTGACATGTAGAAGTCTCATTGTTATGTGACATATAGTGAGGGAGAGAATCTATCCAAGAGAAATAAAGGCCCCATCAATACTGGGACCCAAACAGAGTCAGGGGAAATGATCAGTGGGGATGAGTCCTGTTAGGGTATGTCTACCCTTTGGGCTGGGGGCACGATCCCCAGCGCAAGGAGACATATCTGCACTGGCTATGATTGAACTAATATGGTAAAAATAAAATGTAGCAGTCATGGCTGGCATCAGGGGCTAGCTGGCCCAAGTACCTATCCATCAGAGACTGTAGGCATATACTGTAGCAGCAGAGGAGAGATTGGGTAGCTACCCTGAGTCCATGCCTTGTGCCTTGGATGGGTATGTATTGGGGGAGGCTAGACCCTCCTGCTACTGGGGCCTCATTCTATTTTTAGAGCTCTAGTTTGATCCCTCCCCTGCGACAAGGAAGTGGAACAGGAGACCAGTACAGATGCGTTTTCTAAACAGAAATCTCCACAAAAGCTACAAATCAAACAAAAAATGTTATTGCTGAAAGTGTTAACTCCCCTCAGTCTCCAGAGAGATTCTTGGGGGGGGGGGGGGATTTATTCATTGGTTTGTGTTTGAACTTGTAACCCTAGAGCTTGTGTTAAATGCAAAAGGAGAAAAAACCCTTCTGGACCTACAAATGCTTTAAGGTGTGCTTAAAACTGACTTGGAGAGAGGGAATGCTCAGTTCCCTGAAGTTGCAGCAACATGTCTGCCTCCCCACGCACCTGAGTCTCCCCACAGCCCTCCACACACACAATTCCCTGCCTTAATTTTACAGTTTCCTTCCTTCCTCCCTCCCTATTCCGGTCCCCCTGAGGAAGCCCAGTCCAGCCCCCTACAAAGGAGGCTCTCCGGGTCTCCCAAGGAGCCTTTCGTTCCCATCACTTTCTCAGCCAAGCTGCAGGGGTTCCAGTTGCTGGAGGCAAAGCCCTGCCCAGCTCCCGGGGGAGGCCAGGCACTATCCTTACCTTCTTTCCCAGGTGTCTCAGGAGGCAGGAAAGCACAAAGAAGGAGAAAGAGCCCAGTGGAGAGACCTGTCCTGCTGCCAGAGGATCTCATCTCCATAGTCCCCTGGGAGGAAGCCCGGTTCCCAGCCCCTTGCATCCTGGGTCTCTGCTTCCTATGCTCAGACCCTGGACACTTGGCACTTGCTCCCCGTGCGTGAAGTGCTCCCGAAGCCTCCTGACGAGAGCGCACACATTACAAAATCTGCCTGCCTGGCCAGGAGTTATGATGAAAGACCAATGCGAGGGGTGGAGAAGCCAGTTCTGTGTCTACCCACTTGCTGCTTTACCTGCTCTTTAAAGGGGCTGGTTACAGACTTCCCGTCTGGCAGGCAAATAAATCCACCTTAAAGGCAGCCAGCCACCTATTCCCCAGACCGTTCCAACACCCGACCTTTGCTCCAATGCTGTGCGTGGCTCCTGGATGCCACCTTCTGGGCTAGTGTTGCCACAGCCCGCATCCGGGGTTAAAGCCATGCATCCTGCAACCTTGAAAGTTGTTCCAGCTGATTCCTGGTGAGCTCTGTGAAAGGGTCTTAGCTGGTCAGTGTACTCCATTCCTTGACAGAACAGTAGGTAGAAAAGATAGTGCCACTTGTGTTTATTTTTAGTGTGTTGTCTGGGAGAGACTGGTACTGAAACATCTAAATGAGGATATAAATCACCAAGGATGACATTGAAATCTTTGAGTGCCTGGAGTGTTTCTAAACACACAAATCACTAGTATCATGCAAAGCTTTCCTGCACTGTTCATAGGTAATCCATTAGTCAGTCTCTTACCATCTCCCCTTATGGCTGAGCCACAGAGAATGTATCTGTTACAGCCCCAATTACTGAGCCTAATAATCATTAGCTCTAGCTGTCCATACACATGCTTTTATCTTTGCAAATTCCACATTCAGGCCCTGGTGTTGGCCAAGATGGCAACTGTCCTACAGGGAATTTGGTACTGGCAAAAGAAGCAGATGGGGCTGGTTTCTCAGTAAGAAAGGCCAAAAAGCAGGAGGGAATAGCAACAATCTTGGCAGATAAGCTGAATGAAGGGGGTAGTGAGGAAGGTTCTCCCTGTCTAGTTTTATCAGAGTGTTTGCCTTCTCTTAGGCCTTGACTCCGTTGGGGTTTGCCCCATTCCAGCTATTGTTGCTGCTGCATAATAAGTGTAAAACTCAACTGATGGAACCTGAAATGGGTAAGCTCCACTAGTGTAAATTGCAGCTTTAAGGAAAGGTGCAATTTACACTAGTGGAGCTTACCCATTTCATGTTCCGTCAATACAAATATTGCACAAATCCCTATAGACAATATTGTACCAACCCCTATTGTGCTGAGGAGATGGAAGTGGGGAGAACCAGCAGTAGGAGAGGGAAATTGCACTGGAATGATGATTCTAGTTGGGTTCAACAGCTGGAAGAAGTCACAGCAGGGGGAGAAGAAGAGAGAGAGTGAGCTTAGGACTCACTTTCATGGTATGGTATTTTCATAGCTTCAGAAGGACACTCCAGAAGTTCTACAAGCAAGTTTATCAAACAGCCATCACTCTGATATTACCTGTCCATGGCTCTTGTACAAGCTTGCCATTTCTCTGTGTTGCCAGGTCATCAGCCAGCCAACTACTGGGAGTCTGAACAGCAGGGGTTTTTGGTCTTAGCTAGTTAGTGTATTGGTCATAATGACAGGAATAGCATCAAATGGCATTATAGTTGCTTTAAGTGCTGGAATTTGCTAGCTGTTTGTATATATTTTCTACCAGTAGCTCAGTATCTTAGGGTATGCCAAGATAGTGAAACAAAACACTGTGTCATGACATTAAGACCTGGGCTAAGGGCAAATATTTTAATATAAAACAGGAAATGAGCCCAACCATTCAAATCCAAATCCCCCAAACTGTCTTTGATAGTTTGGAAAAACAGTCAGTTATGTTTCCTTATCATCCATCATGTTTACTGGATGTTCATAGACAGGACCTGTTGAAAATAGAATATGCAATCATACAGATAAAGACTGTGCAAAAATAAATATACACGAGTCAAAATAAGGATACACAGAAGAACTTAATTCTGGCATTTCCTAATTTGAGTGCCTGATTGTGCAGCCTCAATAATCTTTTAAACATAGTTAGCATGTCATAGACATATATTCAGCAATTTTTTCCAGTCTTTCCTCACTCACTTCCTCCAGCCACACAATCACTTTGTTGACGTTCTTTGAACACCCTGATATGTCAGTGTCTTTGTGAGAAATGTGGCGCTAAGGGATTGTATCTGGATGCGGGCACATCACGGCCATATAGAAATGCTCCATTGACATGATGCCTTTGTATGTGCAGCTCTGAACAGGATTGTCTCTCTGAACTCATATTACATTGCTAAATCATATCTAGCATGTGCCTAGTACATTTCTGGATGATCAAAAATAGAATCTATTTGGTGTCCTATCACCTCTAGGTCTTTCTCAGTATCACAGCTTTGCACATTTCTTCCTTCTATTCTGTATCTGTTTCAAATCCACTCCTAACCCCATTCAAATGTATTAATTTCATATTTCCAATTTGCTTCTTATTCTGTTGTTTTTTTGCCCAGGTTCCTTGGCTTTCTAGGTCTCTTCTGAACTATTTTTCCAGTCCTTGTTAGTGTTTGCTGTTCCTCATGATTTCAGTAACATTTGTGAATTTCACTGTTCTGTTTGTTCACCCTTCCAGATCTTGACTGATGATAAATAAGACTGGGCCCAACACTGCTCTCTGTGGTTCCTCATTAGATACCATACTCCACATTGATACACTGCCATTTATCATAGCTCTTTACAAACATTTAGCCACTTCTCAAACCATGTGACTGCAAGCTGGAATTCATTTTTCAGTCAAGATTTTATGACAGACAGTAGTAAATGATCCAGAGATCCGAAGGCCAAATTCTCCCCTGCAGGATACCAATATTCCTACTTAATTCTAAGGCAGTTATTCATATCCTGGAGAAGAAGGAACAAAACTCTAGTTGTAGGGCCTTCTAATGCCTTCCCCTCATCTGCTAATTTTATAACTGACAGGAAAAACAGGACAGTTTTCCTTGCAATTTCTCTCTGTCAACCTTTACTGCTGTCTATTTCAAGAGAGTTTCTGTCCTTCCTTATGTGTCTGCTCTTCCTTCACCCACATACCCTACAACCTACCTTTCCAGTATTTCTTCATCTCTGAAAGTTTCCTAGCTGTCTGCCCAACAGTATGATTAGTAGTTTTACTGTCCTTCTGCAGAGGATGGACTCTTGGCGCCATCAAGTTGCTTTAAATTCTCACTGATGTTCACTTACTTTAGCCTGAAGTTCCCACATTATTTAAGATAAGTGAATTTCAAAGAGAGTTAGATTATTTGCCTTGTTCTGCTCTCTTCATTCTCAGACACACAGTATTGCTAACCTTGAGCATTTAAAAATCACAAGTCAAGCACACAAACCATGACGTTGGCCCCAAACCAGGAGATTATTTTTGTAGTTCTTTTTATTTACCTATTGGTTTCTTTACCTTTAGGGTGCACTTGCATTGTGTTTTCAAGCTTTTCTCTGGAACCATGAAGTCTAGAAATTTACTTTTTAAAATAAATAAACTGAGATTTGTCATGCAGTCTTTTGATTCCATGAGCTGAAGCTTTAAGAAATACATAAAAATCACAACTTTCAATAAAATCATAAAAGCTCATAACCCTGGAAGCCATCTGCAAGTTCTCCCTTGGGGATTCACTTAATACCCCAAGTACTACCCTCCTGTGGATGTACTACTGGCATAGCTGGCTTCTATACCTGCCTATGCTGTATTCTGGGGGACATGAACAAACTGTGTCCTGGCTAGTCCCAGTTGGCATATGGCCTATTGAGGACTATACCCAGCTGGTGCAAATTAGATCAGCTCCTAGGCTGCTTTAAACAGGGCTGAGGCAGAGAAAAAAGTAGCAGTAATTGGTTGTTGATTCAATTCTTTTCCCTTCTACTGGGCTACCCTGAGTGGCTGTTGGGAAAGAGAGCCATCCAGCAGTAGGTTCAGACAGAGCCAGTCAATCTCCTATCCTGTGGTCCTTGGGGCAGGAAAGCTGACAATGGAAAGCCAGAGCAATTCTCTTCACTTTGTGATGCAGTAGATGGTCAGATGGAGAACTGCTGAGCAGCTCCTGCAGGGAAATATCTTCTGTTGCTGCCAGAACAACCAGCTCACACCACACCTGCTCTGATTGCTGCAGTAAATGTGAAGAGAGGCACAGGACCAATTCAAACAGGAGTTTCAAATCTTAGTACACAGTTTGTTAAGCATTGCAATGGGTTGCCCCACTTTAAGATGCCACCTGATGTACTGAGATACCACTGAGCCCACCTGTTCTGCCAGCCTGGGCACCCTTTTTACCCATCTTGCTGAGCTAGGCTATTAAGCCTCCTACAGCTCATATACAGAGGCAGGACCACACCCACCTGTATATTATATATTGTACAAATGGGGTTATATTATAAACAAGAAATAAGTTTAAGAACTACAAAAGGTGAATGTTAAGTGGTTAAAAAGATAGCAAACAGGACAAAGTAGATTATTAAGCAAATAAAATACATAAACTAAACTTGATTCTCTAAAGAAATTAGTTACAAATAGTAATTTCTCACCCTAGATACTGTTGCAGAAAGTCTTGAAAGACAGCTGTACTGGTCTGCAGCTTGAGACTTCAGATATTATTACTCACAAGCTAGATGTCCTTCCAGGTTGGGCTCAACCCTTCTTCCCTCAGTTCAGTTCTTGCTTCCAGGTCTTTTTCAGTGTCTCTTTGGGTACAGAGGCAGAGGAGAACCTTATATAGCTCCCCTGCCTCATATAGCCCTTGTGTAAGGCAGGAACCCTTTGTCTTCCAGTGGAAAAACACTGACATTCCAAAAGCGGAGGACGGGGGTCCCCTACCAGGTGACTTACTTGCAGGCTATCTGGGGCATCCACAATCCATTGTTTTTGCTAATGGGTCATTAGCCTTGTCTAGCTTTTCCATTGTTGTACCTGAAGTGCTAGTTGGGGGTGGCACCTAAAGTAACCCCTTTGAAATACAGATACATAGTCAATATTCCTAAGTTCCGATACAGAAATGATACTGGCATACAAATTGGATAATCACATTCACTACATCATAACCTTTCCAGTGATATCTTACATGAGCCATCTTGAATAAAAAAAACAATAATGAGGAGTGGCACCTTAGAGACTAACAAATTTAACCCACTTCATCAGATGTATGGAGTGAAAAATACAGTAAGCAGTATATATATTACAGCACATGAAAAGATAGGAGTTGCCTTACCAAATGGAGAGTCAGTGCTAAAGAGGCCAATTCAATCAACATTTGACAAGAAGGGGTAAATATCAACAGAGGGAAAATTACTTTTCATAGTGCTAACGAGGCCAATTCAATCAAGGTGGACGTTGTCCATTCCCAACAGTTGACAAGAAGGTGTAAGTATCAACAGAGGGAAAATTACTTTTTGTAGTGACCCAGCCACTCCCAGTCTTTATTCAGGCCTAATTTGATGGTGTTCAATTTGCAAATTAATTCCAGTTCTACAATTTCTCATGGAAGTTTGTTTTTGAAGTTTTTGTTTTTGAAGAATTGCCACTTTTAAGTCTGTTATTGAGTGCCCAGGGAGATTGAAGTGCTCTCCTACTGGTTTTTTGAATGTTACAGTTCTTGATGTATGATTTGTGTCCATTTATTCTTTTATGTAGACTGTCCAGTCTGGCCAATGTACATGGCAGAGGAGCACTGCTAGCACATAATGGCATATATCACATTGGTAGATATGCATGTGAACGCTGACGGTGTGGCTGATGTGGTTAGGTCCCATGACAGAACAAGGAATAATGGTCTCAAGTTGCAGTTGGGGAGGTTTAGGTTGGATATTAGGAAAACCTTTTTCACTTGGAAGGTGGTGAAGCACTGGAATGGGTTACCTAGGGAGGTGATGGAATGTTCTTCCTTAGAGGTTTTTAAGGTCAGGCTTGACAAATCCCTGACTGGGATGATTTAATTGGGGATTGGTCCTGCTTTGAGCAGGGAGTTGGACTACATGCCCTCCTAAAGTCCCTTCCAATCCTGATATTCTATGATTCTGTTATTCTATGATATTTCAATAAAAAATATGGAGTGTATTGTCACAAGCACATTTTTCGTTATCAAATACAAGTTTTCATATTTGTCTCATATGTAAAATTGCCCTTTTATTATAGTTCTACTCTACTCTAGGTTCATTTTCTTGGTAAAATTTGTGTTGATCCACAATTCAGGTGCAATCCAGAGGGGCCATACACTTAGCAATGGACTTGTCACAATTTTGGAAAACATTGACATAACAGAGTCACCATCCTTTGCTGCCTGATGTGTAAGTGAAGAAATTATAGCTGGTCATTGTGTTAACTACCTTTGTCTGTAGAGAACAAATCTCTGTTTTGATCAAGGGCCACAGTCATTTGAACCAGAAGAAGACCACATTGCCATCTAGGAGCTTGAACAATATTCTGGCACTAACCACAATGGTAACATCTTCCCAACGCATGTTGTTCACTTGAATGATGAGGCTGGACATTTCAGATTCTAAATCAGAGTAAAACATGGAAACATTTATCACATGATGCAAGCCCCCACAGCCCCAAAAACAGCATAGAGACTGTTGGACTTTTGGCCACTACTAAAGTTGAGCTCTGTAGCAATTACATCTGTAAATCCCATTCCTTGTGCTTCTGAGCCATCAGGCCCTCCCCTCCCTTTCCGAATCCTAGCTTTTGTAAAGATTTGGTATAAAACAAAAGGCTTTTGGAGTTGGAGCATCATAATGCAGTGGGAAGAGCTGTTGGAGAATCATAAAGGTGTGGTCTGTGCTCACATTGGTAAGGCAATTGGTTGGTATATTATTCGCAAGCCTCCCCAGGAAAGCAGGTGAAGGGCATTGAGGGGATATTTGGGGGGATAGGGATTTCAAGTGACTCTTCCCTGAATTTTTGTGTAAATCACTTGGTGGTGGCAGGAATACCATCCAAGGACAAGGAAAGGAATTTGTGTCTTGGGGAAATTTTAACCTAAGCTGGTAGAATATAAGCTTAGGGGTGTAACAGGGTTCTGGCTAAGAGAAGCAAGCCAGGCTCCTGTTAGCCCAGACCTAGGGAGAAGAAGGAACTAGCTGGAGCTGGCTGGGAGGCCACGCCATAATTGCTTGAGGGGAAACACCTGCAGGCCTGAGTAGCCAGCCTGCTATAAGAGCTGGCAGGAAGGAAACAGGAGGAGACCAGGGAGACAGGAAGAAGAAGAGTGTGAGGCTCTAGATCTGTGCTGGCCAGGAAACTAGCAGTCTCTCTCAGTGCTGGTCTGTGTATATCTGTAAATAGTAGGTGGTGGGGATGGACACAAGCAATAAAGGACACGGGTGCTACACTTAAAGTGGTCTCTGGGAGTTTCTGTGGAGAGGACCGGCAAGGGCCTGGTTACAGTGGGTCTTTCATGAGGGTCCCCACATCTGTACCACGGAGTTCAGAGTGGGGGAGGGAACCCCAACAACTGGGTATATGTCAGCCCACTGGGATGGGATGCTCAGATTAAGTTTCTAAATGCCATTAATGACTGCTTCGTGGAGCAGCTAGTTCTGGAACCCACAAGTGGAGAACCAATTCTTGATTTAGTCCTAAGCGGTACACAGAATCTAGTCCAAGAAGTTAATATAGGTGAACCGCTCAGTAATGGTTACTATAATGTAATTTAACATCCTTGTGGGAGCGAAACTACCAAAGAAGCCCACCACAGTAGCAGAGACACAAATGAACACAATATTTTGGGGAAGAGTGGCTAGTAGCCCAGATGGTCAGGAATGCCGGCCCATGCTGCTCTGAGTGTCCCTAAACATCTGACTGCCAAGAAGGCTAGCGGCATTTTGGGCTGTATAAGTAGGGGCATTGCCAGCAGATTGAGGGACACGATCGTTCCTCTCTGTTCGACATTAGTGAGGCCTCATCTTGAGTACTGTGTCTAGTTTCGGGCCCCACACTAAAAGAAGGATTTGGAAAATTGGAAAGAGTCCAGAAGAGGGCAACAAAAATGATTAGGGGCCTGGAGCACTTGACTTATGAGAAGAGGATGAGGGAATTGGGATTGTTTAGTCTACAGAAGAGAAGAGTGAGCGGGGATTTGGTAGCTACTTTCAACTACCTGAAAGGGGGTTCCAAAGAGGATGGATCTAGACTGCTCTCAGTGGCAGCAGATGACAGAACAAGGAGTAATGGTCTTAAATTGCAGTGAGGGAGGTATAGGTTGGATATTAAGAAAATCTTTTTCACTAGGAGGTTGGTGAAGCTCTGGAATGGGTTACCTAGGGAGGTGGTGGAATCTCCTTCCTTAGAGGTTTTTAAGGTCAGGCATGGCAAAGCCCTGGCTGGGATGATTAAATTGGGGATTGGTCCTGCATTGAATTTCATGACCTCCTGAGGTCTCTTTCAACCCTGATATTCTATGATTCTATGACTACCAGAAGCTGGGACTGCATGGTGAGTTAGATCACTTAATAATTGCCATGTTCTGTTCATTCCCTCTGGAGCACCTAGCATTGGCCACTGTCAGAAGACAGGATACTGGGTTAGATGGACCATTAGTCAGATCCATTATAGTCATTCTTATGTTCTAATTTCATACCTATGCTGACATTGAAATAAGGCCTGCAAAATCATGTGATTGGCTAAAAAAATCAGGAGATTTCAATAAAATAAATTCTGGGTTCTTTTTCTTTGCCTCCTTTGTTCTGAGTGGTTAGAGTTCTTGCTTGAGGGGTCCTACTGTCACATGATTTTCTGCAGGAGAGCTAGCAACCTGCTATTTTTAGAAACAAGGCCTGAGCTTCTCAGAGCAGCTGGGGCTTTCATTAAAACACCAGATAGCATGCAATTTGAAGTACAAACATGGGTGTTGGCACCGCTGCTGCTCAACGAAACTGCTACCAGCTGGTATCCACAGGCATGGAAGCCATATGGCCACATTGGAGAGGGCATCTGTTCCCACTTTGGTTGAGTTCTTTTCTATTCACTGCTTTCTGGGTTCTTTTGTTATATGTAACAATGGATGCCAGGAAATCCCTAATGTCTGCAGCCATGAGGACTGTGTGGACAATGAGGGCACCTATATCTGCATCTTTCACAATGGGCTCAACAGGGTTCAATTCTACATTCTTTCACAATGGGTTTAATAGGTTAAAGAAGGGGAAGGGGATGGGAATGAGAGCCTCCTTTGTCGGGGGCTGGCCAAATCAAAAGATAACCTAACACATTTCCTTGCCCTACTTACAATTTTTGTGCTTTTAGATGGCTTATTCCAGGTATATTTTTAGATGTTTTATCTGTTTGGCTTTTCCCTGCATCCAGAGAGGGAACAACATAGAAAAGAACAAAAAAACCCTTCCCTGTCCAGATTTGAAAGTATCTTCTTTCCTCATTGGTCCTTCTGGTAAGATGCCAACTGGGTTATTTGAACTGTTTAATCCCTTACAGGTAAAACAATCCAGTACAGCTGCCAAGGAGGGATTTTATGCCTCTCTTTCCTCTATATTTATGACACCAATCAATATGGGGATAGTTGAAATTCCCCATTATTATTTCAGTTTTCTATTTTTATAGCCTCGCTAATCTCCTGGAGCATTTCATAGTCACCATCACCATCCTGGTCATGTGGTCGGTAGTATATCCCTACTGCTATATTCTTATTATTCAAGCATGGAATTTCTATCCAGAGAGATTCTATGGTACAGTTTAAGATTTAAGATTTTTACCATACTTCACTCTGTGCTTTCTTTCATATATAATGTCACCCCCTCACCACCCTCCTACTCTGTCATTCCGATATATTTTGTACCCTGAAATTACCATGTTCCATTGATTATCATCATTCTACCAAGTTTTTGTATTGCTTATTATACCAATAGCGTCATTTAATACCAGGCACTCAAGTTCATCCATCTTAGTATTACACTCCTAGCATTTGCATACAAACACTTATAAAATCTGTCAATGTTTGGTTGTCTGGCTTCATGTGATGTAATTAAATGAGACTCTTTTTCATTTGACTGTTTCTCTTCAGTTCCTGCCTGTACTTTATCACATTCTATCCTCTCCTCTTCACTAGCATATAGAGCAGGGGTAGTCAATAGGTAGACCGTGGGCCAAATCTGGACTACTGGATGCTTTTGAATGGACCCCAAAATAGTTTTATTCACAACTTATCATCATTGTTATTATTTTTATTATTTGCTCTGGAGTCTGGACCTTTACTATACCTTGACCAAGAAATTAGGATCGTGACCAAAAAAAAAAATAATAAAAAAATAAAGACTGTCCCTGATAGAGAGAATCCCATTTAACAAATTCTCTCCTAAGGGATCTGAACTGTGTTCTCCTCTGCCCCTATCAGCTTTCCATTAGCCCTCATCAGAATGAGATCTCCCTGTGGAGAGGAATATATACTGACCAAATAGTACAATTCATCCCAATGTGCATTCTTCTCCCACCCTCTCCAAAAGTCTATCCCAGCTCTGCAGTGGGATATCAGTTTTCACGACTATCTTGCACTTGATAGCTTGCACATGGCAGCTTGAGAGCAATCTGAATGGATATTAAAACCAGCTTCCTATCAGCAGGATTTCAATTTTGAAAGCAGTAAAAAAGGTCCAACAAACTTCTGTCTTCTGTGTTAGAGTCTCACTGAAAATGTTTGTTATAGTCTGTGTAGTGCTTGACTTTTCTACAGCAGTTTGTTGCTGGGGCTGGGGTGGGGATCATTTAAGGTTTGCCATGACTGTTCTGAAAAGGGCCATGTAATTTAATTTTTCCTGTTGTCTGGCATTTTCTTTGGACTCCGTTCCAAGGAAGTACAGCACTTTAAAGGGTGAAATGGCAGGTGGGATCCCTTGGTTGCTGTGGACTGGATGAATAATTGTAGAACACTGAAACTCATTTTCTTTATTTTTTATGATAAATTGAGTTAGTCTTTTGACCAAGGACAGTAGTCTGGTGCCACATTATTTGGCATCAACTGTCCTTAAAATACGGTTCTCGGTCATGGGTGTACATCCTCTAGAGGCTGTGTGTGGGTGGAGTAGCTCAGTTTGCAGTGAGAGGGGAAACTAGGTGTTGTGCGCATGCAGAGGGGTAGGTCAGAGTGCAGGCAGGGGGTAGCTCAGGGCTGTGTGCCAGCAGAGGGTTAGCACATGGTGCAGGGAGGAGGTAGCTATGGGTTGTGTGTGGGCAGGGTGATAGTTCAGGGTGCAGGCAAGGGGTAGCTAGGGGCTGTGTGCAGTAAGGCATGTAGGTCAGGGAGCAGCGAGGAGGTAGGTAGTGGCTGTGTGCAGCCAGGATGGTAGCTGAGAGGGTAGCTAGGGGCTGTGTGCAGGCATGGGGGAATTCAGGATGCAGGGAGGAGGAATAGCTACAGGCTGTGTCTGGGGAGAGGGGTAGCTCAGGGTGCAGGAAGCGGGTGTCTAGAGTCTGTGTGGGCAGGGGGTAGCTCAGTTTGCAGTGAGAGGGGCGACTAGGTGTTGTGTGCAGGCAGAGGGGTAGGTCAGAGTGCAGGCAGAGGGTAGCTAGGGGCTGTGTGCAGGCAGGGGGATAGCACATGGTGCAGGGAGGCAGTAGCTAGGGATTGTGTGTTGGCAGGGGGATAGTTCAGGGTGTGTGTGTGGGGTAGCTGGGGCTGTGTGCAGGCAGGGGTGTATGGTGCAGGGAGGGGGTAGCTAGGGGCTGTGTGCAATGAGGCATGTAGCTCAGGGCTGTGTGCAGGCTGTGGGGCAGTTCAGGGTTCAGGCAGGGAATAGCTAGAGGCTGTATGCAGGCAAGGGGTAGTTCAAGGTGTAGGAAGACCTTATTGGAAAAACCTGGGAGGTGAGTGGGCACAGGCCCTCCCACTTCTAAAGGCCCCTCTCCCAGCCTAGCAGGAAGAACCACTGGATCCGGGTTGCAACTGAATCCTTGTGGCAACTAATGAGAAAACAGGGTTTGGAGTGATGGTCAGATGTTCAAAACAAAGGTACTGGATGGGAACACCTAGTGGAGGATCCTGGACAGCACCCACTGCTCTTCAAACGGTGTCTAGGGAGCCAGCGGGTGCTGTCCAGTGGAACTCTGCCCGGGGGTGTAAGACTGTGTAAGGAGGCAGTAGCTGGGGATGTGTGAGGGCCGGGTGTAGCTCAGGGTGCACTGAGGGGAGAAACTAGGGACTGAGTGCAGGCAGGGGTGCATCTCAGATTGCACGGATTTGGTAAATAGGGGCTCTGTGAGAGCAGGGGTGAAGCTTAGGGTGCAGAGAGGGGATAGCTAGAGGTTGTATGCACTGAGCGGTGTCGCTCAGGGTACAGGGTGAGGGTAGCTATGGACTGGGTGCAGAAAGGGGAATCACTCAGGGTACTAGGAGAGGGGTGGCTGTGTATGGGCAGGAGGTAGCTCAGGGTGCAGGGATGGGGTAGCTGGGGGCTGTATGCAGTCAATGTGTACCTCAGGGTGAAGGGAGGCAGTTGCTAAGGGCTGTGTGTTAGCAGGGTGTACCTCAGGGTGCCAGGAGAGGGATAGCTAGGGGCAGTGTGCAGGGAGTGGTATAGCTCAGGATGCAGGTAGGATACCTAAGGGTTGTGTGCTTTGGGTTGTTAGTCATAGCATGGTGCAATTCAGGATATTGATCTATAATCCCCTCTGTAGTATAGGTCCTAGATAAATAAAGGACCCTCCTCTCTCCCTTCCCAACATCTGAGATGTCCCTACTTCCTTTCCTGAGATTTACTATCTAGGGGAAGTGGGCAACCCAAAGCTCTGATGCTCAGTCCATACATTGGTGGGTTAAATCCTCTTTTGCTAATGCACAGGGCTGTGTCAGACCAGCTGTTTACTCACAAGTTTGCCTGAGGTGCTGCTAGTGGGGCCTGTGAAAGGCTGTATGCTGCAGTGGGAGTCTTAGTGAATTATTATTTGTTAATAAATAATTTCCATTTTCCTAATCCCTATGTCTGCCCCAAGACCAGGCAACTGGTTCATTTTACAAACCTGAAGCTAAGTAAATAAATGCAAAGGTTAGTCCCTGCCTTTGGCTATTGATGGGGACATTTTTTTCAGTTACCTGGGTGCTCTCTCTCTCTCTCTCTCACACACACACACACACAGAGTTATGAAATGACACAGGTGGAATCAAACACACAGATCCAGAGATATTACTTTAGATATTTAAAAATAAAGTCCTAGATATTCCCCTTCATGTTTTGATCTGGAGATTAAGCTCCTGAACATGCAGATTGCAGGTGCAGAAACCACAGCACATGGCAACCCATCAGCATGAGACATGAACTCCCTCCAACAAGATCCAAACCAGGAAGAAAGTGGTTTCTGTCCCTCCCCTTATTTCCCCCATTCAGTGTTACTTCTAGTAAAACACTGTGTGAGCTACTAATCCTCAATACACTGTTTTAATTAGCTGGTGGGCATGCTGGGGATAGGGTCACCCTGCCCCTGTAACCATGTTTCCTGAGTCCATGGAGATCCCTTCCCCACGAACAACATACTCCAGGAACAGTTTCTCTCTGGAACAATTTGCACTTTGTGGGGGAGCGGTAAGTTTGCTCATCAAAGCTGTTCTAGCACATTCCTCAGCCTTTCCAGAGCTAGTATAATGGCTCCTGCCTGGACCAGGATGTCATCCAAGTACACTTGACAGCCAGCAGGTGGTGGATTCCCTAAGGCTGTTTCATTAACTGCTTAAATGTAGCATGTGCCATATCATGAATCTTCCATTCAGTTTCTTCTCTGTGGGCCAGCAGCAGATGATGTGGGATTTGCTCAAATAGGTCAGGCATTATCTGTGTGGGTCTCATGCTTAACCAGACCAATTTGACCCAGATCACCTGGCCCCTGGGAGAACAGTACCCACAACCCCATTCCAATAGGCATTAAAAAGCCTTTCAAACTTTTGTCAGTTGAGCTCCTGCCTCCTGACATATCTGCTCCAATATGCCCCTCAGAATCCCAGGGGCCTCTGTTCCTCAATGGGAACTCACTTTCCTTTCCTTATCTGCCCCTAAATGGACTAAACCCACATAAAATATCTGGCTCCCAGACCCCACAATTAGACAAGGTATCTGCACATCTCATTTGTGGCTAGAGTTCTGGAGAAAGTTCAAATCCAGGATCCTGTCATCTTGAATTGCAGCCAGAGCCGTCCCTTGGGTAGGACAAATTGGGAAAACCACTCCGGGCCCCGCACTTCGCGGGGCCCTGTGCTTCGATAAAATTGAGACTGTCCCAATATTTAGCCCTTTGTTCCACATCCCGTCTGATATACGATTGGGACACCATTTGTCCCAATATTCAGGTGAGGAGGCAAGCGGGGGGTGAGGAGGTGAACAGGGAGGCATATGGGGATGGGTAGGTGGAGGGGGTAAATAGGAGAATGGAGGTTGGGCGGCGGGGCGGGGCGTCTGCACGCAGGATGGATGGTGAGGAGACTAGCAGGAAGAGGAGCGGCTAGCAGGCAGGTGAGGAACAGGCAGGAAGTGGGTGAGCAGGCGAGTGGGCAGACGATGAAGAGAGCAGTGGTTGGGTGGATGGAGGGAGGGTGTGCCGGATGGACAGCAAAGAGACTAGTGAGGAAGCAAGTGGTAGACAGGTGGGTGAGGGGGTAAGGAGCACGTTGGGTGGATGGTGAGGGGCTAGTGGGGAGGCTGAGTTGTCCTGGACCCCACAATCCACTTGAAATGGTCCTGATTGCAACTAGGCACATCTTCTGGGTGACCTCCATCATTCCAAGTCTAATCTTCAGCAACTATCCTAGCCAACTTCTTGATGCAGTCTTCAATTGTCCATTGACTGGGCTTTGTTTCTTCTGAAGGGAGCACCCACTCTGTGCAGGACTTGAGGTCACAAAATAATCGCAGCTGACATTGTGTCAATCAGCCCTTATCGTACATGTTCTCAGTGCAACATCCTACACACAAGTATCACTGCAATCCAGGGGACTCACTGTCTTTTTGTCGAGGCTCTTCCCCATCCATGGATTCAATCTCCTAGGGTCCTTGTTCGGTTTCCTACTCCAGGTCTCCAGGCTGGTTGCCTGGCTGGAGCTCTGGTGTCAGTTCCACAAGCCAGGTATCACCCTTTTATCCTGGCTCTCTCCTACTTGATAACAGGAACCCTTCCTCTTTGATAATTTGGAGTTGAAGGAAATGAGAAAAAGGAAAAATTTCTAGTTGGGCCGTACTTGGAGTTAGAACAGAGAGACAAAGAAAATAGGAGATTGCACAGACCTGGCAATCAGAAGACCTGTCTCTTTCTATTCCTGGCTTTGCCACTGAGTCACTGAATGTCCATGAGCAAGTCACTTGTCCTTGCTGTGACTTGGTTTCCCCAACTATAAAATGGAGGTAATCATAAAATGGAGGTTGTGTTTATTCTCTCAGTTAACAGGGTGAGAAATGGAGATGCAGAGATTTGGGCCCTGTTTATCTGACAGATTTTTAGTGAGTTTTAAAGCTAGTGCCCGAAAGATTCAGAGTCTCATGGCTGGCATGGCTCCTAAGCATGTGCAAATCCTGTGTTTGACCCCATGTGAGAGCTGGGGTTATGTGGTGCCTGGGGGCTGAAGAGCTAACTCAGTGCAGCATGGGATACAGCCTGTGCTATTATACTGGGTAGCCTGATGATTCCCAGTATCATAATGAGCAAGTGAGGTCTTCCAGGTGATTCAAAGGGGCATTTCAAACACCAAGAAGGGCTAACCAGGGGCTGTGGGATGGGTGTGGAAATGACTTAATTTAGCATAGGGGATGGAGTGGCAGTGACATCACAGAGACCCTGATATCAGACATGCATGACTGGGGCGTGGGGGGTGACTTCTGAAAACCCTGTCTCTTTGTTGGGGCAACATGCAGAGTTTCAGGGTCACAGCCCAGGTGGAGAGGTACAACAGCAAAGCTTTGTGAGGCACCAAAGGTTGCAGGACAGCCAGTGACACAATCCATCACTACATCCTGGATTGTACGCCGGAATCTGACAGTCAGCTCCCCACACACTAGATCACTGTTCTGGACTTCCTCCTGCCAGTCTGTATCTTTCCCTGTCTGCACCCCAGCCTGCTGCCTGGGCAGTGTAATGCTCCAGTGCAGCATCCTCTGCAGCTCTTCTTGGTCCCAGAGTGTGAGGAGGAGAGTGAGAGTCAGCCACTCTAAATATCCACCAGCCAGGACCAACATCTAAAGCAGTGGTTCTCAACCTATTTATAATTGTGGCCCGCACATGCAGGGGTTGAAAACCACTGATATAAAGCAAGTGACAGGGTCTTAAATGTTTCCTTTGTGGCTTTCCCCTTCTATCCAGTGAGGGGCAAAAATGTGGGGACTTGATTTCCAAACACAACCCCCTGGAGTCCCTTGCTCAGGGCCTGAGCAGCATGTGGGGGTCCTCCAGAGCCATCTCCATTGTGTCTGGAAAGGTCCCAGCAAAGGGGCTCCCGGCCCTTCCCTTGCAGGAGACTTCCCCAGGCAATGAGTCTCTGGGGCCAGATCCTGCAAGGTGCTGAGCAACTGCAACCCCCATCTAAATCAGCAGGAACCAATGTCCTTCATGTGACTGGAACTGTCTGAATCTTAGCCAGGGAATAGTTTCCTAGGGAAAGTCCCAACTCCTGGGTTCTGTCCAGTCTCTAGCCTGTGGGGAGTGTGGTCTGGACTGGAGTTGGGGAGCAGCTAGTCCAGACCAACTGAAGGTCCTTGTTACCAATCCCGCAGCTCTGCAAGGATGGGTCACTCTTTGGGATCACAGCACCAGGGATGACAGGGGGGACTTTGGGAGCAGCCTGTCCTAGGAGCTCCTGTCTGTGTGTATAGATTGCAGACTCTGTGTCCCTGGGGCAGCATGGGTGAGTGGGAGTCATGCTGGCTGTGAGGGCTGACAGGCCCATTAGTGAGATGCTACATTGAGTCCACATTCAGAGCTGCTCCCCGCTCAGTTCCAGGATCGACAGGCTCAGGTAGCTGTTCATCAAGAAGGCTCTGCAGGTGGCCCCAGAGACTGATGGAGGGAGCTGCCAACTTCCTCAGGTGGAGCCTCCCCCCCTTCCCACCCCCGATCCCTGCTTGGGGAAAAGCAGCTCTTGGCCAAGCCAAAAGGCAGATATGCCCAGGTTTCCAGAGAAAGAAGAGACCAGCTTCTGGATCAGGTGCTGAGAGGAGACTGCTGCAGTTTGGGGCAAAATGGAGGTGACTGTGGCTAGGCTGGCAGGACCCAGTACAGGCTGGGAGCCAGGCACTGCAGCTGTGGAGCTTTTTGTTTAAGAGGAACAGGAACAAGGATCCCAGTCATGTGGCCCAGCAGGAGGCACCACCCTACCTGCTCACTACAGGCCTGCCCAATGCATGAGGTGTGGGAGCTTTGCTCCAGCACTAGCAGCTCAGCCTACACCCGAGGGGACAGTGGCAGCTCCTTGGAGTCTGGCAGTACCAAGGCCAATGGTTCCCACGTTGAGGTGAGGGGACACTGCAAGCGCAGGGAGGAATAGGGGGCTATTAACATCGTGTTCCCCGTCAGTCTGGGCGGGGTGGAGGGATCCCATCCAAGGCATCTGGCCTGAGTCACGTGAACCTCACTGATGCCAGAGGGAATTGCACAGCTGCTCCTGCAGCAGGGCATTTTCGGGTCTAGGGGAGAGGAAGCTGGTGTCACCTAGTTCCCTGATGCTCCTGGGTGAGGGGCAGCAACTCAGGGGGCTGGGACTAGGGTAACCAGCTGTCCTGATTTTATAGGGCAGTCCTGATATTAGGGATTTGTCTTATTTGCGCCTATTACCCCCCCACTCCAATTTTCACAATTGCTATCTGGTGGCTCTAGCTGCAATAGTGTGGGACCTTCTCTGCCATGGGGCCCTGAGGCCAGTGAGGTTGAGGATGTCTCTGGGAGGGACTGTGAGAGCCTCTTTCTGCCATGGGGTCTGTGACAGAGTGCTAGGTAAGACCTCTGAGTCAGCACTCTGTTCGCAGCAGCTGTAATCAGGCATAATAGGAGTTGGCAACACATCCCTCCCATCTCTTTCAAATGCTCCCCCTGCAAGGCCAGGGCAGGAACCCGCCTTGAGGCCCCAGGGCAAGAACTCCTAATCCCCTGCAGAAGGGGCCAGAGGCATGTGAGGGAAAGCTGCAGGCTGCAGCCCCAGGAGAGAGCCCTGCTGGGGAAGTGACAGCCAGAGCCCAGTAAAATTTGGTGGGGGAAGGATATACCAACTAAGAAACCCCCTTATGCCCAAGTGCTAATTTAACTCAGGTCACCACAAAGGAGGGGTGCTCCTGCTGCTCCTCCTGGGTGCCCCCATCCTGGGGAGTTTGTTCACACAACGGCATCAGAAAAGGCAGAGATCACTTTTAGAGAGAACTCCCACTCCCTGAGTATATGAGTCTTTCCCAGACAAGAATGAACTTCCCCACCCCTCGCCCTCAGTGTGAATAGGGATGTGAAGGGTAACAAGAAGGGTTTCTACAGGTATGTTAGCAACAAGAAGAAGGTCAGGGAAAGTGTGGGACCCTTACTGAATGGGGGAGGCAACATAGTGACAGATTATATGGAAAAAGGGAGGTTCTCAATGCTATTTTTACCTCCGTCTTCACAGACAAGGGCAGCTCCCATTTTGCGGTCCTGGGCAACACAATTTGGGGAAGGGGTTTTTTTTTTTTTTTTTTTTTTTTTAAGAACACACTTTTTTTTAAGCTGAAAGCAGCTGGAGTTTTTTTTTCTCCTGCAAAGGTATTCACAAGCTGTTTTTTTTTTTTAAAAAAAAATCTTTCTAGCTCTCGGGTTAAGCTAGGCTAAACACAGAAAGGCTAGGATGATGGAAAGAGAGGTCAAATTGGAAGCTGAAGAAAGACAAAAAACCATGAAAGGTAGATGGTCTTAAGGCGCTTGGAGTTGGAGGAGAAGGAAAAAGAGAAGAAGCATGAACTGAAGGAGAAGAAAAGAGAGAGGCAGTATGCTGAGAAGGAGAGGAAAAAAGAGAGGAAGCATGAACTGGAGGTAATGAAGTGGAAAAGATGGAACCTTTTAGCAGCTGGCACCACTTCCCCAAAAATGAAAGTGACTCTGTCCTCAGTATGATAAATCTAGTGATATTGCTGAATATTTCATCACCTCTAGGAGACTGCACACCCTCCAGGCAATTCCTAAAGATCAAAAGATTATCATATTGGTAGCAAAATTAACTAGAAGAGCTCTGGACATATTCAATAATATGCCTATTGAAGATGCTTCTGACTATGGTAAATTTAAGGATTTGGTTTCAAAACAATTTCAAATTACACCTGAAACTTACAGAGTAAAATTTAGAGCCCTTAAGAGAGGGGCTGGACTAAGTAATGTGGCTCATGGTAAACCAGATGAGGGGTCTGTTAGATAAATGGGTCAAAGGAAGGGGTGTAACTAGCTTTAAAGGAATGTCTGATTTGGTTGTACAGAAGCAGTTCCTGACTGTCACCAATGATAATGTAAAACAGTGTTTATGGGATAAAAAAAATGAACTCATCAGAAAGTCTTGCTTCTTATGCTGATCAATATGAGCAGTCCCAGACCACCAGAGAGGTGGGGCAAATCAGAACAAAATGGGTGGAGGTAGCAGAGAAACAACCCTGGTCGCAATTTGGGTGGATACCAGAAGCGACACCCCAAGACCACACCATACCACTGGGGCAGCCCAAGGCACCACCTATATCCCAAGGAAAACCCCAGACACCTTAGCATCCCACCACACCATTCCCCAGCAACTCATCTCGCCCCACTGACCAGTCAGCTGGGCGATGTTTTAAATGTAACGAGCTGGGCATGTAAAGGCCAACTGTCTCAAGAACCCCAACATATTACAGTTCATTGCAGCGGGGTCACATCAAAGGTCCTCAGGCCCAGATGCCTTCCAGATACCTTCAGAGTAAAGGGAAACTGTGAGTGTGGGTGGATAAAAGGTTATCGTATGGAGGAACACTGGAGCACAGGTGTCAGCTTTCCACCAATCCTTAGTGAACCCCAAATTCATCAACCCAGAGGCACAAGTAACAATTCAACCCTTCAAGTCAAACTCTTTTGACTTGCCTACAGCCAAGTTGCCTATCCAGTAAAAGATAGGCAGATATCAGGAATGGCAATATATAAAAACCTGTAGGAGAACACTTCAACCTCCCTGGCCATACCATAAGAGATTTAAAGGTCACCATCTTGCATCAAAAAAACCTTCAAGACCAGACTGCAAAGAGAAACTGCAGAGCTGTAATTCATTTGCAAATCTAATACCATCAATCTAGGATTGAACAAAGACTACAAGTGGCTAGCTAACTACAAAAGCAGTTTCTCTTCTCTCAGTGTTCACACCTCCAGATCAGCTGCTAGAAGAGGACCTCATCCTCCCTGATTAGAGATAACAAGCTGGTTCAGCCTGATTGGACTAAACTTGTTATCTCTCACCTGATCCTTGCCTCTTATTTATTTATTCCTGCCTCTGGATACTTCCACTGCATGCATCCGATGAAGAGGGTATTAGCCCACAAAAGCTTATGTTTTAATAGTTTAGTTAGTCTTTAAGGTGCCACAGGACTCTTTGTCACTTCATGAGAAAGGTAATTCAGACATCCAGAGTTGCTGACCTGGCCTGGAAAAATCCTGAAAAAAATATTATTTTGTTGGCTTCTTATGAGTTTGGAGCGGATTTGGTGATTGTGGGCGATTGTGCATTGAACAGGGACAGAAAGAACACGGGGGTTGTTTAAAGGAATTGTGTGTCCTAATCTGGGAATTGTAGCAGGGACTTGGGGAGCTTGGTGTACTCATTGTACTTGGTGTACTCATTGAAGTCTGATACTCAGATTCCTGTTAATCACAGATATCTTACAGCACTGCCACTTTCAGTATGTTGGGTGAGCACTGAGCTCCTTTGCACTGGGTACTTTGGTAACCAAGGGCCTGATCTGATCCGTGCTTCTGAGCACCATCTTCTCACATTGACTTCAGAGGGAAGTGAGAACACTTCACATTGAACAGGAGATACCCAGCTCCTCACAGGATCTGGCCTCAGAGTTGCGGAACCCTTTTTCACCCCGCCCCTTGCATTTCTGAGTAGAGACAAATGGAGCCCTTGATAGAAACTGCTCCCAGTATTGCTGCACAATAATGAGGGTTATCTTCCACTTAGCCACTAAACATAGAAATCTGTGTTTCCCATTACACCTGTGCATCATTTCTAATGCAGTATCAGTGGGGAGTGATATTCAGTGTATTTCTCATCTCCCCTGAGCCCAGGTCATTCAGAATCACTCCAACTGTTGAATGGAGAGAGCCGGTGCGATGGGAGAGTTGAGATTTCCCTCCATGGTATCTGGAGCAGAGTCCTGGATGACCAGTGGGACATGAATGATGCCAGCGATGTGCAGGCAGCTCTAGTGTGGAGTCACTGAGAAAGCTTATAACCCTCCTAAGTCTGAGCAAGGAATGGACCTCGTGAGGCTGAGAAGTGTCCAGTGTGCAGGAAATGAGACTTGTCTGACTCTCTGCAACATCTCCGCATCTGAGACATCCCAGGCAGGAATTGCTGAGGATTTCGGTGTTGTTTCCTCAGGTGACTTACTTAAAATCTTAAATCTTAAAAATATCCTCTCCTTATTCAATAGCAATATGACCCACCCCAGAGCCTGTCTCCAGCTCATAAGAACATAAGAGAGGCTGTACTGGGTCAGACCTAAGGTCCATCCAGCCCAGTATCCTGTCTACTGACAGTGGCCAATGCCAGGTGCCCCAGAAGGAGTCAACCTAACAGATCACTCCCTCTGGTGATCTCTCTCCTGACACCATCTCCATCCTCTGTCAAACAGAGGCTAGGGACACCATTCCTTACCCTACCTGGCTAATAGCCATTAATGGACTTAACCTCCATGAATTTATCTAGTTCTCTTTTAAACCCTGTTATAGTCCTAGCCTTCACAACCTCCTCAGGCAAGGAGTTCCACAGGTTGACTGTGCGCTGTGTGCAGAAGAACTTCCTTTTATTTGTTTTAATTTCATTTGGTGGCCCCTAGTTCTTTATATTATGGGAACAAATAATATAAACTCAATAATAATTCAAATTCCTTTTTGGCTTTTCTTATTACATTTTTACACTTAATTTGGCAATGTTTATGCTCCTTTCTATACACCTCACTAGGATTTGACTTCCACTTTTTAAAAGATGCCTCTCACTGCTTGTTTTACATGGTTGTTATGCCTTGGTGGCTCTTTTTTCATTCTTTGACTGTGTTTTTCAATTTGGGATACACATTTAAGTTGGGTGTCTATTATGGTGTCTTTGAAAAGTGACCATGCAGCTTGCAGGAATTTCACTTTAGACACTGTACCTTTTAATTTCTGATCTGGAACAATGCTTCCTCAGCTGTCGTCCACTCACACCCCTTCTCTACCTACGCTACATTGATGACATCTTCATCATCTGGACCCATGGGAAGGAAACTCTGGAAGAATTCCACCATGATTTCAACAGCTTCCACCCTACCATCAACCTCAGCCTGGACCAATCTACACAGGAGGTCCACTTCCTAGACACAACAGTGCAAATAAGTGACAGTCACATTAATACCGCCCTATACCGAAAACCCACCAACCGCTATGCCTACCTTCATGTCTCCAGCTTCCATCCCGGACACACCACATGATCCATTGTCTACAGCCAAGCGCCGAGGTACAACTGCATTTCCTCCAACCAGTCAGACAGAGACCAACACCTACAAGATCTCCACCAAGCATTCTCAAAACTACAATACCCACACAAGGAAATAAGAAAACAGATCAACAGAGCCAGATGTGTACCCAGAAGCCTCCTGCTGTGAGACAAGCTCAAGAAAGAAAACAACAGAACACCACTGGCCACCACCTACAGTCCTCAGCTAAAACCTCTCCAGCGCATCATCAGTGATCTACAACCCATCCTGGATAATGATCCCTCACTTTCACAGGCCTTGGGAGGCAGGCCAGTCCTCGCCCACAGACAAGTCGCCAATCTGAAGCAGATTCTCACCAGCAACTACACACCGCACCATAGTAACTCTAACTCAGGAATCAATCCATGCAACAAACCTCAGTGCCAACTCTGCCAACCAGTGACACCATCACAGGACCTAACCAGATCAGCCACACCATCACCATTTCATTCACCTGCATGTCCACCAGTGTAATATACACCACCATGTGCCAGCAATGTCCCTCTGCTATGTACATTGGCCAAACTGGACAGCCCTACGTAAAAGGATAAATGGACACAAATCAGATATTAGGAATGGCAGTATACAAAAACTTGTAGGAGAACACTTCAATCTCCCTAGACACACAATAGCAGATTTAAAGGTAGCCATCCTGCAGCAAAAAAACTTCAGGACCAGACTTCAAAGAGAAACTGCTGAGCTTCAGTTCATTTGCAAATTTGACACCATCATTTTAGGAATAAACAAAGACTGTGAATGGCTAGCCAACTACAAAAGCAGTTTCTCCTCCCTTGGTGTTCACACCTCCAGGTCAACTGCTAGAAGAGAGCCTCATCCTCCCTAATTGAACTAACCTCATTATCTCTAGCCTGATTCTTGCCTGCATATTTATACCTGCCTCTGGAAATTTCCACTGCATGCATCCGATGAAGTGGGTATTCACCCATGAAAGCTTGTAGTGGTGGATGGGATTCTTCCATGGGATTCTTCCATTCTTCCAGTGCAGGACACTGTATTTGTCCTTGCTGAACCTCATCAGATTTCTTTTGGCCCACTTCTCCAATTTGCCTAACTCACTCTGGACCGTATCCCTACCCTCCAGTGTATCTACCTCTCTGCCCAGCTTAGTGTCATCCTCAAACTTGCTGAGGGTGCAGTCCATCCCATCATCCAGATCATTAATGAAGATGTTGAACAAAACTGGCCCCAGGGCACTCCACTTGATACTGGCTGCCAACTAGACATTGCGCTGTTGATCATTACTCGTTGAGCCCGATGATCTAGCCAGTTTTCTATCCACTATGATAGAGGAGGGTCAGGGAGCTGCGGTAGAGTGCTTGAGGGGAGATATGTAAGCTCAGAGCTAACTGAGGCGTGGCTCCCTGTGGACTAGGGAAGCTGGCAGCAGGTTGATTGGAACACCTGCAATCAATTAAGGCCCTGTTAGGAACCTAATAAAACCCAGGCAGACAGGGGAGGACAAAAGGAGTTGGAGCAGAGAGCAGTTTGGAGCAGAGAGCAGTTTGAAGGAGCTGGAGAAGTTTGGAGGAATTGGAGCAGTGAGCAGTTTGGAGAGAGTTGGGAATCAAGAAGGCCCAGACCTTAGGTAAAGAGACACCTGGCTTGTGTGGAGAGAGGGCAGGAAGCCCCACAAGCTGAAGGGTAGGAGAAGGAAGTAGCCCAGGGGAAGGAATAGCTAATTCAGGTGGTTTACCGCTATCCTCAGGGCCCCTGGTCTGGGACCTGGAGTAGAGGGTGGATCCAGGTCCCTCTGTCTCCACTCCCCCTCCTCTAGGATACCAGGGGGGCAGTTAATACCCTGTTCAAGGGAAAGAAATGGTGCCCTGAGCCTCTCACAAGAAGAGAAAGTGCGGAACCCACCATAATAGTGCCGGCAATTTGCCACACCACCTTATAGTCCATTCATCCAATCCATACTTTTTTAACTTGCTGGCAAGAATTTTGGTGTACTCAGGCTGGCTGCCCTCATAAACATACTTGGAGGGTTCTCATAATGAGAAAGCACCTGCAACTTCAGAGACATGGTTGATGGGCTCCAGACTAATTTGCCAAATGCAAGGGGAGCAGTGCCATATCAGCAGGGAACAAATACCCGCATGTCCTCAGGCTGGGTTTGGACCACTATCACTATTTTAATGAACTGATGTTCATCATCAGGATATAGCCACTCTGCCCCTGCAGCCATGTTCCCTAGGTCCATGGGATGGCCACTAACAACTTGTCCACAGGGACAGGTTCCCTTTGGAACAGTTTGCACTTTGCAGGGGGAACTGTAGGTTTGCTCAGCACAGCTGCTCTAGCACATTCCTCAGCCTTTCCAGAGCCAGCTCTATGGTTCCTGCCTGGACCAGGATATTGTCCAAATGCACTTGATGGTCAGCAGATGTGGATTCCCCAAAGCTGCTCCTTTAACTGCTCAAATGTAGTTGGTGTCATCTTATGAATCTTCCATTCAGCTTCCTCTCTTTGGGCCGGTGGCAGGTGATGTGGGACTTGTGAGCGAACTCCCACCTGCTGTTTCTCACAGACCAGGGGTTTTGAAACTAGTGGTCATGAGCCCTTAGGGGGCTTTAAGGATATTGCGTGGTGGGGGAGGGTTGCGAGCTGTCAGCCTCCACCCCAAACCCTGCTTCACATCCAGCATTTATAATAGTGTTAAATATGAAAAAAGTGTTTTAGTTTATACTGGGGGGAACGCACTTATAGGTTTGCTGTGTGAACAGGATCACCAATACAAAAGTATGCGAACCACTGCTATAAATTCTCTGTCCTAATGTCTCTGGTGGGGGCTGGGGAGAGGTCCAGGGATGTAATAATAATACACTGACATGGTCCAGGCTGCCTGCTTCCTGGGGGGAAAATGGCCATTTCAGGCTAATAGGACTCATGGCCCTTTGCTGGGGCTGCCCATCAATATAATCAGGTTTCAGGGCAGAGACTAAACAGTCTGCCTAACCCTGTCTAGGGCTCGAACCCCCTAGAGTGGCATCCCACAGGGAACTTCATGGAAACCCCCTCCAGAACCCTGGCAGCCCCAGTTCCTCTCTTGACTGGGCAGCTCAATGGCACAGGCATTATGTGTGGGATCATCTACTTTGGACCTCATCATGGCTGCCCCAACCCCACCTGGGGCTGCTGAATGAGGCTGGGCTGTTGAGCGTTTGTGGTTGTGAGAATGGCCGAGTTCACAGTGGAGTGCTGCTGGAGTGATGCAGGCCACTGATCCAGCATGGAGACCCCTGGCACTATGGTGGGGACTAGGAGTGGAGAGAGGAGGCCAGGGCTGATAGGGGCTCAAGCAGATGATAGTCTCAAGAAGGGAAATCCCCCTATATCTCTGTACAGTAGAGGAGATTTCATCTGTGCCCCTGTGGAAGGGAGTATCAGTGATATGTCATTGATTCCCCTCTCCATGCCCAGCACAGAGGGAACCCGGCTGCTGACCCAGAGACACTGGGCGCAAAATCAATTTCTGAATGAGCATTTTTGACAATCGCAGGGAGACTCACACACTTTCTGTCCCCCTTCCACCCCACTCCCCGATGTGCTCAGTGCCAGGGATAACTCCATATGAGCCACCCCAACCCCCAGGAAAATTCTGGCTAGTCTCCTAATTACCTGTATTGCTCTGATACTTAAAAGTCAGTTTGGCACAGTTCACCTGGCTCCTGGGAGAACACCCCCTATAGCCCCACCTCAGCTGCCACAAAACTGCCTTTCAACCTTGGGGCTCCTGCCTACTGACAAATCTCCTCTAACATGCCTGTCAGAACCCCAGGGGCCTCTGTTCCTAAGTGGGAACCCACTTTCCATCCCCTGTCTGCTCCCAAATGGACTAAACCCACCTGAACCACCTGGCCCTCAGTCCCCACAATTAGAGAGATCTCTATGGATCTCATTAGCTACTAAAGTGCTAGGATAGGGGGTCAGAGTGGCCATACCCCCAGGATGTGCACAAACTCATTAAACTAGTGTATTGAAGATTTGTAGCTGACATGGTGTTTTACTAGAAGTGACACTGAATGGAGGAAATGAATGGAGGGAGAGAAACCACTTTCTTCCTGGACTGGGCTCTGCTGGAGGGAGTTCATAGCTTATGTTGGCAAGTTTTCATGCACTGTGGTTTCTGCACTTAAAATCTACATGTTCAAGATCACAACTTGAGGAGGAATATTTGGGTCTTTATTTTTAAATGCCTGAGGCAATATCTCTGTCTCTGTGTGTTTTACTCCACTTGTGGTGTTTCATAGCTTCCCATGTGTGTGAATCAAGATCACTGAACAAACATCCCCACAGATAGCCAAAGACTAAGCTTTACGTTTATTTACTTCATTTCAAATTTATAAAATACACCAAATGTCTGGTCTTGGGGGCAGATCCAGGAATTAGGAGAATATAAGTTATTTAACACCTAATAATGCACTAAGACTCTTGTGACAGCAGACAGATCTTCACAGGCCCCCACTAGCAGCATCTCAGGTAAACGTGTTAATAAACAAGGGGCCTGAATCTGTCCTGTGGGTCAGCAAATCAGGATTTATCCCACCAGAGTCTTGGCTTAATCCCACTGAAGTCTTGGTCTGTTCCCTGGGTGCACCCTGCCTCCAGACATTCAAATCCAGGAAAAGTGAGTGGAAGGATCTTAGCTGTCACAAAGGGAGAGAAGTGAGTCCTTGATTTATCTAGGACTCAAACTACAGAAGAGTTTATAGAGAAACACCTTGAGTCGCACCCCGCCATGGATAAAAGCCAGTGCAGACATCAAAGAACTGATGAGCTATGGTCTTATGATAAACAGCACTTGTGTGAGAGAAGATAAATGTAGGTCTGCAGTGTGCCCATGTACAGCACAGGAAGGTAACTCGTGAGAATATCATAGAACTGTGGATAAATGTGATGAGTCCATTTCACACACAAATTGTTGCAGTGATGTAGCTAAACACACATGAATGGATAAAGGTGCTTCTTATTATGGGTGCTGCCTGGGTATTTAGGAGCATTTGGGGACTGTAGAAAAGTGACTCACTGGCCAGTGTGCAACCTTGTCACTGGGCATGGGATAACAGGACTTAAAGAAAAAAGCACAGCCCATTGAATAAAAACAGGTATAGCTCAGAGCTTACAGTAGGGAGCTGATTCCCCCTCTTGGTGCGTGTGAGCTTGAAGTAAAGGTAAAAGGCAATGTAGAAAAAATAATGTTTGTAATTGTGCAAGGGAAAATGCTAGGGTTGAAAATGTGTCAGACCCTGGGCATTATAAAATAATTGTACTTTTTAGAAGGGCAGGAGTTCACACACACTGAAGACAAGTTCTAAGAAGCCTTTAAGGGAATTGAAAAGTTGTCAGCAGAATATAAGATATAGTTGACTGAGACCAATGAAGCCACTATATATGCTCCTAGGAATGTAGTCCTTAGGCAGGAATTTAAAGAGGAATTGGACATGATGTGCCCATGAACCTCATAAAAAATATTCCTAGTCACAGACAGAATGTGGACTGAAATTGCCAAAGCCATAGGTGAGGATGAGACTTTGCAAAGAGTCATCCACACTATATGCACGGGGTGGCCAGGGCACTATCCGCTCAGTCCATACTATCCGTTTGAAGGAGAACTCTCCTTACTAGATGGGAATCTGTTCAAGGACACCAGACTAATTGTTCCAAAAGCAGCAGTGAAAGTAACTTAAGGGACTTAAGGGTGGCCGTGAGCAAGGTTGGGGTGGTGCTACCGGAGGAGGTGAGGCCTTGGGCAGAAGGGGTGAGGCTGGGGCCAGACTCCTTTACCCCACCTTCTGCCCCACCTCTTTTCCAAGGCCCCCTCGCTCACCCAATCCCTCCCTCCCTTCATTGCTCACTCTTCCTAACCCTCACTCTCTTTCACTGGGATAGAGCAGGTGGTTGGGGTGAAGAAGGTGGGTAAGGGCTCTGGCTGGGGGTGTGGACTCTGGGGTGGGGCCAGGGATCAGGGGTTTGGGTGTAGGAGGGGCCTCAGGGCTGGGGCAGGAGGTTGTGGTGCAGGAGAGGGTGTGGGGTGCAGCCTCCAGGAGGGAGTTTGGGTGCAGGGAGGGGGTTATGGGCTGGAGACGAGGGTTGGAGTGTGGGAGGAGTGCACGGTACGGGCTCCAGGAGGGAGTTTGGGTGTGGGAGGGGGTTCAAGACTAAGGCAGGAGATTATGGTGTGGGAGGGGGTTCAGGATGCAGGCTCTGGCTGTGCAGTGCTTACTTCAGGTGGCACCCAGGAGCAGCCAGCATGTCCGGCTCCTAGGCGCAGGAGTGGCCAGAGGGCTCCATGCGCTGTCCATGCCCGCAGGCACTACCCCCACGTACAGCTTGCATTGGCCATGGTTCAAGTGAGAGTCACTGGCTTCTTCCTAGGAAGACCCTGAGATACAGGAGGTTCCTAGGGGAATAGACCCTTCTCTCCAATAGACTCTGAGGTGCTATGGGGGATTTTCCTCATAGTCTCTACTTCTACCCCACCAAGGCCTCTACAGCTGGGGAGGTAACAAGGGCATTTAGGGGGCCATGCCCCATACCCTGCTTCAGACAGGTTTTTGCTCAGCCCATGGTCCCTTGTCCTCATTCCCTGGGGCAGCTGGAGGAGCAAGTCCTCATGGAGAGACCTGCCACAGTCCCTCTGCTCTGGGTTCCCTTGTGGGCAGATAAAACTAGGGTTCTTGCTTTCGATCCTCTCCAAAGCCTCCTGCACAGACACTGGGAGGAGGGAGACTCCCTGTCCAGAGATATTGGAGCTAAAGCAACATGCTGACAGATTTCTCTCTCCTCTCCTCTCATTAAAACTCATCTGATTTCCCCACAATGGGGCGCCTCATGGTGCAGCTGGATCTGTACATCAGTGGCCCAGCAGAGGACACCAGACAGCAGGCCTGGGAGAGGATCTACCATCTGCTTGAGCTGCTGCTGTACCAGACAAATAAGAAATCCAACCGGTTAATAGGACACTTTCAGAAATGAACCTGCTTTCCTGAGACTGACCCAGCTGAGCAATGGGACTTCTAAACAATGAGCTGACAATGTGGGGCATGGCAGTACCATGGTCCATGTGGGAGGGGCTGCAGGCTGGGTGTTGCCAGTTTGGTTCCCAGGACCACAGCATGGCCCCAGGAGAAGTGGGAGGATCTCAGGATGAGACCTCTTAGTTAACAGAAGCCAATCCCAGAGCCCAGAAGGGTCACATGATTTCCATGATAGATGGAATGGATCCTCTACGGGTGCTCCAACTGCTGGAAGGAGCCCGGCTCTTCCTTTGGGCCATGGATTCGGCATGGGTTCTGCTCACTGTGCTACCAATGGGAGCAGAAGGGAACATGCACCAAAAACAGAATGATAAACTTGATAGACCTTTCTGCCTTTCAGGACTGGCTCCTGGACAGCTGGGCCCTCAGCTACGTGAACAGAGCTGGAACTGGGCAGATGCTGACTTTCAGCCAGTGCATAGCACCACCTCCAGGAGTGAGGTTGTTCGTGAACCCCCAGCTCTGTAAGGAATCGCAGACCACTAGAGGGTGACAGTGTTCCAACCCCAGGCTGTGCAGCCTGCCTCTGTGCAATCTACCAAAGGCTCCTGTCCTGTTGTGCTTAGGACTTTGGCCAGTTCTTCTGCAAGGGACAGAGAAGATCTTCCCTGAAGATGGTGCTGCTGGCCGTCAATACCTCCCTGCAGGGCCCCCACCAGGTTGGACTAGTCTTCATTACTCCATCGTGGGAGCAGCTGGCCAGATGATGGGGGATGAGGCAAGTGGTCTAGCTGAGATCAAGGAGCAGGTGAGTGGCCAATTCATACCCTGCTGTCTGGCAAAGCTTGTTAATTAAAAATATTGCATCATGAGGACAAGCTCTCATTAGCTCAGACGAAGGGCAAGACATTTACCTAATGCCTGCAGAGGGCTATCCTGTGCTGCCCATAGGATCTCTCATCCCAGTTAAACTTGGACTTGCACCATTGTCATCAGAACGTCCATCAGTGTCTGACCTTATTCGTGGCAGCCTCAGAGAGGCTGAGGAGTGACTGTGCCATGAAGACAGACTAGGCAAGGATGAGGCACATGGGCTGGGGGTAGCTTGCCCTTGTTGCTGCAGAGGCTGCACCAGCTGTGGGGAAGAGCAGAGGATTCAGGCACCAGAGACTGCCAGGCTCCCCCACTGACCAGTGCTGCTGTCTTGTTGCTTCCCCATTAATCACTGGGGTTGGAGAGGCATTCAGGGGAAGCTGAGATAAATCCCCAACCCCTCCACACCCACCGTCTTGCTTCCAGATCCCATCCCCAACCCTGAGCTAGAGCCCCTCTCTAGTCCACTCAGGGGAAGAGAGCAGAGATCTTTAGTCCCTGACCTGCCTCCCCAGATGGGGAACAGCACTGGGAAGGGATGTAGCCGTCAAAGTCTTCAGAGGAGCAGGACCTCATATCCAGGATTCGGTGCCACTTGGCTGACTTGTGAAACTACCAACAGGTGCCCAAGTCTTTCCAGGTACTGTGCATAACAGCAGCCCTTAAAGGGCCCTTCCCACCTTCAGGAGCCCCATGCTCCTTTCCTCAGGTATAGATACAGCCCCCTTAGCACAGAGAGACACCCACCTCCTCTGTGTCAAGATTTTATCCCAACTGAGAAATTCCCTTAAACCTAGGCATTAATTCAACTCTACGATCAACAGGGAGATGGGAGTCTAGCACCCCGGTGTCCCTATGCTGGGCATGGGTCACTCATCCTTGGTGTCGGGGTCACACACTGGCAAGAGGAAATGGAGAGGTCACTTCTAGGGGGCAAACTCCTGTCTCCTCCCCTACCCCATCCCCAACCCATCCCCAGAGTATGTGAGCCCCACCCAACAACAATGAACTTCCTCTAGCCCTGGGGGCAAGAATGTGTCACCCCATTTCACAGGGGCAGTTGAGGCAAACAGTCAGTGGCCTGGCCCAGGTAACCCTGGTCCTGCAGGAGAGCTGGGCACTGACCTTCAAGTTCTCCCACTGTAGCACCTTCCCCTCAAGGCTGCCAGCCCTGAAGCCACTTCTCCTTTGCCCTCTGCCCCTGGGCCCTTCTATGGGTATCTCGGGGCGGGGGGGGGAAGAATCTGTGTCTTTTCCCCCCTTACTCTGGGTTGCAGGTGCTGGAGGCTGTCCTAGCCCTCTGCACAGATGCAGCCTTCAGATGGCTTGGATCAGGGATTATTGGGGCCAGAGGACCTCTTCCCATCACAGTGAGTGCTGCTGAGGCAAGAGACTTGTCCCACATGGAGATAAGAACCATCCCCACCAGGCAACTGGGGCACTAGGGATGGAGAGCTGGGCACCGATTCATGGACTGGCTGGGAGCTCCCCATCCCTGGATCCCAGCTCTGGCACCAAGGCACTCTGTCTCATTGTGCCACCCTTGTCGTATTCCCAGGAACAGACTCCTCCAAGGTGTCTTGTATTTCCTTCAGGAGGTCCCAGCCCCTCTGAGGGGAAGATACTGTCCCTGGTTCTGCTCAATCCTAGAGACTATTTTCATTGCCTGCCCCTCCTAGCTTTGCTCCCTCCAAACAGGGCTGTGGGCCTCTTAGCTAAGCTCAGGATAGGCCTGAAACAAGGAGCACAGAGCCTCCAGTGTGTGTCAGAGAGGACAGGACCCAACAGCCTTTTCCATCAGGCCTTCGTTTGTGGGGGAAAGGGACTGAAAGAGCTTCCCCAGATGGATGGGGCTGGGGGAAGAGAGGGTCCTGAGGGTCCTCTATGTGGTGTGTGGGCCCCACACAGGGATCATGCCAGGTCTCCCATTACGCTGCATCCCAGATGAGAGGGAGAGTTGATCAAGAGGGGAACCCAGTGTTTGTGAACAAGCACCCCATCACTACAGGAGTTCTGAGGGCTTCCTCATTGATGTGGCTGGAGGGCCGAGTTCAAGCAGCAGCAGCAGCAGATCATGGCAGGGTCTCAGACTCAGTGGTGTGCACCAGATGCAGAGTGCCTGCTATGCCATGACCAGCCACAAGGTGGTGTGCCAGCCAGTGAGTCACATTTGGACATCTACACACAGCTTCTTCGGGTTGAATTTTACATGTGAATGAATGGCCGTTCCCCCAGGCACTTTTCCAGGGGAAGGAAGCAGTTGTTTTCTTGGTTAATTTGCTGATGTCTCCACCTGGGGGCCTCGTGTCCTTATGGCCAATGTAGAGCTCTTCGCTGTACAGGAGAGGTGGGATTCGGCTGCACTGACTACACAACAGAAGCTCTATTCAGACTGATGCAATCAGACAGGACCCTGGCATTGTCTCTAGCAGCCAGACAGACTAATGCAGCTTTTGCTGCCTAGAGTTACCACACAGGGCAGCCCTAAATTCTGGTCTGCACTGGGTGTCCTGGAGAGAGCTGCAAACTACATTACAGCACCAGAGATGATCACTGATAACCAGCGTGGTCAAAAGTCAAAATTTCCATTCCATTCTGAAAAAAAATCATTCTGTTTCTGAACAAAAAGTTGTAACTTCCCATGAAAGGAAAAATCTGAAAAAAGAAACAGTTTTGGAAACACCTAATGGAAGTTGAGCCTGGGAGCCCAGACTCATCCATGGTTTCTAGGGCTTCTAGATGCCTGCCTCCCAGATAACAGTCTGGAAGACCCGAAGGCCCTGGCTTGAGCCAAAGCTCCCAGACTCCCAGTTTAGTTGGGGCTCAGGGGAACCTGGAAAGCCTGGGGTCTCTGGCCCCAGGGCAGTCTGTATGATAAGGCCTTGGATCCTGGGGTTCCTGATTTCCTCATGGTGTGGCTGTTCTGGAGCCACAGAGTGTGGAAGCAGCCTGTCTGACAAGCTGGTTGTAAACCAGACAGGGTTCCATTGGAAACTGCTTGTGTTTGGTCAGAAGTTCATCAAAACTCGTATGTTTTTGTAAAACACTTTGATGCTGACGAATCAGCATTTTCTGACCAACACCCCCCGCCCCCCGATTCACTGGGAAAGCCCAGACCAGCTCTACTCTTAACCCAATCAGTGTGAACTCAACACAAGACTGCAGCCGCTGATGGTCCGAAGAAGCTCTATGACACACTCCTACTACTAAAGTATCTGTGCTCCTGCTCCACTCAGGAAGCCCTCACCAGTCTGGATTCCACAACAGGAGCAGGGCTTGTTCTCCGCATCTGATACCGCCAATCCCAGTGTTAATATTTCAGCTCTAGTGCCATGGCTGCAATTGGACTTGCACAGCTCTGTGGGTTGAATTTTAGAAGTTTCGTTCCCGTCAAATGTTCTAAGATTTATACAATGAACAGCATTTGAGGCTCTGCATTTATTTGACTAATAAGGCAGAATCATTTTTCATACTTATCTGCCCTATGCTAAGGAGGGTGGTTACATGATGATCCGGGACTGAAGCGAACATGACATCAGAAGCGGACTCATCACTCATATATGGTCACAGCTGGAGTTTTAGAATTGTATTGGATGTTTTGGGTACATAAAGTTTTAGATAAACCCTCTGATAATATCTAAAAAGGTGAATGTTGTTTCTATTGGTTCCTTCTGGCAGCTGATGCCAGCGTCTGAATCTATATATTTCCCTGCAACTGCTTTGTTGTCACTTGTGAGACACAGAGGAGCCCTGGCAGGGTGTGCAGGTGCAGTCAGGGCACTGTCAGGAGGAGACGGGTCAGGATGGCAATAAAGGGATTTCTCACCACTCAGCTGCTTTGGCTGCTTCTCCTCTTTCTTCAGGTCACCATGGGTAAGTGCCTGCTTTATTTCACTTACTGAGCTGGGCAGACTGGAACTGGGAAGTCAGTTTCAGTTCCACTAGAAACAGGATTTTATTGCAGAATTCAGTGAGACACAGGGCAAGAGTTAAAGTAAATTTGTGTTTCTAATTATCTCCCGTGCATGATTCTTAGAGAGAGAGGTTATACATGTGTAATAATCAAAGATTATCTGATTATGAGTACTTTATAAATTATCCCATTCTTGTAGCACTGTGAGCCCAGAGTTGGTTTTAGTGACTTCAGTGCTTAAAAATTCCTGATAAACAAATAAGCCAAAGAAGAAGAAAAAAAAAAAGAGGGGGGAAGGTCTCTTTATTGGGAACTCTAGCCGTATCCCCCTGGTCTAGCTCTGTGCCTCTAGATGGAACACATGAATAATTCCATGTGTACAGTCCATACAATTTAAAATAGTGCTGCTATGCTGTGTGTGTTAAATATGTTGGGCCAATTTCACTAAGGTTTGAATGATCCATGTGTCGGGCCACTGAAGTGTCCAGTAGCAGCATATGTCTGTGAGTTGCTGCAGTGTGATAACACTGCTGTTCTGGAGCTGAACTGTAAACCAGTGGAGTTGAAGATGAGAATCAGATTTTAGAAACCTCAAGTGCATTGCTAGAGACAAACCATAGTATCACACGTGCTATGTTCAGATCACAGATAGCTCTGCAACATCTCTGTGCCTGGGAAGGTAGGAGCTGGGAATTCTAGAGTGAGGAATTTTTGGGAGCAGCTAATGTGGGGTTTGTATGTGAACTTCCCAAGAAATTAAACAATTAGCTGGAGTTTGATATCATGATAAAAGTGAAATTTTACAAAAGAGAAACAGCAAAGAATTCCACTGGGATTCCTGGGTAACCAGACTGACATGCTATGGGCGATGCTTCATGTGAAACCATGGGACGCTATTTTCCCTGCAGAATGGAGTGACTCCCAGTAGTTTCAATGGGCATAACTCGTACCCCACAGAAAGAGAAGGTGGCCATGGATTTCACTCATAAGCAGTATATTAATACATGGTTGGAGCATTAATTGAGTCTGGTTACAACTCTGCTTTTTTTTTACTTTAATTTGGCTCTGTGGAACAGGAATATCATCATCACACGTGTGTCTAGTTAAAATTTCATAATTAAACAAACCATGAGCGTGTGTATGAGTCTGAATAAAATAGTAGCTAAGGAAAACTGGAAACAAAAAAAACAGAAAATAATTATTTGCTGTAGCTCAAGCAATAGGTCTAAATTTCCATCCACAAAACCTTCAGAAAATTTACGAAAATAATAAACTTCAACAAACCTAAAATAATTTTGTGGCCATTTTCAATAAGACAAAAAAAATTTCTTTTCTGCAAATTGTTGCCCATGTCTATTCCCGACATTACTGAGCCCATTGTGGCTGGAGCAGTCCCAGTGGGGCTGTGTAGTCAGTGGGATGACTCCTGTGAGCAAAGGCTCATCAGTGTTGCATAGTCTGGTCTTAAATAAATATGGGATTCAAGAGGAGAAGAGGACACAAATGCACTCACTTCCCTTCTGACCGGTGGGATTTTTGGGAGGGAGCAGGGAGAGCTTTCAGCAGGTAGTGCCAAGGGCACAGACTCCTGGAAGCTCTTGGATGTTTGTTTTTTTTAGTACAAAATGTAAAACTCAGTCCATTTCATAAACATTTGTTGTGATTATTTGGTATATTTTCTAGATTTTAATAATAATTAATATAGTTTCACTACAACAAAATTGCCAGCACAGCACAAAGTATTGGTGCACGGTGTCTTAGAGCAGTGGTCCACAAAGTTTTTTAGCCGCAGCCCCTTTCTGTGGTCCGGTGTCCCCTCGCGGCCCCCAGGGTATGTCCGCTGAAATGCCGCCATATAGAAAGCTTCTGCTTTCTGCGGCAGCATTTTGGTGGAAGAAAATAGACCTCTTGGGAGTTTGGTGGTCTCCTGTGTGGGATCAATGGTGGTGCCAGGGTCTTGCGCACCCCCAGGGGTGCGTGTACCCCACTTTGAAGACCACTGTCTTACAGAAGTAATGGATGGTCCCAGCCACAGAAGCTTGCACTGGAGGATGATGACAGTTCGGGTGTAGGAATAGAATTTATTGTTTGTATTTTGTATAATTTAAAATAAAAATAAAGACTATGATAAAGATAATAATGTAGCATGTATTAAATATATTGAAGTATAATTTGATTATATTTTGTTAGCTAGATATATTTTTTTGAATCTCAGAAAGGAATGGCCTAGCAACCATTGATAGAGATGCATCAGCCAGAATTTCTGTGTGTCTGGACTGATTTCAAGGCAGTAACAGACCTTTGAGGTCACCACTTTGTTGTAGGTTTAGCATTTTAAAATAAGTAAAGGAATGCCATGACAGTTTTCTTTTGCATTGCAACTTGATATACTAGAGGCTGCTCCCATGGACAGAGAAACCAGGGACGCAAAGGAGATCAGTTATACCCAGACCATCAGTAATATCAGGCAGCCTTCTCCCACCAATCAAACGAGGGAAGTGAGCACACGGAAAATAGATCCCCGGATAGCCTGGCAAACACTAATGCAGCAAGGGGCAAACCAAAAACAATGGAACGTAGCCCCTACATTAGAACTGGTCAGGGAAACCATGATGTTGCAAACCCCACCAAAAGAAGTGGCTAGCCTAAATCCTAGTGCATCACCCTCTTCTTCCTCAATGCAATGCTTTCTGGACCCACTCCCTTTCTTCAGGCAAGAATAGAGGAGCCTGTTGAACGGGGAATCACCACCACCAGTAGGGGCACAAAGGTGGAGGTTATGGGCAAGGTCTCCTGGGACCTGGAGGACAACCACATGTATATGTTCAGCAGGGCAAATATACCCCTAAATTAGCTTTAATAGATACAGAAACCACTGTATCCTTTATCAAAACAACCCCAAAGGCAAAAACAAAACAAAGCAAAACACCCCCCCACACACACACAATTAAAACAGGTAGCTTTAAAATCCTTTCAAGGAAAACCTAATCTCGGGTGAGACTGGACCCAAGTCTCCTTTTCGGTGCAAGGGTTTGAGACATTAAAGCATTTGATTCAAACTCCCGATATGGTTAATGAAATTATTTTGGGATCTGACTGGTTGTTCAGAAGCAATGTGGTAATCAATATGCCTAAAAGTACTCTTTAAAAGTTAGAAATTCCCCTTCCCCATTCAAAAAAAATTGGGCAAAATATCATATTAACAAAAGGGGTGGGGGAGACCACTAGCTGCACTTATGTCTCAACAAGTTGAAAAGTGGCAGTTGAAATCCCCCTCAGTATAAACTAAAAAACAACAACAACAAAAAAAACAGATTGCAGTAAAATTTATGCTTGTGTTAAAATTGTTGGGAAATTTGGGGTCTCTCCAAAAACAATACTCCTATCTGAGAGAGGCAAAGGCCCAGCTGGTGCAAGCTATCCAAATATTAAAACAGGGGGTCATTCAAAAAATGAATTCACCCTTTAACTCTCCTGTGTGGCCAGTGCTAAAGGCAAATGGCCAATCCTGGTGTTTAACAATTATAAAAGAATCAGAACCATCCCTCTGGCTCCTATTGTGGCCAACATAATACAGGTAATACAAAAAGTGCAAGCCACATCTAAATATTTCTCAGTTATTAATTTGGCCAACTGTTTCTTTGTCATACCCCTACATCTGGACTCACAAGATTGGTTTGCCTTTACAATAGAAAAGCAACAATGGAGCTTTTGTCACTTGCCCCAGAGTTATCACAACAGCCTGGCTATTACCCATCAGCATACTGTGAATATGCAAGATCAGTTGCGTCCACAGGAAAGGCCTTCTGTTTTTTCATATGTAAATGACATTTTAATATTTGGGAAAACTAAAGCACAAACTCAAACACTAATGGAAAAAGTTTTGACAGTAATTCAAAGAACGGGGTTCAAAATAGCCTCAGACAACGCTCAGTTGGTACTACCTCAGGTTGCATACCTGGGCATAGTCATTAAATAAAAAAAAAGACAGGTAAAACAAAGGAACATAAGGGCACTGGTAAAAATGCTGGCCTTTTCTGATGCCCACTCTTTAAAAGTACTACTAAAATAATTCAGTTTTCTTAAACCACACATTTATGAATATGCTAAAATAACTCATCCATTATAAAAACTGCTACAAAACAAAACAAAATAAAAATTAAAAAAAGAGCAAATCTCTGCTTTAACCCTGCTAAAACATGGGGCTCTCATAACTTCAGCCCTGCGTTTCCCTAATGAATCACAGCCTTTTGTTTTTCATTTGGTGGCTAATAACATGGCCTTGGTTGCCACACTATTATTATTATTACTATTTTATTTTATTAATAATAATAATTAATAATAATAATAAGCTAGGGCCAATAGCATATAAATCAAAAAAATTACAAAAAGCAAAAATTAATTCTTAATTTAGTATCACTAAAACACAAAATGTTTTAAATAATATATAAAAATGTTTGGGTATTAACACATCTTTTAAAACAATAGAAGAGGTCCCTATTTAACACCTACACATATAAATAAATGCAATATGTTTTTAGCATAGTTAAGCCTAATTTGTTATTAAATAAAATAATTATTAAAATTGCTCACAATCTATAAAAACAAAAAAATAAAAATAAGCCCACTCTCAAAATTTACCATAAAATCCTTTTAGCTACCCTGGGTTATGGGTCAATAAGCTAAAAAATAAATACATTATTAAACACCCAAGGGTATACAATATAAAGCCCACAAAATGAGTGTCCTTATCTCTACCTATCACCACAAAACTGTGCAGCAAAAACACATAATTAAAAACATACGTTTAAAACAAACTAAAAAATGCCACACGTTTTGTAAAACAAACAATGTGTATGTGTTACATCCTAAAAACCAATATTTTTTTAAAAATGCAAATACTAGCCAACCCCAAGAAAATAAATGTAAATATAATGCCCATGTATTATATAGTAGAAATCGCATATACTATTTACCAAAAATAAAAAAAACACAAGGCACTATAACCGCCATCCTGGTTAATTTCTAAATTGGCACAATCTACTTATCACTTGTTGTCAAAAACAAAGGTGACAACAAACACAAATATTCATTCAAATATTACATGCAAACAAAAACATGCTAAAAATACTAAAAAATGCTAAATCTAAAAAAACCCTTACAGCCTGTCACCGGTACATTTTTACAAGCTGGTCCCTGACCTCTAAAAGTATATTGTCTATTATGTTTCACCCATTACTAGTCATGTTAATATTGTCCTGTGTTTGCTTGCTAAAAATGTGTTATATATGCTGTTAAACAAAAAAAATGTTTATTAAATTACAGCCACAAGCCCAAATTGTCTCTCAGTGTATATATATATAAAACAGTACATAACACAATTGTATAAAATATGACCCACTCAAGAATTGTTCTTAAGGGGCCAAAAGGGGGATACGGATTAGGAGAATTTGTATTTTGTAAAATTTAAAATAAAAAATAAATAATAATAAGATAATAGTATGGCATGTATTAAATGTATTAAAGTACGATTTGTCCATATCCTGCCAGCCACCCTTTTTGAATAGGAGAAAGGAATGGCCTAACAGTCACTGGTAGATATACGCATCAGCCAGAATTTCTTTTTGTCTAAACTAATTTCAAGGCAGTAACAGACCTTTAAAATAAGTTTTTAAAAATGCCATAATTGTTTTCTTTTTCATTGCAACTTAATGTTGTTGTTCAAAATGTTCTATACAAATTAATTCTATTTTCTGTACAAATACAAATATATATGAAAAAATAAATACAAAAGCAATCACTAAACCAAATACGCTAAAAAATCCAAACAAATGCATAAATGTCAAAAAGCTACAGCACACCTTTATTAAAATATCAAGAAAGCAAATTAACAACTCTAAAAATAAAACAAACCTATCAATAAAAACAAAATAGCTATAATTAAAACCAGTATAAAATAACTCCCTAAAAATTTAATAAAACAAATAAAAAATTAAAAAAATTAAAAAACATTCATCAAACATCAATTAATTACAACATAACAATGCAAAACTCATTAATCCTAATTAAACAAAATCACTATATAATCAAAATACCTTGCCATAAAACTTTGGGTTCATACTACCAAAACTTCCCCAAAGCATATTACAATCAACAAAACTCATCTCCTCCCTTCCCATAATCAACCTAGCTACCTACTAAATTAATCCAAACACTAAACTAATAACAATAATATAAACTAGCAAAACAATGTGTGTGTGTATATATAGTATAATTAAATTCATACGCTAATTGTTATATCTTCAATAAATTTAGCAGATTGCCTTTTCCTCTAAAAATAATCCCATATACTTCTTATAAGCAGGGCTGGCTTCAGGCACCAGCGCTCCAAGCACGTACCTGGGTTGGCAAGCTGCAGGGGGTGGCCTGACGTTCGCCATCAGGGCAGCAGACAGGCTGTCTTCAGCGAAAGGTCTGTGGCTGCCATGGATTCGGCGGCATTTCAGCGGCAGGAACGATGAGGCTGCGGGACCTGTGGACCCACCGCAGAACTGCAGCTGAATCCGCGGCAGCTGTGGACCTCCCATGGGGGTGCCACGGAACTTCTGCACATGGAGCCGCAAAAGCCTTAGAGATGCCCCTGCTTGTTGACGCTAAAGGGAGCAGGAGTACGGTTTGAATTACTGGCAAAAACAGATCTAACAGCCGTGCCCAGTGCAGTGGCCTTAGTCCAGGGGTGGGCAAACTTTATGGCCCGAGGGTCACATGGGGGCTCAAAATTGTGCGGATGGCCAGGTAGGGAAGGCCCTGCCCCCATCCAACCCCCCCACACTTCCCGCCCCCTGACTGCCCCCTCAGAAACCCGGCACATTGAACCCCCCACCCCGCTCCTTGTCCCTTGATCGCCCCCTCTGGAGACCTCTCCACTCTAACTGCCCCCACCACAGGAACCTACCCTCTTTCTAGGCCCCCCTGCTCTTTCTTTCCTGGCTGCCCCCTCTAAAGACCTCCACCCACCCTAACCACCACCCCCGGGACATCAACCCCTATCTAAGCCCCCCTGCTCTTTGTTCCCTGACTGCCCCCTCCCTAGACCACTGACCCTAACCACCACTACCCCACCACCTAAGCCCCCACTTCCCTCTTGTTCAGCCCGGTGCTCCAGCTGGAGCGGGCTCATTAGGCAGCTCATTAGGCACTGCCCGGCGCCCCGGCCCAGGGGCGCGGGGCCCCGCGGCGAGCCCTGCTCCGCCCGGCACCCCATCTTGGGGCCCCACTGGTGAGCTGCATTCGGCCTGGCCCCCGCACGCGGGGCTCCGTGGCGCCCCGCCCTCAGCTCGGCGTGCCAGCTGGGAGCGCAGGGCCACTGGCACCGCATCCCTGGTCCCAGCTCGCAGGCCGAATAAAAATGGCCAGTGGGCCACATGTGGTCCGCGGGCTGTAGTTTGCCCATCCCCGCCTTAGTCCCATAGGTGGGGGAGTGGGAGAACCACACACCTAGCAAAAGAAGGCATGCAGGGTGGGATTCATAATAGGCATCTAATCCCATGAAATCAGGTAAACACAAGCTGGCTATCAGAGCTGATCTTTGACTCTTGTGAAGCCCCCAGCTATGGGGACCTGCAAAATCCACCCCACCTAACCTGGGAGAACCCAGAAATGAAGAAGGTAATATCAGCATTGATGTTAAAAGCCAAGTTTCTGGGCTGGAAAGAATGAACTTGCCGCTAGTGCTGAGTGCTTGTCCTGATATTGCCTAAACATCTAAGGATATTCATAATCCACCAGTGTAGGCACCCGTGCTGAGACCACGTCCTGCAGCACAGGGACCATGTGGTGCGGCATGGGATTTTAGGGTCTCTTTCTATTTTCCTCAGATATTTTTGATGGGGAAAGGGAGGGAAGATGCACTCTGCCAGGGGAAAGAGGAAGAACACTATGGGTATGTCTGCAGTGCAGTGTAAGTCTGTGCTCCAGCTCAGGCTCAAGCCCAAATGCCCTTCTGTCTACACTCAAATGTTTTGGACTCAGTCTCAGACCCAGGATCCTATGACCTCAGACAGGTGGAGAGTCCAAGCCCGAGTCCAGTCAAGACCCAGAATTCAAGTCTTTTCATTTTTTTGGTGTGGACGCAGCCACACCAGACTTCATAGAATCATAGAATATCAGGGTTGGAAGGGACCTCAGGAGGTCATCTCGTCCAAACCCCTGCTCAAAGCAGTACCAACTCCAACTAAATCATCTCAGTTAGGGCTTTGTCAAGCCTGACCTTAAAAACCTCTAAGGAAGGAGATTCCACCACCTCCCTAGGTAACCCATTCCAGTGCTTCACCACCCTCCTAGTGAAAAAGTTTTTTCCTAATATCCAACCTAAACCTCTCCCACTGCAACTTGAGACCATTACTCCTTGTTCTGTCATCTGGTACCACTGAGAACAGTCTAGATCCATCCTCTTTGGAACCCCCTTTCAGGTAGTTGAAAGCAGCTATCAAATCCCCCCTTATTCTTCTCTTCTCTTGCCTTCTGCTGGACTCTCAAATTTTTCCAAATTCTTCTTATAGTGTGAGGCCCAAAGTCAGTACTGCAGATGAGGCCTCATCAATGCCGAATAGAGGGGAATGATCACATCCCTTGATCTGCTGGCAATGCTCCTACTTATACAGTCCAAAATGCTGTTTGCTTTCTTGGCAACAAGGGCACACTGTTGACTCATATCCAGCTTCTCTTCCACTGTAATCCCCAGCTCCTTTCCTGCAGAACTGCTGCTGAGCCATTCGGTCCCTAGTCTGTAGCAGTGCATGGGATTCTTCCATCCTAAGTGCAGGACTCTGCACTGGTCCTTGTTGAACCTCATCAGATTTCTTTTGGCCCAATCCTCTAAATTGTCTAGGTCCCTCTGTATCCTATCCCTACCGTCAGCATATCTCCTCCTAGTTTAGTGTCATCTGCGAACTTGCTGAGGGTGCAATCCACGCCATCTTCCAGATCATTAATGAAGATATTGAACAAAACTGGCCCCAGGTCCGACCCTTGGGGCACTCCACTTGATACCGGCTGCCAACTAGACATGGAGCCATTGGTCACAACCCGTTGAGCCTGACGATCTAGCCAGCTTTCTATCCACCTTATAGTCGATTCATCCAGCCCATACATCTTTAACTTGCTGGCCCAGGGATCCACAAATGCTGTCTCACAATCTCATGTTCCTGTATCCTTTGTTCTCTCTATCCCATAAGCTACCAATCAACTTCCAGGAAATGGAAATAACCCCCTTGCTAAAGTACAACTTGGCTTTTAACCCTTCCATTTTATTCCGATTTGTGAGCTGGAAACACAGTAAACCTTCTCCTACATTGGCAACGACCACCAACCAGAAGAAATCCTTAGCCAAGCACACTGCTTCATGGTTGCAGGAGCATAGCCTGATTCTGGTGAATCTCTGGCATGAGGTGAGCAAAATATTTGATTTTAGTAAGAGTACTAGGAATGAGCAGGCCTACCAGCAATAGCGAAGAAGTTGACAGCATGAAAATGTAGTGACCAGTGACCAGTGCAGGGAACGTATTAATGTAGCTCAAGACTGACTACTGCAAAACCAGGGACCAGAACCACACCTCTGGGAACTTGCCAGTCATGCCCATTTTAGGATGACTTTGACCAGGTGCTGGGCACTGTGCCTAGTATAGAGCCAACAGCTGTGCACAATGACCTGGACAGCTGGGATGGTGAACTGAGGCCCCACAATTCAGCACTGGAGCCAGCAGCTGGTTCTGGATGAAGCAACCAAATTGACTCTGGTGATGAAACGGTTCCCCAAGATGGCTTTGCTGCAATACATCCTGGGGCTATACTTTCAGGAGCTTTTTCAGTGCCTCCTGGAAGACTGGTCCACCATAGAACCAGCAGAAGAAACTAAAGAGGCAGAAGTTGCCCAAAGTAGGGTAAGTTTCTGGTTCCATTTTTCTGTTTATTAATATAGCTATGAGAGAGATTTCTGATTAATGAACTAATGCAAAAGTTATTACAAGTCAACAGGATGCTGCTTTAGCATCAACATGGTTGCTGCCTTCCAACAGCTTCCGGTGCAACTTGTTATGACTGCATGCAAATACTCAGCAATACATCAGTATCCCATCTCCTTCCCTACTATGAGGAATTCAAAATGGAGACTGGGAAGTGCTAACAGTGAAAAAAACCTCCTAAAGTGAAGTTTTACTGGAAAAGCATGCATATTTGCTAAGACATGCCCGATGCTAAAAATAAGATCCTTATATTGTCTTCCTGCTGCATACCAAGCCAACATTGTAATGAGCCATCTGCAAACAGTGAACTGTGGATGTTGAAATGTAGTCCATTTACAACTGTAGTCCATTTCAGTTAAGTGTAGTCCATGTAATCCATTTGTCTGAAGTACGTCGGGCTGGGGGTGTGGGGGGAAGAGGTTGAATGCAGTCTAGAATTATTCCAGAACAGGCAGGGGGAGGAATGGGATGCTGGTGGGCTTCTGTGTGTTTGCATGCAGTCGTAACAGTTTATATCAAAAGCCATGGGGAGGCACCAACTGCGTGGATGCCAATGCAGCATCCTGTTGATTCCCTAATGACTTTTGACCCAATCCCAGGTGCTGATAGTTACAAATTTTTCCCAGAGCAGGAACTCCAGATAAGTAGTCATATTTTTCAGGCCACCCAGGTAACTGACCTGCTGATGCCAGTCTTAGATGTACTGTTCACTAACCATACATTTGATTACTTCAGTGTCATACACTTCTGTCTTCCCACCAGCAGCTTGGAATGAAATCTCTTTTTTTCCGCTCTGGAAACACAAAGAAATGTCATGTCCTCCAAAATGGGTGGAATATCATGGCAACCACCTTCCCCCACAGCCCAAACTGGTCTGCAATTTTTAGAAAAAAGTGGTTGTGATTTTTCACCTGCTGTATTCTGTGCATGTAATTAACCTGTGTTCAGGGAGCTTCTGTGGTCTGAAGTGTCTCTCCAACAATATATTGAAGTACAGTGATATAAAGTAACATTTTATGTCCTTGAAATTCCAAAAGGAATTTTTCTCTGCTCATGTGGTGATACATTTCAGCAATGAATACCTGTGCCTTATCTACTTCCGTGCCCATCTGCCTCGACAGCTCATCCCCACTCCAGTAGAAGCCTGGGTCACCATACTGTTGCAGACCAATCCAAAAGGAAGTGTGTCCATGGTGAACTTATGGCTGACGTTCTTGGCAGGGCCAACAAGCAGATCCAGTACCAAAGAGAGAGGGACTTGCAGCAAGTGGAAAAGCAAGAAGAGAGGCAAGTGGAAAGGCTCAGGCTGTCTGCCCAGCTTGAGGACGAGATTTCAGCGTGGGAGCAGACACTAACTTTGCAGTTCCTGGAAGAGGAACAGTGCCTGAGGGAGGAAGACAGCAGAAAGAACCCTTTGAGTGGCTGTTTTTTCTAATGGCTGTCAGTCTGCAGGCTCCTGATGAGCCAACCCCACTGTGTGAGTCTCCTGCTCAGTACAATGTGCTATAGACCAGGAACAGTTTGGACAATTCCATGTCTGGGTGGACCATGCAATCGGACCATAAGAATAGACATACAAGCCAAATGTTCTCTGTGCAGTGCCCCAAACTGAACCCCTCCTTGTGGATGCCTTCTCCCCCCTACCCAAGCACCCAGTGTGCAGGAAACATGTTATGAAGGGAGAAGAAAACAGGGACCAGGGGACTCGCCACAGTAAGGAGTTTTCTGTCTTGGAAATTGTTACAATTTTGGCCCTTGTTCATGCACCTTGTCCCTTGTTTGGTTTTTGCTGTTCCTGGTTTGGCATGCTAATGGCATCTGGCCTTCCCAGCAATAGTTTAATACTGTGCTTTTCTAATAAATGTTCAAAACCAAAGAATTTTATTCTATAAATAAACCATACTACCAGAATGCATCACATCATATAATGTGTATTTCAAATAATAAAAATAAATACATGAGGGAGAACTGGGGCATTGTATAGAAACACTATTTATTTCTTAATACAGACATCGAAATTCGCAGTTCACCTCCCCTCACCCACAATTCCAGTTACCTAAGTGGAACTTGGGGGGAGAGGGTGCGGTTACAGAGAGGCTGCAGTGGCAGTCTTTGCTCCAGCTGCCTTTTCTGCAGCTCCACCAGATGCCAGAGCATGTCGGGTTGATCTGCCAGAAGACAGAGCATTGCTTCCTGCCTTCTCTCCTCTCTCCGTTGCTCCCTTTCGCCCCTTCTCTGCTCCCGCTCATCCCTTCTTTCGTCACGCTCAGTTACTGCTTTCCGGAAGTCCAGCATTGACTGTCTCCAAGCCCTAAGCGCTGCTCTCTCTGTCCGGGAGGACTGCATGAGCTCCATGAACATCTCATCCCATGTGTTTTTCTCGCCATCTTATCTGTGCAAGCCTCTGGGACACAGATTGGAGAGGGGGAAGCTGGAAACAGTTTCAGCTGTCGGACAAAAAAAAGGGAAAGTGGTATTTTAAAAAAAATAAAAAAGTTCTCTGTGAAGAGAGTTGCACCCCACCACACAGCACCTAGCTGGTATCGGGGAAGATACCTGCTAGCCAGATGCTTACAGCACAGCGTCTGTGCCCCACTCCCCCATTGCGGTCAGAGAACACATGGATAAATAATCCCAGACATTGCTGGCCATCCAGTTTCAAACCTCCCCCGCCTGCCTCCGCCCCCCCGGGAAAGCCTGGGGAACTGCTGGGAGGATTTCTTTTAAGATACAGATACTCTTGCAGACACTCTTGCACCCCACATCCTCCAGGCACAGTAATCATGAAAAAAACAATAGCTTGTCAAGTGGGCACTCCTTTTACCAAAGGACATTCACCAGGACTGCCTTGTACGCCTTCCTCATCCGGGATACCTTCTTGAGAGAGTTGGGAGGTTACTGGCTCCAGGTTGATGGACAGCTCCTGACTTTCGGCGAGATAGATGTCTCCGCTTGCCTGTTCTGTAGACTCCTTGCCGTCATAGTCCTCCTCCACCTCATCTTCCTCGTCCAGCAAATACTCTGACATGCTGACAATCACCCCATCGGTGGAGTCCACAGACATGGGTGGGTAGGTGTGGCGCACCCCCTCACTGTAGAAGCAGCATATCTTGGGCTGTGACCTGGAGCCTCCGTTGGCTTCTTTGGTTTTCTGATAGGTGTAGTAAGATGCGGCCCTGAAACATAAACTCTTGTATCAGAGGTCTAGCATGAGGCCTGAGGCCTAGTCTGAGGACTGAAGCCTGAACCAAAGTAAGCAAAGGCATTGCTAAACAAAGCTGGGCTGTGAGCCAGAGGCAGGACCACGGACCTTACTAGAGTCTGTGGTCTTTGGGGCTTCTTTTGGAGTCTGCTGTGTCAGCTATCTGTGCAGAGCCTGCGACAGCACACAGAGGGAACACGCACGCAGCTGACTGATGTCATCATCGAACAAGAGCAGAGCACCACACCGGTAGCTACTGACAACAATAGGCTTTCCTCAACTCCTTAATTTTAACACAGCACTGTTGTGTGTCCCTGCTGTGACCTTTGCCTATCAGGCCCTTGGAGACTTTGGCATATGTATTGGCATTTCTTTTTATTTTGGATCACAGTTCTGCCAGCATGGATTCGTCTCCCCATATGGCGATCAGATCCAGCACCTCCCTTGTGGTCCATGCTGGGGCTCTTTTTCAATTCTGGGACCGAATGGTCTCCTCTGAGGGTGGGCTCTGCATGGTGAGCTGTGCAGGAGATCTCGCCAAGCTGGCCAAAGAGGAAATGAGATTCAAACGTTCCCAGGGCTCTTCCTGTCTAACTGCATCTGCATTGAAAGTGCTGTCTAGAGTGGTCATAATGCAGCACTCTGGGATAGCTCCCAGTGGCTGATAATGTTGAATTGCATCCTCACTAATGCTAGTTTGACCCAGAAATGTCAATTTCAGGCTACTCCCCTTGTCGGGCAGGAGTTTGGAAATCGATTTAAAGACCCTTTTAGGTCGACCTAAATGGCATCGTAGTGAGGACAGCAAAGTGGAAGGATTGATTTAATGTGGATAAATTCGACTTTACAGCATAGTGTAGACCAGTCCTTTGTTAACAGAGCTAAGATTCCCTAACACTTCACTCAAAAATACACTGGTTAAGATAAAACATGAAACAGGTTTATTAACTACAGATAGTTTTTAGGTGATTATAAGTGATAGCAAACAGATCAAAGCAGGTTAGCTCGGAAATCAAACAAAATCCAATCTAAGATTTACACAAATGATAGGATCTGAATCAGCAATATCGCACCCTGACTGATGATATAAGCAGGATTACTGATTCTTGAGGCACAGGCTGCATCTGCTTTGCAGTCTGGGTTCCCTTCCCCTGTTCAAAGTCCTTTTTCCTCACAAGGTGTTGAATTGTGGGGAAGTGACGACAAGTGATGATGTCACTACCCATCTTTTATAGTTTCTTCCAGCTTGCTGGAAAGTCTGTGTATGTGACATGCAGGTCCATCCCCTTTGGCCACGCATTCTCCACGGTCTCCGTGCTCCTTCCAGGGAGGCTTCCTCAAACAGAGTTCCTGAGCGAGTGGATTCTTCCTTTGATGGATATTGATGACAGCAGTTAACGCTGTCTGGCTACTCCATTGTTGTACTTGAAAGGCTGTTTTGGGGTGTTTCCAGTCACACATCACACTTTAGTAACTCACACATAGCAAGATTTCATAACTTCACATATGATGATAGCACATACAATCCATTGATATATTAATGTTTAGCAGATCTTTTAGAATGATACCTGACAAGGCATATTTTGTACAAAACATATCATAATTACATCACCAAGGTAAATATATGGTGCTTTGGGGTGCAGAATGTCACATGCATCACAAATAAAGGGCTAGAACGGCCACATTTCAGAAGGGCACTAGTAAATTTGGGATATTGTTTGATCACGCAACATTCCATTATAAGGTTGTTTGGCTCGCCCACTCCACCCACCCACCCATTGCTCCTGCCAGGGAGCGGGGTCAGGGCATGAGAATTTGCCCTGTTGATCCCACCTGGCATTCCAACTGGGGAGCAGGTTCAGGGTGTTATCCCACTCTACCCACCCGGCATTCCAGCACGGGCGCAGGCAAGCCCCCAGCCCCACTCCCTGACAGAAGCACTGGATGGAGAGAGTGGGCAAGCCCCCAGGCCCCAACCCTACTATGCCCCACCTCAACCAAGTTTTGGGAATTGTCATCACTGGTGAGTACAGTATTAAATAGTTTGCTTACAATTATTGAAAACTTATACCGTATATGTATATAATGTTTTTAGCTGGCAAAAAAGTTTTTTCCTGGAATCCAACCTCCCCATTTATGTTAATTCTTATGGGGAAATTGGATTCACTTAACATCGTTTCACTTAAAGTAGCATTTTTCAACAACATAACTACATCATTAAGCAAGGAGTTACTGTATTGTATAGTGCTCATTTTTAATCAGAATTATGTACAGTATTAAACCAAACACCTTACAAAAGTCTTAAGTATCTTATATTTACAGTCGCTTGTATCAACTTGTGACACTGAGGCCTTGGTTACACTGGCACTTTATAGCGCTATAAAGCCCCCAGGAGCGCTATAACTTACTACCCATCCACACTGGCAAGGCACGTAGAGCGCTATAACCGTGCAGTTATAGCGCTCCTGGTAATCCACCTCTGCACAGGGAATAAGGGCTGTAGCGCAGCTGCTGTAGCGCTACAGCGAGAATGTGGACACCCACTGCGCATTAATTGGTCTCCAGCCCGTCCCATAATTCCCGTTCGAGCCACTCTGGTAATCACTTGCAAACTCTTTTGTCCTGTCCTCAGGTGACCACACGTCAGACCCGCCCTTTAAATTTCCAGGGAAATTTGAAAATCCCCTTCCTGTTTGCTCCAGCCAAGCGTGGCGTGCTCTCAGGGAATCCTTGCAGGTGATCATTCTGATTGATCATGCCTCCATGTGCCATGCCTCCTCGCAATAGGTGATCCCCAGCATGGAGCAATAGCGAGGTGCTGGACCTCATCAGCTGTTGGGGGGAAGGGGCTGTTCAGTCTCAGCTGCTGTCTAGCCTCAGGAATTTTGATACCTATGGGCAGATATCATGGGTCTTGGTGGAAAGAGGCCATGAGCGGGACACTCTGCAGTGCCGTGTTAAGGTAAAGGAGCTTAGGAATGCGTATCGCAAAGCCCGCGAGGCAAACGGCCTGTCAGGATTGCCTCCCCACTCTGAACTCTAGGGTACAGATGTGGGGACCCGCATGAAAAAAGAAATAACGCCCCCAAGATTATTTTACCAGCTTGGGTTAAAATGTTTTTTTCCAGAACACAACTTTTTTTGTGTCTGGACTGCTATGCCGCCACCATCAAGTGAGAATGTCTTAAAAACTATTGGACATGGGCCACTTGAAGCCCCTCTTTCGCTTTCCACAAAACCCCCAAACTTATTCCCTCCCTAGGAAGCTTGAGAGAAAAGCCTCGCCTGATTCTGCGAGACGTGCCCGATTCAAAACCAGGATTTTACACAATGGAAAACAAGCAGTTAGATTTTTAAAAGAAAGATTTTAATAAAAGAAAAAAAGAAAGGAATAAATCCTTTATAACCATCAATAGAACAGCATTTACCATAATCAACAAAAGAATTAAGAACCCAAACCTCTCCCCCAAGGCAACTTTTTCCCACTGTTGATATTTTTGCTGAATCTTACAATATTAAGAAGCACCCAGCCAACACGCACCCCTGAGAACCCTCCAAGTGTTAAAAAGAAGGTAAACTTACTGACTACCTTACTTGATAGAAAGCTATAGTTACAGTGAACGAAATAGGTGTGGTTCATCCCATAGCCAAGTTGAACAGAGAAGAGACCCAGAGAAAAACTGAAACTTAAAATCCTTTGTCTCCTGAGGAATTTTTTATTGGTCAGTTGTCCACCTCTCAGGTTACCTTTAGCTTAACCCCTTACAGGTAAACAGTAATTTTAGGCTACTTTATACTTATGACACAGCTGCTCCGGGGCAGTCCTGGCGACTTGCAGATTTTAAAAGGAGCTGGACGCGATACTTGGTGGTGATCCTACATGCACTCCATCGACCACCATGGACACTTCCCAGCCCACCAGTGAAAGGGGGGGGTGAGGAGGAGGAGGATGAAGAGGAGGAGGAGGCGGCAGCGACCCAGGGCACGGAGGAGTCCCTGGACGCATGCAGCCAGGAGCTCTTCTCAACCCAGGAGGAGGGCAGCCAGCCACAGCATCCGGCGGTTGCAGGGGGCAGCACAGCAGTGGATTGCGGAGGTAAAGCTGCTCTTCTATTGGGAAGGCAGGCAGCTTAGGGTGGAAAGGGGTGCTTGCATGCTTGCCTACATGTGGAATAGTGCACCGATGTAGTCTATCACATCGCGATAATCGTCATCAGTAATCTCTTCAAAGGTCTCAATAAGAGCGCTTGCAATGCGCCTGCTCAGGTTTTCCAGGAGGGCCGGGGTCTCCGTCCCGGTCACTAGTCCCTGCCACTGTGCTACAATGGGTGTGGGGAGCATTGCTGCACAGAGGCAAGCTGCATATGGCCCTGGGCGGAAGCCGCATCTCATTAGAATGCCCTCCCTTTCTGCCTCAGTCACCCGCAGCAGCGAGATATCTTCCAGGACAAACACCTACGGAGAATGTTGGGACAGTGTTCAGAGTAGGGCCCCCACCACTTCCCGGCACTCCCCCGCCCCCCGCCACAGCACAGCACGGCGGGGAAACAATCATTCTCCCTGCCTCTGGAGAGGACTCACCATGGCAGGGGCTCCGTTGTTGTCTGTGTGCTCTCTGCGGGACAGGCAAACGGGGAATGCGGGGGAATCATAGGCATGTCTACTGTTTACAAGGGAGCCACTGTTACACGTATCTTTTTCTTTTAGAAGCATCGACCTTGAGCCCTGTGCCATCGCTGTTATCAGCAGCTGACAGGCTGAGGCAACTGAGGAAGAGGCCACGAAAGAGCAAAGAGGATCTAGTACAGCAAGTAATGCAACAGGCTGTAATGGAGAATTGAATTGCACAGAGGTGGAGGGAGAATGAGAGCAAGCTGAGGGAGAAGGCGTGGCAGGAGAAGGCGATTCACCTGCGGGAAAGCACCAATAAGCTGCTCTCATTACTGCAGCTTCAATTGCAGACTATGCAGCGGATTGCTACCCTTCAGGAGGAGAAGCACTGTGCTCTCTGCCCCCTTTATCATTTGCCCCAAAACTCTTCCCCTTCTGGCCCTCTGTACCCTCCAGGCCACTATCATCAGCTATCTGGTTATCACCACCCACAGCTGCCTCCAACCCCTCTGTCTTCACTGAACAACCCCCAAACCCAGGACCCTTATCCGCTGCACTCAGCCCCTAATAACATGCCTTATTGCCCTCCGCAAATGGGGTTTGGGGGACACGGCAACTCTGAGGGCACTGGAGACTCAGAGATCTGGACATATTCCAATCTCTGACTTACCCCATCCCACCCCAGTTGCACCTCCCCCCACTTCCCCCACACATGCATCAAAATCTTTTCTTTCAGCAACCAGAGTAGCTGTTGAATAAATGAATTGTCTTTTTAATAAATGGGTTTCTTTATTCGGTGTACATAGATTACACTGGTCTACAATTTTTTAGAACTTGTCTGCTTCAGAGATAAAATGTGATATTTATTATGTAATTTGATGTGCTGAATTCAAATATGACAATTAAAACAACTGATTGGCTACTGTTTCTCAGATGTTTAAGTTTTTACATTTTATGTCTATGTATATTGTGTAGATAGTAGAGTTTTAATCATAAATTGTAAACCTAGGTCTTTTCATGTGTTTATGGTTGCTTTACATGATAATATTTTACCTGTCCTGTTTATGTAACACTTTAAAAATCAGCAAAAGGGTTATATAAATAAAATGTATTATGAAACAAAAGGCAAAAGACTATTATGTACATAGTTTAGTCCTATTCAGTGTCTACTCGGTGCTTCTTGGCTTGTCTCTTGTATTCATTAAATGGAGCATCTCTTGTCACTGTCCAACAATAGTCTGCCAGCTTTGATGGGCTCCATTTGCCCTGATAGCATTTCTCCATTGTTGCAATGTCCTGGTGAAATCGCTCGCCATGCTCGTCACTCACTGCTCCGCAGTTCGGTGGAAAAAAATCTAGATGAGAGTGCAAACAATGTATCTTTAGTGACATGTTGCAACCAAGGCTTTTGTATGCCTTGAGGAGGTTTTCCACCAACAACCTGTAGTTGTCTGCCTCGTTGTTTCCGAGAAAATGTATTGCCACTGACTGGAAGGCTTTCCATGCCGTTTTTCCCTTGCCACGCAGTGCATGGTCAAATGCATCATCTCGAAGAAGTTCACGAATCTGAGGACCAACAAAGACACCTTCCTTTATCTTAGCTTCACTTAACCTTGGAAATTTTCCACGGAGGTACTTGAAAGCTGCTTGTGTTTTGTCAATGGCCTTGACAAAGTTCTTCATCAGACCCAGCTTGATGTGTAAGAGTGGTAACAAAATCTTTCTTGATTCAACAAGTGGTGGATGCTGAACACTTTTCCTCCCAGACTCCAATGACTGTCGGAGTGGCCAATCTTTCTTGATGTATCCCATTCGCAGAGAAAACAGCAGTACTTTGTGTATCCAGTCTGCAGACCAAGCAAGAGAGCAACAACCTTCAAATCGCCACAAAGCTGCCACTGATGTTGGTCATAGTTTATGCACCTCAAAAGTTGTTTCATGTTGTCATAGGTTTCCTTCATATGGACTGCATGACCAACTGGAATTGATGGCAAAATATTGCCATTATGCAGCAAAACAGCTTTAAGACTCGTCTTCGATGAATCAATGAAGAGTCTCCACTCATTTGGATCGTGAACGATGTTGAGGACTACCATCACACCATCGATGTTGTTGCAGGCTACAAGATCACCTTCCATGAAGAAGAATGGGACAAGATCCTTTTGATGGTCACGGAACATGGAAACCCTAACACCACCTGCCAGGAGATTCCACTGCTGTAGTCTGGAGCCCAACAGCTCTGCCTTACTCTTGGGTAGTTCCAAATCCCTGACAAGGTCATTCAGTTCAGCTTGTGTTATGAGGTGTGGTTCAGAGGAGGAGGATGGGAGAAAATGTGGGTCCTGTGACATTGATGGCTCAGGACCAGAAGTTTCATCCTCTTCCTCTTCCTCATCTGACTCGAGTGAGAATGATTCTGGTGCATCGGGAACCGGCAGTCCTTCTCCGTGGGGTATTGGGCGTATAGCTGATGGAATGTTTGGATAATGCACAGTCCACTTTTTCTTCTTTGACACACCTTTCCCAACTGGAGGCACCATGCAGAAGTAACAATTGCTGGTATGATCTGTTGGCTCTGTCCAAATCATTGGCACTGCAAAAGGCATAGATTTCCTTTTCCTGTTCAACCACTGGCAAAGATTTGTTGCACAAGTGTTGCAGCATATGTGTGGGGCCCACCTCTTGTCCTGATCTCCAATTTTGCAGCCAAAGTAAAGGTGATAGGCTTTCTTAACCATAGTGGTTATACTGCGCTTTTGTGATGCAAAAGTCACTTCACCACAAACATAGCAGAAGTTATCTGCAGTGTTCGCACAAGTACGAGGCATCTCTGCTCACTTTGGCTAAACAGAAATGTGTCCCTTTGCAAAATCAAACACTGACAAATAAGAGAGCACAACACTGTATGATTTCTAGAGCTGATATAGGGCAATTTGTTCAGCAGAGTGATGTAAGCTTCGTTATGATTGCATCATCCATGACTTCTAGGAATAACATGATGCAATTCATATCATGTATGACGCAATACCAGCTTCAGATTGCATCATTCATTGTTTTGCCTAAAAAGCAAGTACTGTCCAAACCCAGTCATAGATTTATTCAAAGATCCAGTCAAAGATGTATTTTAGTCATTTCTCGTTTAAATTGAGATCCCTTCCCTTTATAACTCACTTGTCCTCCGCCATTCCCATGTCAAGGGTCATATATACTTGACTATATAGCATATATACTATACTATATAGCATATCTTGAAAACTAGAGCCAATCAACACTTTTAAGCATCATTTTCGTTCTCAGTGACCCGGAATTAGTAAAGTTTGACTACATTTATTTCAGAAGCATTTTGGCTGTAGAGCAGTGTTATTAGTGGCTACAGAAAAGCAAATGCTTGTTCCTATTAAAAGAATGCACCCTCCCCCCCTCCATCCCTCTGCACTTCCCAGTAGAACTGGCTTTCAGCCTCAAAATGCTCTCTCAAGGCTTCCCTGATCCTAACAGCCTTGCGCTGGGCCCCACTAAGAGCCCTGCTCTCTGGCTGTGCGTATGTGACCTCCAGGCGTTGAACCTCTGAGGACCATGCCTGAGTGAAGCCTTCGCCCTTCCGCTCACAAAGATTATGTAGGGCACAGCATGCGGAAATAACCGCGGAGATATTTCCCTCAGCCAAGTCTAGCTTCCCATAAAGACAGCGCCAGCACGCTTTGAGACGCCCAAAAGCATACTCCACAGTCATTCGACAACGGCTAAGCCTGTAGTTGAACCTTTCCTGGCTGCTGTCCAGGCTCCCTGTGTAGGGTTTCATGAGCCAGGGCATTAAACGGTAAGCAGTGTCGCCAAGAATCACGATGGGCATTTCGACTTCCCCAACAGGGATCCGCTGGTCTGGGAAAAAAGTCCCGGCTTGCAGCTTTTTGAACAAGTCGGTGTTGCAGAAGATGTGTGCATCACGCACCTTTCCAAACCAGCCAGTGTTAATGTCAGTAAAATGCCCACGGTGATCCACAAGCGCCTGGAGAACCATGGAGAAGTACCCCTTTCGGTTAACATACTTGTCTGCTAGGTGGGCAGACACCAGAATAGGTATATGGGTCCCATCTATCGCCCCTCCACAGTTAGGGAAACCCATTTCTTGAAAGCCAGCAACAATGTCATGCACGTTACCCAGAGTCACGATCTTTCGTAGCAGGATGCGATTAATGGCCCTGCACACTTGCATCAGCACAACTCCAACGGTTGACTTTCCCACCCCAAAGTGGCTGGCCACCGATCAGTAGCTGTCTGGGGTGGCCAGCTTCCAGATCGCGATAGCCACCGCTTCTCCACCAGGAGGGCAGCTCTCAGTCTGGTGTCCTTGCGCTGCAGGGCAGGGGCGAGTTCAGCACACAGTCCCATGAAAGGGGCTTTTCTCATGCAAAAGTTTTGCAGCCACTGCTCGTTGTCCCAGACTTGCATGACAATGCGATCCCACCAGTCAGTGCTCGTTTCCCGTACCCAGAAGCGGCGTTCAACAGCCATGAGCATGTCCATTAATGAGACAAGAAGCTTCGTGTCAAACGTGTTCACCACTTCGATCTCGTCTTCAGACCCATCACTGTCATCTTGCATGTCAAGGATTAACTCCACTGCACACAGAGATGTGCTGGCGACAGTCGTTAGCATGTCCCTCAGCAGTTGTGGATTCTTTGCGGCACACGAAAATGGAAGACGGAGTGCGCCTTGCTGAAACTGTTGAAAGATGGCGCCTGAGGTGGACGGAAACCCAGGGATTGCTGGGATATGACACGAAGCATCATGGGTAGTTGGAACAAGATGCAGAATGCCCCGCAAGTGATGCCCCCCTACCACAAGCCATTGCGCCAGATCGGGAAGAGGTGCTCTGTGGGATATCTGCCCTAATGCGCTGCTCTTAATGCTGCCTGAAGTGCCGCAAATGTGGCTATGCTATACCGCTGGCGCGTCTCAGTGTGGACACACAATAGCACTATACATATTGCTGTATAAGGGGACCGCTATAACCAATAGCGCTATAATCCTGTAAGTGTAACCATGCCCCTTGTCAAAAAGGCCTAAGCAATTAGCAAGCTACCTAACCCAAATTCAACCTTTAGAAACATATTAAAAGTGTGTAAATGGTAACTAGGACCATTCCATATTAGATAAACTTGAGTTTTGAAATGTAGACTTGTATTGATAGAGAATTAGAAAATGTTTACCTGTATGTTGTTAGAGGTTAACAATGTAACCAGATGGTTCCTATCACTATGTTCTGTTAATTCAGAGCTCATAAAGAAATGTTAACATTTAGATGAATCATGAATGTAACAATATCATTGTCTTTATTTCTCTTTGAAGTTTGTAGTAAATTACCCGTAACTGTGGGTAGAAGGGCAGTTCCTTATTTTAATTCATGCAGCTAATTACTGGTAGTGCTTAGGAAATAGAAGGTCTCACTTCAAAGCCACTACGATTGCCCATTGTTCACCTGAGGACTGCACACTATCAGAAAGCTGCCAGGGAACTATAAAAAGAACTCTAGGGTCCTCATACCGTTATCTCAGATCTCCTTAATCTTCGTCAGGGGACTTTTGAGTCGCAAGACTGAGGTCTCCAGTCTTTGATCACCCTGATATTGGACATTGGACTATAATGTATTAAACTAATTCTGTTTCAACTAAACTAGCTCCTTTCAACTCCAAACTTCACCATCTCTATTATGAATCATAAAATATCAAGGTTGGAAGGGATCTCAGGAGGTCATCTAGTCCAACCCCCTGCTTAAAGCAGGACCAACCCCAACTAAATCTAAAAATGAACTAAAAATGAAACTGACCTAAGAACTTTATTCATATCTGTATGTATAATGATCTTTTAACCAATACTCTCTCTTCTTTTTTAATAACTTTTAGTTTAGTTAATAAGAATTGGCTGTAAGTGTGTATTTGGATAAGATCTGAAATATTCATTGACCTGAATATGTGTAATGTGTCTGATTCATTGGGATTGGTATAAATTTTTATATTATGAACAAGATTTTCAGTAATCTTCTCATCACATTTGACTTGTCTGTCTGGGTGGAAGCCCAAGTCTGGATTGCTTTAAGGGAATGGTGTTTCTGGGTAACCAGTAGATATTGTAGAAGTTGTTTTGTTGCTGGCTTGGTGAATCTAATGATTAGAAATAACCACCAATTTTGGGAACTGTCTGCTCCATTCCTTGCAGTTTTCCCTGATTAAACAATATCAGTGTGACCTCTGCCCTGCAACCTGGGCCACACAACCATTCTAGTAATCTCATCAGTGTTCTGGGAATTTCCCTAGCATTCCAAGATTTATTAAAAATGAACATCAGCAGGCTAGAAATCGTCTCAGCCTGCTCCTGGGTGCAAGTTATCTGGCCCTGCTGATTTTAAAATGTTTATCCCCAGTAGATAGTTTAACATCCTCTTAGTTACTAATGGACTAGAAGGTATTTCATAATCTTCCAGGGATATGACTACAACATCTTGCTTTTTCAATATACAACAAAAATATTTATTGAACACTCTTGCCTTTTTTGTATCATTATTAACAATTTTACCAGCTCCATAGAGTGCCAATGAAATATTTTGAAAGCGAGAATATAGAATATTTTAGAAAAACATTAGGACTTGTTTGTGAAAGATTCACAGAGCATAAACCACTGCTATTTGCCAAATATTATATTTATTAAATTCTATTTGACCAGCTCCATTCATAATAATAATGGGGACATGGCTCAGTGCTCTCTCTGGTAATTCTGTCCTGATTGTGTTTGAAGGTGGAACTGCTGATCTCAGGCTGTTCAACGGAAGCCATCCGTGTATTGGGAGAGTGGAGATTGAACATAATGGTCAGTGGATGAAGCTGTGTTTTACTACTTCACGTGCTGCAGAAATTTGCCAACACTTGGGATGTTGGGGGAAATTTCATGTCCATAATGCTACCCATTTTGGAGAGGATTCCAGACCATACTTGATGGTTGAAGATGTATGTTATCAATCAACAATCTGGAACTGCAGACTGGAAAATCTGAATACAGAGTCAACATGCTCGCATCCTTTCTATAGCGGAGTGACCTGCTTAGGTAAGAAATCAGCCATTCTGCTACTTGGCATGAGAGAAAAGGGATTGAATCCAGAGCTTGTTCCATTCCTGTAAACTAATGTAGAAATGGTTAAATATGATCAAATCCTGAAACCATGCTGGAGTGACCTGTGTACTTAAGAAACCAGCCATTCTGCCACTTATATATTTCCAGCCCACAATAATTTCTTCCTGGAAATGACATATTTATTTGGATTCTGGGAAAGGGTGAGCCTAGGTTCACCCAAAACTAAATGTTGGTCCCCTTGCTTGAGGGGAGGGACCACAAGACCCAGAACACAGCTGAGCATGTGAGACAACAAATGCAAAAACAAGAAAAGAGTGTGGGTGCTGGAAGGTACAAGACTGACTGAAGCAGTAAGGGATTAAACCCCACTTCACCTACGTTGTGTTACCTAGAAAGACAGTGGAAGATTTGCTCAAATATGTGTGTTCAACTTTGAATTCATGTGTATGAACTAATATGGCCAAGGCTCTAATCTCCAGACACTCTATCCTGAGCCTGGTACAGCAAGTACCTCTCCTACTCCTATAGCAGTGTAGGAGTAGGAGAGGTAATATATAGCTGCTACAATTATAGGTGCTATAGAAAAGCTGATACTAGGCTAGAATAGACAGAGAGAGTTAGATAGGGAGTCAAATTCACAAATTTACCCCCATTTTCTAATAACTAATAACTTTCTTCCCTCCACAATGGATCACATATTCCACCCCCTTCCCCAGCCCCAGGATCCTAACATCTTTTATTGGACCAACTTCTGTTGGTGGAAGATACAAGTTTTTGTGTTTCACAGAGGTCTTCACCAGGTCTGGGGAAGGTCACCAGAGTGTCTGGTTAGATTTCTGAATATTCCTGAAGTTGGCATTGCTAAGGACCTGGGATATGATTGAGTCAATATGTGAATAATTCACCAACTTCATTTTTTAGTATTTGATCAGCTGTAGATACTACTTTGTTACTGTCCTGCAGATATTCCTCCATTATTCAGAAGGACTTAGCTTCAACAGAATGCTCATGTAGCTGGTGGAAAGCACAGACAAGACCCATGGCCCTGCACTAGTTCTGTCATCTTCATCATCATCATCATCATCATTATCATCATCATCTCTTCTTCCTCTTTGAAAATGTATTTATTTTTTATCAGTAGTATTACCATAGTGCCTAGGAGCCCCAGTCATGCACCGGGTCCCTATTGTGCTTCATCTGTACAAATACTGAAAAAGAGATGGTCCTTGCCTCAAAGAGCATACAGTCAAAGGGTGTATCTACACTACAAGCACTACACTGGCACAAGTATGGTGCTGCAGGTATGCTGTTGGAGCACCATGGTGTAGATGCTTCCTACAGTGATGGAGGCTTTTCCATTGATTTAGGTAATCTAACTTTCATTCTTACATCAATTTAGCCACATCTACAACCATAGGCATGTGCAGCACATTTCATTAGGGTGTGCACACAGGGAATCTCATTCATTTATTTTTTTAAAAGGCGCCACACTCTGCATTGAAAGCCACTTTTATCTGAGACATTAGGGTGTGCCTGGGCCTTCCCAACCCGGCCCTCCATATAATTTTGCAAACCCGATGTGGCCCTCAGGCCAAAAAGTTTGCCCAACCCTGTGCTAATGTCAGGATGTCTCCCTCCCCCTGCTCCCTGCTCCTGCCCCCATCTCCACAGAGGACGGGGGCAGGGGACACAATGACAGGGCTCAGGACACAGGGAACTTGCTAGCAGAAGCTGCTGACTCAACTTGCTGATCTACCTAAAAAGGCAAAAGAGTAGGGTCAGAGTACTTAAAGGGGCAATGCTTGTCTCTCTCATGCACACATGGTGTGTGTCTCTGTCTCTCTCCCCAAACTAGTATTGGCTGGATGAATGGACTATAAGGTGGATAGAAAGCTGCCTAGATCGTCAGGCTCAAAACGTAGTGATCATTGGCTCCATGTCTAGTTGGCAGCCGGTATCAAGTGGAGTGCCTCTAGGATCAGTCTAGGGGACGGTTTTGTTCAATATCTTCATTAATGATCTGGAGGATGGCATGGACTGCACCCTCAGCAAGTTTGCAGATGACACTAAACTGGGAGGAGTGGTAGATACGCTGTGGGAGTAGAGATGGGATACAGAAGGACCTATATAAATTAGAGGATTGGGGCAAAAGAAATCTGATGAGGTTCAACAAGGACAAGTGCAGAGTCCTGCACTTAGGACTGAAGAATCCCATGCACTGCTACAGACCAGGGACTGAATGGTTAGGCAGCAGTTCTGCAGAAAAGGACCTAGAGGTTACAGTGGATGAGAAGCTGGATATGAGTCAACAGTGTGCACTTGTTTCCAAGAAGGCTAACAGCATTTTGGGCTGCATAAGTAGGAGCACTGCCAGCAGATTGAGGAACATGATCATTCCCCTCTATTCAGCATTGGAGAGGCCTCAGCTGGAGTACTTTGCCCAGTTTTGGGCCCCACACTATGAGAAGGATGTGGAAAAATTGGAAAGAGTCCAGTGGAGGGCAACAAAAATGATTAGGGGGCTTGAGCACATAACTTACGAGGAGAGGCTGAGGGAACTGGAATTGTTTAGTCTGCAGAAGAGAAGAATGAGGGGGAATTTGATAGCTGCTTTCAACTACCTGAAAGGGGGTTCCAAAGAGGATGGATCTAGACTGTTCTCAGCGGTACCAGATGACAGAACAAAGAGTAATGGTCTCAAATTGCAGTGTGTGGGGGGGAGGGGGTTTAGGTTGGATATTAGGGGAAAAAAATTCATTAGGAGGGTGGTGAAGCACTGGAATGGGTTACCTAGGGGGGTGGTAGAATCTCCTTTCTTAGAGGTTTGTACGGTCAGGCTTGATAAAGCCCTGGCTGTGATGATTTAGTTGGGGATTGGTCCTGTTTGAGTAGGGGCTTGGAATAGATGACCTCCTGAGGTCCCTTCCAACCCTGACATTTTATGATTTTGTGTCGTGCTCTCTCGCTCTTTCTCTCTCTCTCTCTCTCTCTCTCTCACACACACACACACACACACACACACATGGTATATGTCTCTGTCTCTGTCTGCTATGCTGTGTCTCCTCCCTCCATCCGTGCTACCTTGTAGCGTGTGAGGCCAAATTAAGAACAATGTCTTAACCCTTGAGGGCTCAGCCAAGTGCTAGTTCATCATTTAGCAGTAAGACATTCCCTGGGAAATATCCCACCATCTGACTCCACTACCTCAACAAAGCTTCACATTCATCATTGCTATGTACAGTATTAAATGTTGTTTAAAACTTACACTTTATATATATGTGTGTGTGTGTATATATATATATATATATATATACACACACACACACACACATTTATATCTATAATATAGTCTTTGTCTAGCAAAAAAAATTTCCCTGGAACCTAACCTAAACCCTAACCCCTTCCTTCCCCTCCATCCTGATTTATATTAATTCTTATGGGGAAATGGATTAGCTTAACATCATTTAGCTTAAAGTAGCATTTTTCAGGAACATAACTACAACGTTAAGCAAGGAGTTACAGTATTATATTCTTAAAATGCTATTTGACCAGCTCCATTAGTAATAATAATGAGGATGTGGGCTCAGTGCTCTCTCCAATAATTCTGTCCTGATTCTACTTGAAGGTGGAATTACTGATCTGAAGCTCGTCAATGGAAGCAACCCATGTGCTGGGAGAGCGATGATTAAGATGGGTGAACAGCGTGCCATTCTGTGTTCTACTGTCTCACCTATGAAACATGCTGCAGTAGCTTGCAAACAACTGGGATGTGGTTCTGCAGTTAGTGTACACAGTGCTGCCCACTTTGGAGAAGATTCCACACCATACTTGGTGGTAGGAGATGTTTGTCGTGGGGGTGAGTCAACAATCTGGGACTGCAGATCTGAAAACCCGAATATAAAGCCAACATGCTCTCATCCTTTCCATGCTGGAGTCACCTGCTCAGGTAAGAAATCATCTATCCTTCTACCTGCCATGTAAGAAAAGGGACTGAATCTGGAGTTTGTTCCATTCCCACAAACTAATGAAGAAGTGGGTAAATATGATCAAATCCTGAAATTATTACTCTCACATTAGGGTGAGCAAATCCCTATGTAATTCCCGACCCAGATCTTTAGGGTCCTCTTTATTAACCTCACTGCTGTTGTCTCAGTACCACATTTTCCATTTTCATTGTATGGGTTTTGAATTTATTTTGTATATCCAAACTAAGGAGAGTATTGATATTTAATAAGCTATTCCATGTACATATTTAAACTGCACCTATCATCTATCACAGCACTGGAGTGCCTATACTGGAAACCCCATAAAATCCTGTTGAGTAATAATGTTTTCAAAGGAAACAAACCCATACTTTTCTCTGTGCAGCCATTTGAGAGCTTAGAAAGTATCAGACAATAAGAACTTTTAGTGGCAGAGAGTAGTCAGAGCCAACTACAGCATCATATAAGGCATTTCCCACCACAGTCTTGTCTAGCTTCATGTCACTCATCTAATGGTATATCTGTTATCTCCCAAAGTGTTTATTCAAATGCATGATCACTCAGGCTTTTACAAAATTTTTCCAAACCACCAGAGTGAAATTTAGAGCCTAATTCTTCACTTTTGGGTATGTTGTACATGAATGTAAAATGCTGCTAAACCAGAAATCGCTCTGTCAGACTGGTCCTGGCATTATACATTCATATTGTAGTCATGGAGTACAGGTATAGATGACACAAGCTGCAGGGAAGTGGGGAATCAGGCTCTTAATTTTTAGCTCTGGGCCATTGCTCCTTTTCTTCCTCCTTTTCTTTCCTCGCCTCCCTGATCTTTTTACTCTCATATTTTCCTTAGTTTCTGTGACATTCAGGGTGCATTCCAGACCAGTGAGGGGTCTTACAGTTCCTTGCTGCAGTAGCTCCAATCTGGGCTGCTCGCAAACAGCTTGCTAGCATGCAGGTCACAATCTGACTGTGTGTGTAACTGCAGACTGCCAGTCATACTTGGGCTACACTCTGGCTTTTACTAGCCCTGGTATTTCTGCAATGTGACCCCAAAACACTCTCAATCCCAGATTTCTCCCCCACCCCCAAAATGTAAGTTCTGTACTGTCAAGCCCTCTCTTGGACAGTCCACAGATATTAGGCCCATTGTCTCTTTTAGGGATCAATACACAACAACTTGCCACCTTCAATTAAGTTACCTAGACAATTGAACTTAAACACACTGGAGTAGATTCAATTAAAGAATAAACAAGTGAATTAACTACGAAGGGATGGATTTTAAATGAATACAGGTAATGAGTCATAAAGACTAGAAATGCTTACAAGAAAATAATGAAAAAAAACCCCCTCTTTGTAGTGCCTAATGTAACAAACTAGACTTGATTTAAAGTCATGTCCTTACCATATCCTTGTGATGATATTACAGACCAAACTTTTGAGGTCAGGATCCCTCCCCCAAAGGCCATCGGCTGTTTGTTTTTCTTCTTAGGTACAAAGAGGGAGATGGACTGGAAAAGAGATACCCAGAGGTGTTTGCCCTTCACTTACATAGTTCAGTCCCCGCCCCCGCAAAAAAAAAATTCTGTCCAGCGGATCAGACGGAGACATGAAGTCTAGTGTGGAAAGATACTTCATGGTGTTTCTTTCACCTTTGTGTTCTGAGATGCAGATTTTCTTTGTCTCCTTTATTTTCTCCCTTGCTGTCGGAGGACTCTGTTTACAGCTTATATGTAAATTGCAGTAACTGCACATCCCTTTGTTTAATACCTACTTGACCAGTTAGGCCTAATCGGACCACAAGAATTTGAACATGTCAATTTAACATAATACAGGGGAATTTCATAACTTCACACATAATGATGCTACACACATTTCACCATATTTATGATTTAATTGGGGATTGGTCCTGCTTTAAGCAGGGAGTTAGACTAGATGATGTCTTGAGGTCCCTTCCAACCCTGATATTCTATAAAACTTCTATATTATTCCCCAGTGAGTTATTGGTTTCCAAATGATACCTCAGAAGGCATATTTTATACAAAGATTATTACAATAGCATGTAGGGTGTGATTACAAGGGTGCATTTGGCCACAGTTTCCTTTTCCCCCAGTCCACAGTATGTCTGCATAGTCTCACTCCTTATAGCATTCTCTGATTTATCAGTATCTATCATAAAATGGAGTAATCAGAATTCACCAAATTCCTGTTGTAGCTGTGCAAGGGCTGAGTAAAATTGCATAATTACATCTAGTATGGGAAGAGTCTCTTGTGCACATACAACCTCCACTGGACATAGACATATTCTCTGAGTACACAGTGTGACAGACAAAAGCATTGGCACCTGATGTTGTACCAACACATTTGCCTCTTTCCTGAGGTATGGCCTTTTCTTTCCCTGGCACTTTCTATTGTTATGCTTATAAGAAGCACCACAGGATCTTTTTCAGGGGAAAGGCAATACATCATGTTTATTGAAGATACAACGAGCATATGCATTTAATTACACACACACACACTCTGTCCTGTCAGTCGATGTTATAGCTACCAGTTTAGAGTCCGGATCAATCTAGTGACTAGGTAGGCTGATCACAGGTAGGTAGGAGCTGGGTTCTGTCAGTCGCGACATGATGCTCCAGGGAGTCTTGGCAGGATGAACCCAAAGTTTCATGGCAAGACACCCTGTTTATACAGTGATTTTTTTATTGGGACCAATGAGTTTTGCATCATTATGCTGTAATTAATTCTTGTTTGACGAGTGCTTGTTTTTTTAACATTTTTTAATTTTTTTTATTTTGTTCTTTTATTAAGGTTTTAGGGAGTTATTTTATACTGATTTTGATTACAGTTATTTTGCTTTTATTGATAGATACTTGTGTTATTTTTAGTCTTGTTAATTTGCCCTTTTTTGACATTTTAATACGGGTGCATTTCAGCCTTCTGGTACCCTTGCATTTGTTTTTGGTTTTTTTAATACATTTGGTTTAGTGATGGTTTTTACATTTATTTTTAACACATTTTTATGTACACAAAAATTAATTTTACACAGAATACTTTGAACAGGAACATTAAGCTGCAATGCAAAAGAAAATAATTATGACATCTTTTTACTTATTTTAAAATGCTAAACCTACAATAGATTTCAAGGCAGTCTGTTACTGCCTTGAAATCAGTCCAGACACAAAGAAATTCTGGCTGATGCATTTTTACCAGTGGCTGTTAGGCCATTCTTTTTTGCTATTTAAAAAGGGTGGCTGGCAGGATATAGTCAATAATTTTAATACATGCTACATTATTATCCATTATTTTTTATTAATCATTTTAAATTATACATAATTCAAACAATAAATCCTACTACTACATACCCCTCTTTTGACCCCTCAAGAACAATTTTTGAGTGTGTCATAGTTTATACAATTGTTTTATAACAATATACTGAGAGGCAATTTGAATTGGTCACTGTAATTTAACGAACATTTTTTTTTTTTGTTCAACAGCACATACAAGCAAGCAAACACAGAACAATATTAGATCAACTAGTAATGGAAAAAAAAAATAGACAATATGCCCTTAGAGGTCAAGGACCAGCCTGTAAAAATGTAATACAGGCTGTCAGGTTTTCTTTAGATTTAGCAATTTTTAGCATGTTTCCATTTGCATGTAATATTTGAATGACACACTTCCCTATATTTTTTTGTGTTTGTTGTAAAAACTGAGCCACATTTGTTTTTGACAACAAGGGATTAATTAGACTGTGCCAAATCAAAGTAACAGAGAAATAGTACGTGTGATTGCTAATATATAATATACGTGCATTGCATTTATATTTATTTACCGGGTGTTGGCTAATACTTGCATTCTCCCAATATGCTGTTTCCCATGATGTAACACATATACATTGTCCATTGTACAAAACACGTGTCATATTTTTTAGTTTGTTTCATACACATTTTCAGTTATGTTTTTGCTGCATGGTTCTGTGGTGACAGGCAGGGATAAGCACACCCATTTCTGAGGGCTCCACTCTGTACACTCTCAGGTATCCAATAATTTATCCTTTTTTTAGCCCACTGATCCATAACCTGGGATAGCCGAAAGAATCCCACGGTCAGTTTTGGGAGTTGTCTTACTTTTTATATTTTTGTTTTTACAGACTGTTGAAACTTGGCTATGATGGTCTGTAGTGCCATTTGTTGGCTCAGATGTGTTAGTACAGACATTCTTTTCTTGACTTTTGGTTACAACTGCTATGTCATGATGTCAGCTATTATATCTACCCAATTATTCCATGTGGTTTTCCGACCCATTTCTTTAGTGTGTGCCTTTACATGTCATACCTTTAACTGTTTAGGGTTCTTTGTTACCCACTGGTAAATTCATTTCCATTCCTTTGAATATGCAATATTCTTTTTATTTGATGCTTTTTACCCATTCCTATACCAATCATATTAAAAACTGTATTCCCCTTACACAAAAATTACTGTTAGCATAAATATAAACGGGCCTTGGAGAATTTTCATATTGCCTTAAAACCTAATAAACTGAATGGAGCTCGGCATGCTGAGCTGATCTATGGTCTAAATGTCCCTGAATGACTTCCTCTTCTAAATTAATGGCAGTGTATTTTACACATCTTTTTTCCTTTTACTACAATTACACTCGTGTCAGTAAATCAGATGTGCTTTTTTTGGCCCAGGGTATTTAATTCTTCCAGTGGGGGTGCCTTTACCAAGGTAATTCTTTGCTCCAGAGTGACCTCTAGATATTTATGTCAGTTCCCTTTTTCAATTAAGGCATGTGTTAGGATGTGTGGTTGGGACAATGTTTCTCTGGTCACCCTTCTGTTAACTAAACTAAACATCCACTGGGCCATTCGTCTGTTTAAGACTTTATCTTCCATCAATTTTCCTGACAAAATGTACTTGAGAAGAGTGTGGGTGCTTTGGATCGTGATAGGGGCTGTTCCTGTAAGAGGCTCAAACGATGGTACAGCCATATGGCTGCTAAACGTGATTACAAGGATCAAAATTTATTTTTGCTCCTTGTAATTTCCTGGATTCATATGCTACCAGCACTAGCTTTTCCTCTTTATTATTTTGTAATAGTATGGCAGCCAAGATCATCTGTTATTAGCCGCCAAACGAATAATAAAAAGGCTGTGATTCATCAAGGAAATGCAGGTCTGGGACTCTGAGAGCCTTCTGTTTTAGCAGGGTTAAAGTGGAGTTCTGCTTTTTCTTATTCCCATTTTGGGGTTTTTTTTAGCAGTTTTTACAATGGGTGAGTTATTTTAGCATATTTATAAATGTGTGGTCTAAGAAAATTGAATTCTCCTAGCAGTACTCTTAAAGAGTGGGTGTCTAGAGGCCAGCATTTTTACCAGTGCTCTTACCTTCCTCTGATTTACCTGTCTTCCTTCTTGTCCAATGACTATGCCCAGGTATGTAACCTGAGGTAGCACCAACTGAGCCTTGTCTAAGGCTACTTTGAGCCCTGTTTCCTGAATTAGTGCCAAAAGTTTTTCCATTAGTGTTTGAGTTTGTGCCTTAATTTCCCTTTTTTATATAGCAGATTAAGTTTGTATTTATTTATTTTATTTATTTATTTTGCTGTGCTAAGCTTTAAGTTTATTCACAGGTAATAGCTGAGAAGCACCATTACCGTATGACCTTAGAAGTATTTTTCCAAAAATCATACACACTATATACATTGTTACAGGGATACTTATTAACATTAAATTTATTTCAGTGTTTAATATTAACAAAAAGATTAGCATTAAATCTATTAAAGGTATCTTGTTATACCATGCTTTTTATTTAGACAATTTGTTTGCTGACCAAGTATTATCCCAATGTTTAATATTAACATTAAACTTATTAAAAGTATTTTGTTATACCATGTTTTTTTATTTAGACAATTTGTTTTTGAGACCAGTGTGTTTAATGTTCTTTTCAAATTTTTGAATAGGCTTTTTAATTTAATTATATTTTTTGGGTTTAGGTGAATTAAAAGGTAGGGGTGTCATGTATATATGCAGACCCCTTTTGTACCTGTCTTCAGATTTTAGCACTACATACACACACAAAAAGTGTATTATATATATTTTCTACTTAGGGTTAACCTGCCCCCTCTTATTCTTTAGTTTGACTTCTTTGTGCTGCCATTTATGGGCAGGTGTTTTTTTTTTTTAGTTAGGTAATTTGCATTAACACAGACACTTTCTGGCTTGCTTTTGGATCCAAGCCATCAGCAACTCAGAGACTCTGTTTTAAAAGGGACACAATCAATGTCCACCAGAGTTTTGATTACTTTCCACTTTTAACTCCTGTTTGCAAAACACACAGAGATCTGAAAACGAAAACACAACCTATTGTGGCTCCCTTTGGAGCCTTAATAGGGTTTTAATTAAGTAGTATGGTATGTTTTTCATTACCTTTATCCCTTCTACAATATACACTGCACGTGTTCTGGGGAAAATGCACATTCCTTTCATATTTTAACTTCTATAACCTTAGCCATATAAATTTTTACATAAGATGTAACTGGATTATTTTTTTTTGTGCTCACAGAGTTTTTACGTACCATTATTAAAGTGACAGTTTGATTACACAGAGCCACTTTAAGGCTCAGTATAGGACACTGTTTTGGGTTTTTTTACTACAGCTTTTATTTGCTATTTTGTTACCAGAAAATAAATCCAGAATCTTTTCCCGTTCTCCTTTTTATGATTGCCCTGCTGCAGCCACGACTTTGGTCTTTTAAAAAGATATTGAACTTATATAAATCATTAAGGTACCTTAAGGGATACATGCTAAATACGAAAGCCAAAGAACACTAGTTATCTGTGTCTGGCAAAAAATGTTTGCAACTTTGAAGTGTTTGCAACTTTGAATGAAAGATTCAAATGGATTTTAGTGGTATTATTTAAAAACAAAACCAATTTATTTTAAACCTACAAAACAAGAGCTTTACAAACCCGGAGTGTTGGTTTAGGTCCTAAACACTCCACATATTTACACAATATATTTATACACACATATTCTTTTTTTAATATCCCTTACACTGCTTAAATTTGTACACAGTTGTACATAGATTATATTTATATACATTTGGGGAGAGTTAAGTTTCAATAGAAACCCCTTATGTTTTTTTAGCGAATTTTGAATAAATTGTTCATACAGTGGAGCACCGCAATACCATGACGGTCGGAGTCCAAAAATATCGACTGCAGTAAACGCTGGGTCATGGTATTGCAGGGTCGCGCAACATCAAAGTACCACGTGCTGCCGCCATCGGGAGCCCCGCGCGCCCCGCATTATAAGTGGATTTGAGTTATCGCAGGGCACAGTATTGTGGGGTTCCACTGGTAGTTAGATTATTTAAATTAGATTGTTTCTTTGCATTGCTTATTTACAGACATTCCTTCGGAAAAGGGCCCATTTTTCCGTCAGAATGACTGCAAAGAAACCAAGAATTATCTTTCTATAACACTTTCTTTTTAACATTTTTACAATGTTCAACTGCTTAATTCCCTCCAGCAACTACAGAGTTAACTTCTCACTTTCTTTCCTTGACAGGTTTAAGATTAGCAGCCGTGTTAGTCTGTGTCTGTAAATAAGACGAGGAAGCCTTGTGGCACCTTAGAGACTAATCAGTTCATTTCTCTTTCCTTGAATTACTTGCTTATCTCCCAAAATTTCACCTTCATCAACTCAGATTTTACCATTCTGATTATTGTGCCTGGGATCTGAATTCCCCATGCCTGTACTTACTCCTTTCTTTACTCCTGCCACTATGCCCTCAGGGCTTCCAATCTGTTTTCCAATTTTTTTTATTTGTTGCCTGCCTGCTTGTCTGGGCCAGATTCTGCTTTTCTCACTGAACCATTCTTTTTTATGGACACTGACTTTGTTCCACTACCAATTTAGCAAGGAGGTTTGGGCTCCTCAATTAGCCCACACCTCTTCTGGTCCCTTTCCTTAAACATTTTTTCAAAATTGCAAAATCACCACAATATCACTCACAAAAAATGCTACCCTGCTCAAACTCCTATATCCTTCAGAGTTTGGTTTAACAGAGCAAGATTTGTTTAAAAGGAGTAATCTCTTGAACAAAGTATCATCTTTGGATTGCTTCCTGTTTTAACATTTTTACATAGGTGCTATCACTATTTGCTCACAGTTCTATATTTTTCAGAGTTGAGTCTCACATAGAAAATACCATCTGAACATATTTCTTTATGATTTTTTTTAACCTTTATAACTTTTCCATGCCCATGCTCGTGCTGGGACTTACAAAACATAAAAGTCTATACCCACTAAGAAAAATACTCTACCTGATGGAGCAGGAGGGGGTAATGCTAAGCCCCCTACCTTTTGGGCTTGATCCTGCTATGACTGAGGGTATATTCACCTATGCAATTTTCTGCCTACAGACTGGTAGGAGTGAGGACTCTGACCCTCCCCGTTATGGCCCAGGGGTGTGTGCACACCTGTGTATAACTAGACAGTTTGTATATATTTTATTTGTATAGTTTTCTCCAACAGACTGATAGGAGTAAGGACTCTAATCCTCCCCTTATTGCCTAGTACTTCTACAACTGGTGGTGTGCACACCTGAATAATCAACCACTTTATACTTATGGGTTTAAGATTAGCAGTCGTCTCTGTATCCGTAAATAAGACGAGGAACACTTATGGCACCTTAGAGACTAATCAGTTTGGGTTTTTTTTCCCCACGTTAGAGACTAACCACTGATTAGTCTCTAAGGTGCCACAAGTGTTCCTCATCTTATTTATACTTATGGTATACCTTTCAGCAATATTTAGCAGTATTTCAACAATCACAGTTGCATGTCTTCCCCCTTTCACATTCTCCACCAAACATGTTATGCTTATAAGAAGTACCCAGGATCTTTTTCAGGGGAAAAGGCAATACACTGCATTTATTGAAAATACAACAATTAGCATATGCATTCAATCACACACACACTGTCCCACCAGTTGATGTTATACCAGTCCAGAGTCTGGAGCAATCTAGCGGCCAGCTAGGTTGATCATGAGTAATTAGTAGCTGGGTTCTGTTGGTTGCGATATGATGCTCCAGGGAAGTCATGGCAGAATGAACCCAAAGTTTCATGGCAAGGCACCCTGTTTATATAGTGATTTTTTTCATTGGGGCCAATGATTTTTGCACAGCTGTGATGTAATCAATTGTTGTTTGATGAGTGCTTGGATTTTTTTATTTTTTATTTTGTTTTTTTATTATTTTTTTAAGGGAGTTATTTCATGCTGGTTTTCAGTATAGCTATTTTGTTCCCATTGATGGGTGCCTGCTTTATTTTATTTTTTTATTTGCATGTGCACAGGAGACAATCAAGTAAATAAAACAAACCCCAGCAAAGGAAGGACACGTTAAAAAATAACTGCATAGCGGTGGTGGTAACTTTACTGTGAACAGGAAACTAGGATCAAGGGAAGGAAAAAGTTAAGGTTAACTAATCTATATATAATAAAACAGTAATGTACCCATCTACGCCATGCCAAGAGTCCTAGACCATCATGATACTAGAGTTAACACAAATAATCACCACTCCAATTCTACAGCTAATTTTCATGCAACAATTTAATTGGTTGTAATGAGTCAGTGATACAAGAAGGACAGCACAGATTGTGGGGTCCTTGGCCGAAATGCCACCCTTGTTCAAAGGTTGATTTGCCACCCATACAACTCACCACAAACTCCCCAAAGCAACTGACACACCCAAACAAATCAACATAGATTTACCAGCACAACACAACCCACACACAAATCAACACAATCACCTACAGAACATACAGTAACATCAAACACACACAGCTCTTCACCTTATAGCACACACCCTCATTCACCACTTGCACAAATCAGTACAAATCTCCCAGCACTACATTCATACTCACCCATTCTCATTCATACTTACCATAAAACCAGTAACTTGAGTGGCAAAATTACTGGTCCTCTCTAGTAATAATTAAGCCTATTCTCCGGGATTTAACACTCATAAGTTCCTCCAAACCCAAGTTGTCTGCCTGACTCCTTACCAAAGCAGACAGTATGGCTGAGTTTGTGTATCCTGGTATAGTGTGTTCATCACTGCAGTATTGGCCGACTTACGCATAAGTCCCCTTAGCTTTTCTTCATCCCTGAATGGGGCAGGATCACGTCCTGGATCCAACCAAGTTTGCTGTTCTTTGGTCTGGAATCCTCCTAAGGTCTCAGATGGCTATTGGTAGCCAATCCCAGATAGGATCTCTCTCTCCAGATGCTGATGCTGCCTGGTCCATGCAGCTAGAGCCTAAGAGCATGAATCTCTGAGTGGTGCTGACACTCTCTTCCAGCTTCAAACTAAAACTCTCTGTGTAAAATCAGTCTGCCTCATAGCTGTGTTCAGTGGACTGTTCATCCAGATCCCCCATGCAGTAGCTTCCTTGTTGGTTTTGGTCAAGGTTTTTTAGTTCCTTCTGTCCCCACCCCTAACTCCAAGCAGGCTGGAAATGGGGTCAGGGGGCTCTAGTAGCCATTATAGCTGTAGTCCTTTAGGATAAGGTCCTAGAGGCTGAATCCCAAACTCCAGGAGCTGGCAACCATAAGTGGGGGTTACACACAAATAAAAGCCTGCAGGACTCTGTGGAACATGTGAGGGAAAATAAATAAAATCTAAGGAGGGAGGAGCTGCTAGTGCTGCTGCTAGGTGAGCAGGAGGCTGGCCGCTCAGTGCTCTCCTGGCCAGGCTGGACCCTTTGTACAGCTCATGCTCTAAAGCCAGACATGGGCAAAGCATGAGCTGCTGAGGATCCCATAAAGGAAAACAGGTGAGATGGATGGAAGAGGAGATTCAGGCTCCAGCAGCTCTAGTAGAGAGGCTCAGATCTAAAACACAACCTCCACGCCTGCTAGAGCTGTAAGCAAGGGGTGAGACCAAAACTATCATTCTTTCCTCACAGTTGCAGTGGTACCAACTCTTGCCATTTTGTTTTGTGTCATAGTTTTAAAAGGAACTTCCTAGGACTTTGTTGATGCGTTGAAAAGTTTGAACAAGTGACCCCAAAAGTCCCAGAAACCAGAGGGCAAAACAGAAGACACCCCTTGCTTTATTTTCTAAAATTTCGATGCCTTTCACCATATGTCCCTCTGCACACAATATGGCCTCTGGGATCTCATATGCACGGGCCCTGCCCTCTTCACATTTAGGCCCTCTTAGAGCCCACAGCTGTCCACTCTTGCAATTTTTTCCACAAGTGACATAACTGTAGCTGATCTGGGGCCTAGTCCTTTGATGAGGCAAGAAGCTCCATCCCGAGTCCTATGATTGGCTGGCTGCCTCACTTGCTGCCTCCTGGGTAAAACAACCAATCATAACTGTTTCCAGCAGAGCTTTCTTCCCCTTTCCCTTCAGCAACCTGAAGCTATTTTCATTGGAGGGTGGGGCAGCAAAGAGCCATCAGCTCAGGGTGGCTCTACCCTCCCCCACCGTTTCTCTCCCTTCCTGTGAGCAACAGGCTCACACTCCCCTCTCCTGCACGCAACACCGGCTTGGGAGGGGGCAGAGCTCCCAGGAGAGGCAGAGTTGAGGCTGTGGGGGCTGAACTGGTGGGATGGCACCTGGGAGGGAACAGAAGTGATGGGGGGCTGGGTAGAGACAGAAATATTGGCTGGACAGGGGACAGGTAGGTGTGGGGGCACGATCCGGGGCCAAAATCATCTTACCCAGTACAGTGGGGACAGTGGGCAGCACTAATTATCTCACATGCCCTGCTGTCTCCAGCAAATCAGTATTTACTCCAGTAAATCTGTAGTTTGTATAAAATTGCCCTATATCTTCTCCCTTTCCCCTAAACTTTCTGTACCCGACTCTCTGTCCTTGGACCATGTATTCCCTGTAGCGGGAACCTTCCTTTCTAGAATGTCTGGAAAGCATCTAGCACACCGTACATGCTACCATAGCCTAATAATAAATAATAATGATAATTAATAAGTAACAATAATAAATAAATACATTTGCACCCTCAATTCACACTTGGGGAGAGGACTATTCTTCTCTGTTTCCTAAAATCATGCCTAGTCTTGCAGTTAAAGTTTGCCTTCCCTGAATGGCTCAGAGCCATTCATATTGCCAAATCCTGAGGTTCTTACACATTTTTTTTCTCAGTCTTTACGCTGGCAAAATTTCTTTTGGTTTTAATACAAATTTGCCTTTTTTTTCAGTAAGGACTGAGTAAGAACAAGTCAGGAGTTTAGGTTGTATGTAGCTGATGGTGAAAGATGGCAAATTGACAGCCAAAGCATAATTATGAAGGTGTTGGTAGCAGCTCCGCAGTTGTTATTATTAGTTGCTTGTATAGCTTCTTGAGGCCCCAGATAAGATCAGAGCCCAGTGTACTTAGCCCTGTACAAATGCAAAGCAGTAGTCAGTCTCTGCCTCACAGTCTGAATGGAAAAGAAAAAGACCAGAGGAAAAAGCTGAGGACCAGAAAGGCGAAATGACTAGTCTGAGGTCAGACAGCAAGTTAGTGGCAGAGCTAATCTGGAGCATGGGGCCACAGGACAAGTGCAACCTCCCCCAGGGAATATCTCCAATGCAGAGTGCCCTTACAACAGGGACAGACCCAGCCAGTTATGCACTGTCACCGCCTTTTTATCAGTATTATTTAATTGCAGCAGCTGGAACAAGTCAGAATATGTTTTTACACAACAAATAAGTTTCTATCATACCTAAAGCTTAGCATCTCCCTTAAAGCTTAGGTAGATCCAGCTGCTTAAAAGTTAAGACCCATCCTCCAGGCCTGTCTCTGTGTCAGTTTGCTCCTCTTGAGCAATAACTTTGCCACTTCCTCTGCCTGCTCTTCAGGGACACACTTTTTATCCATTTAAAAGCATTTTATTCCAGTTTTGCACGTAGATCTCCCCCAACTTCATTAGCCATGCAGCTGATGGCTGCACTGACAGTGTTAAAACTTCAAAGGTGTTGTCACCTGTCTTGTCTTCTGAATATCAGTGAATGAGCGATCTAAAACATTGTCTTGTTTCTTGTGGAAACAAACCATCCAGGTCTGATTTAACCCTCACGATTTGCATATAATGCAAAAAAAGTTTATTATAAACATGTGTTAGCTAAACTCCATTAGTTAACTCTAATTAAAATATCAGTGAAAATATGGCAACTTGCATTTTAAGTCAGGTTAGCAGTTCAAATTCAACCTTGGGTTGCCCTAGGCTTGATATGAACTACTAATCTGAGGCCTGGTCTACACTATGGGTATAACTACATCACTCATAGGTCACCCACATCACCCCCATCCCTGAGAGACCTAGTAATACCAACCTTAACCCTCTGTGTAGACCAGGTACGGGCAAGCTACAGCCCGCAGGCCACATTCGGCCCACAGGACCATCCTGCTTGGCCCCTGAGCTCCCAGCTGGGGAGGTTTCCTCCAGCCTGGCTCCCTCGGCCCCACCCCTGCAGCCACGCCACCACATGGTCAGCACTGCTGGGCGGCAGGGCTGTGTGCTCCTGTGGGGCAGTGCAACAGTGTGTCTAGCTCCATCTGGGCTACTGCTCTGAGCAGCATGGTAAGGGGGCCAGGGCCAGCTGGGGATGGAGGGGTTAGATAAGTGGCAGGGAGCCCTGTGGGACAATCAGGGGACAGGGAGCAGGGGGCGGTTGGGTAGGGGGTGGGGTCCAGGACGGGGGGTCTCAGGAGGGAGCGATCAGGGGATAAGGAGCAGGGAGGGTTGGATGGGTTGAAGGTTTTGAAGGAGCAGTCAGCAGGGGGTGGGGGAAGTGGGACGGAGGTAAGATAGGGAGTGGGACCAGGCTTTTTGGGGAGGCACAGCCTTCCCTACCTAACTCTCCATGCTATTTTGTAACCCCAGTGTGGCCTCGGGCCAAAATTTTTGCCCACCCCTCATGTAGACAGTGCTACGCTGGCGAGAGGGAGGGCTTCTCCTGCTGAGGTAGCTACCTCCTCTTGTGGAGGTGACGTAACTGAGCAGACAAGAGAGTTCTATCCCTTTGACTTAGAGTGTCTTCATCAAAATACTATAGCTGCATTGGTGCAGTTGTGCTGATGCAGTGTTTGTAGTAGAGACTTGCCCTGAGTTAAAAACCCAAATTAGCTAAACTGAATTACGAACACACCTTCTTCTTGGAGTACCCTTAGTAATTCTGTAACAGACAACACAACAAGCAAACAAGCAAATTTTCATAAAATAATACAGGCCTCTCTCATATCCTTCACAATTATTTAAAAAACACTGTCAGTAGCGTTTCTAAATAGTGACACAAAGGTCCATATTTCAAGAACAGATATTTAATTTTCAGGTACTGTATTTTTTAATGTACTCATAGCTATAATCCATGATTTCTAAACATTGTTATGAAAAGGTTTGAAAAACATGTCTATCTACTGAAAGGTGTAGTGGCGAGTATGGAGTGTAAGTGCAACATTCATTGATGGATTGATTGACTCTCTAGGCTACTTACAGCCTCGGCTGATAGGAGGAGACAATCCCTGCTCAGGACGTGTGGAAATAAGGCATGGTGAAACATGGGCTACACTCTGTGATGCACACTTTGATCTCAAAGCTGCCAGTGTTATCTGTAATGAATTGGAGTGTGGAAGAGCTTTATCTACTCCGGGAGGAGCTCACTTTGGAGCAGGACAGGGGCTGATTTGGACTGAAGAGTTGCAGTGCATGGGAAATGAGTCACACCTTGCGTACTGTCCAAGGATATCACATGTGAATCAGATGTGCTCACATGCAAATGATGCCAGCGCCATATGCTCACGTAAGACTTCTGCCTGATTTTTTAAAATCCCAGTGTTGTGTATTCTAGATCAGGGTGCAGCAATAAAACAATCTCACTCTGTAGGGAGCTGGGATAATAGGGTGCCATCAGCTTCTGGTAAAACCAAAATAATAAGAAAGGGATCGATCACCCCTGACTTCCCGTACTTATCAATTTGGTATAAAATTGCTCCAAGGCTCCTTCTCTTAACTCCTCCTCCCTTCTCCCCAGGGCACACAGGGTTCCGGCTGGTGAACGGCAGCACAGCATGCTCAGGGAGGGTGGAGATCCAGGTTCTTGGTGCCTGGGGAACCCTCTGTGACTCACAGTGGGATCTATCAGATGCCAACGTTCTCTGTCATCAGCTCAACTGTGGATTCGCTGTATCTGCTCCAGGAGGAGGGTATTTTGGGAAAGGAACTGGCTCTGTCTGGAGAGACACATTTCACTGTAAAGGGACTGAAAAGTATTTGGACCATTGCCCTATGACTGCCTTGGGGGCATCTCCATGCCCACATGACAATGATGCCAGTGTGATTTGCTCAGGTAAGTGCAACAGAAATGCTGGTTTAATGATACCTGCCCCCTCCGACACTGCCCTCCAGAGCAGAGGGAGAGGAAGAATAATCTAGGATCAAGGATTATGCAGTAAAATAATAGTTACTACCTGGAGAAATCTCTGTATTCCCAACTTCAGCAACGTTGCCTCCCAGACCATTTTATCATGGAAGAGAGACTGAACAAGAAGAATAGGAGTATTGCCTCCTCTGCCTCCTCTGCCCAGCAAATAGTTCTGTTCTTACACAGCCACCCATCAGTTCTTTTCCCTCCCAGGTGCCACCCTTCAGTTCATCCCCCACAGCCTCAACTCTGCTCCTTTTCATGTTGCAGAGTAAATAATCTAATCTAATCCCCTGCTCAAAGCAAGACCAACACCAACGAAATCATCCTAGCCAGGGCTTTGTCAAGCCGGGTCTTAAAAACCTCTGAGGATGGAGATCCACCATCTCCCTAGGTAACCCATTCCAGTGCTTCACCACCCCCATAGTGAAATGGTGTTTCCTAATATCAAACCTAGACCTCCCCTGCTGCAATGTGAGACCACATTACTCCATGTTCTGTCAAGAAACAAAGCAATGAAATATTAAATGATTTTTAGACTGATGAACCCCTTTGTACTTTAAGATGCTCCCTCAACTGGTTTACTTTAAATTAGACAGTGAAAATGGTCCTTTAGCAGAGATTTCAATGGGCGACATAGAGGCCAATACTGTTGTATTAGGGTAAGTTAGGAGGGTGGCCAAAATTATAAAAGAAACTCAGTCCCAACCGTAAGTATGCAGTGGCTGCCACCACACCATATTTGGGATCTATTAGTTCATTTCTTTGTGTTAAAATCAAGAAAAAAACCCCAAAACAAACTATGTGGGACCACGTACTATTGAGCCTTGCATTTCCTCACCGACTAACCAGGGAGGGGCAACAGCTCCCTCTTGCTTGAATGGACCATCACTGAGACCTGTTATCCCTGGTGACTAACTTTCAAACAAGTCTGTAAAGTTACATTCAATATACTTCCTTGATTCCTTAAATGTTATCTGCACATACATCTCATAATGGTTCTGAGTTGTGATAAGTTACAAGCTTTCTGTAGATACTTATCTGTTACCCCTTATGGATAAATTCCCTACAAGATGTGTGGTCTGTGTAGTGAGTTTGTCAGGTCTGATGACAGAATTTCAAAGGACTGGAGATTCTTTGCCAAGGGATCTCTGTGTCACACACACCACAGCCAAACACAATCACTACATCCTTGTGACACATGCAGATGCCTGTATCAATGAAATGACTTGAATATGGGTCATTTTATTCACTGAGCTGCTTCAGAGTTTGTATTGTTCCAATGTGCACAGTCTATTTCCCATCTCTCCTGAGCCCAGGTCTTTCAGAATCACTCCGACTGTTGAATGGAGAGAGCCAGTGTGATGGGAGAGTCGAGATTTCCCTCCATGGTGTGTGGGGCAGAGTGCTGGATGACCAGTGGGACATAAATGATGCCAGCGTGGTGTGCAGGCAGCTCCAGTGTGGAGTCGCTGAGAAAGCTTATAACCCTCCTAAGTCTGAGCGAGGAACAGGTCCTGTGGGGCTGAGAAGTGTCCAGTGTTCAGGAAATGAGACTCGTCTGACTCTCTGCAACATCTCTGCAACTGAGACAGCCCAGACAAGAATTACTGAGGATGCCGGTGTCATTTGCTCAGGTGATTTACTGTAAACATTTTACAAACAGTCTGTCTTTGTCCAACAGGAACATGACCCACCCCAGGGTCTGCCTTCACTCTAGCTTGTGCTGAGATGTCAAACTGATATGGATTTGAGATTCACATTATGGACCATCTCCAGCAAACTTATGTGTGTTATATGCAAAAACAACAGCGTAACTACATTAGTGATTAAGTGCGAATGCAAAGCAGCAATTCTGCACAATCCAGCCTGTGCACTGAATGAGGCAAGGGGCCTGTGAAAAAAATAGTATGTGATCACGTACTCCAAGTCTGTATCATAATGCATATGCACAAAAAGGCCATGTTAAAGTTGCACTAGAAAACGTAAATCTATTTCCTAACTTTTGACAGCTTGAATCTGCAACCCAAATAATGTTCTTTTAATGTAGTTTTTTGTGACATTTCTTATGAACAAGAGAAAGGTAAAACCAAATTCTATTACATGCACCCCTACCACTCACCTCCCTCTGTGACTCCTCAGTGGGGTTTGACCCCTACTTCATACCTTTGTCACTAGAGCCCAGATTGCTGCTACTATTTAACCTGCAGAACTCACAATATTAGCTAGCAGCAGTGTTTTCCCCAGGAATTGAAATGGGGTGGGGGGTTCGAATTTATGGGGAGGTGGGGAAGGGATCAGGGCCAATGAGGGGTAAGACTGTGAGAATGGGCTGTATGGTACCATAGTAAAAAGTGAAAAATGTTTCCTGACCATTTTATTAGATTTAACGCATGTTTTAAAAACATCTCACAAATTAAAGTTAGCTACTCAAGCCTTCTAGGAAGCACTACATTTACATCTTTCTTGTTATATTTTTGCACAACTTTTAATTAACTTCTTGAATGCAATTTAAGCATTTCACTGTTCTAAGATGTGGGTTGTCACAGATGCAGCCAATGTGTCTTCTATAACTTGAACATCTAGAAATGCATCTACTGGTCTACCACTGACAACAAGATAATGTACACAATGACTTAATATTTGATGCCCATTTGCATTAATGCATTCATCAGCCATGTATGTAATTTTTTTGAATGTGGTGTGAGAGTTTTTCACTTTTTCAACTGTTGCACCACATGTTTCTAGCCAGTCAGTTGAGTTTCTTGCAGAAAGGTAGAGAGCATTCTCTGGTCTTGTTTGGAACCAGTGTTCAGCTTCAGGATGAACAAGTGATAATGCACTTAACATTGGCCTCCAGTTTGTAAATATGATGCTACAGCCATGTTTTTTCGCATGAATTGTGTTGTGTCTCCAGGATTCTTAACAGCCTCATTAACACTCACCATTGTTGCCCTTGGTCAGTGGAGACTCAGAGTTCACAGGTGCTTTCACGAGTTCACCTCCATGGTAGAGGGCAAGAAGGCACCTTGGTTGTTTCTTTAGTTGCTCACTATTCGCTCTGGCCACTGTTGTTCATTGTACCACTGTTCACTCCATCAATCTGTTGCCAATGCCAAGTTTGACATAATGTAACATAAAAGTAGAAATGGTAAAGCAGAAATTAAACATTTCAGCATTATCGTTTTGATAATTTTGATCTAAAACTTTGAAAAAATCAACACAACTGTTGCAATTTTGTCAAATCATCATTTTCTGACGGAAAATGTTTCTGTCTGAAAAATTCAACTAGTTCTCAGAACCATACTGGGAACAACTCGCCTCTCCCGGCTCTCCGGTGTGATGCCTTTATGCATGAGACCTAGAGTGGACAGCTTAGTTTCTTGCAGTTGTATCAAATTGCACACATGGGTGGCTGGGCCTTTGTGGGAGACTTGCCCCCAGCCTCTCCCCTTGTGCCTAAGGCCTTACACCTCCTCTTCTGCCCCACCCCAGGAGCCCAGAGCACCCCACGGGTGGCCCCCAGTCCTAGCGCCATGAGATGGGATGCCAGGCAGCCGGGCGGCACGGCCGCAGCACCTCCAGCCCCTGTGCACTGGGCAGCAAGCCCCAGAGTGCCAGACTGTGTGGGTGCAGCACAGGATGGGGCCTGGGCTGGGAGCGGCGCTTAGGCAAAACCATGCTAGGCTGTTTGGGGAGGCACAGCCTCCCCTTTCTTTGATACTTGCTGCCCATGATTGCAGGTGCATATCTATTCTATTTTCCTTACTTGAAACTAGGTCTCTTTCACTTTTGCTCCTTCTCAGTTGATCCCATGAATATGTGCTTCATATTATTTTTCCCCACTCATATTCACTTCCATTTTCCTGAACTGGATCTCATTTTGATTTCCTTATCCAAGGGCCATATAACAGGGGTGGCCAAACTTACTGGCCCGCCGAGCCACATATGACGGCCTTCAGAAGTTTGAGAGCCGGAGCACATCTTCAGTCCCACTCCTGCTGAAGCCCTGAGCCTTGGCAGATGCACCCCACAGGGCTGAAGTCCCGAGACTCTCCTCCCTGCTGGGCAGAAGCTCCTATCTACCCTACCACCGCACTGCAAGGCAGAGGTCCCAAACTTCCTCCCCACTCCCCAGGTGTGATAGGCAGAGAAGGGGAGGTAGAAGGGGCTTGCGAGCTATAATTTAATGGTAAAAGAGACGCATTTGGCTTGCGAGCCACAGTTTGGCCACCCCTGCCATATAGTGTCATCAGGCTGTAAGCACAAATCCCCTTTGACTTTAGTGTGGATTTATATTTAGAAGTTAATGGTAGATAATAGGGCTTTATATTTTTGCTCATGATTTCCCACTTTTCATTGTTCACAGTCTCTCTCAGTTTTGTATAATTTGTAACTTTCACTATACATAACACATTGCCATTTTATCATTACATTTTGTGTTCAGTCCTGCAGCTGATCACATCCTAACCAAAGTCATATCTAAGTCAGAATGCTGAATGCTGATAGCTTGATTTTGTGAGAAACTTTATCAAATGCTTTACTAAAATGAAGAGTTCTTACATCTTTTGTATTCTTATCATCCATTGATGTGATAGCTGTTAAGAAGCAGTATGAGGTACTTTGCATGATGTGTTTGTTTGGAAACATCAGCTGCTAATGGCTTATGGTTATATTGGATGCAGGATAGGAATATGAATTACAGGACACTAGTAATCAGGATCACTTGGTCTTTCTTACATAACTGTTAAAATAAATTGGTACTATATTTGCTTTCCTCTAATCTTCTAGTACCTTCCAATTCTTCAGCATTTACCAACATAATTATTAGTTAGGGTGACCAGACAGCAAATGTGAAAAATCAAGATGGGGGTGAGAGGTAATAGGAACCTATATAAGAAAAAGACCTCAAAATCGGGACTGTCCCTATAAAATCGGGACATCTGGTCACCCTATTATTAGTACTTAAGCAAACTTGTGAGCTAATAATTCCTTGAATACCCTCTAAGCTTATTTTCAAATACATGTTTGAATATATTTGAGTTTTGAAGGCACAACTGGTTCTGCAAATCCACAAACTCTCAGCTAGTTCTTTCTCCTAGGTAAATCAAGCATTTGGGATTAAGCCTTATTCCCTTATGCACTTTTCAGCTCTCTTTACCATGCCTTTGTCACTTGCTAACTCTGCAGACTTCTTATCTTTATGTTTCATGTTAAAAACAGACTTTTAAAAGCATTTCATTATTTCAGCCATTGGAGCAACATCATTGATTTGCATGGAAGCTGTTCAGTTATCATTATATTGTATATTTTTCACTGGGATTCATTCTTGTAGGGAGCAGGCGGATCAGGCTGGTGAATGGACCAGGTCGCTGTGCCGGGAGAGTGGAGATTTATTACAATGGTACTTGGGGAACAATCTGTGATGATTCCTGGGACCTACTAGACTCCAATGTCATCTGCAAACAACTGGGATGTGGACACGCCATCAATGCAACTTTATCTGCTCATTATGGGCAAGGATCTGGGCAGATTTGGCTGGATGATGTGAACTGCTTTGGGAATGAATCTGATCTCTGGAAGTGTCCTTCCAGGGGCTGGGGCCAGCACAACTGCAGACACAAAGAGGACGCAGGAGTTGTCTGCTCAGGTCTGTTCTGTGAATGGTCTCATGAGTTTGGTTACCGGGGGATTTAATGAAGTATATGGGTGTTTGAGGAGAGAAATGAGGATAACAGCAAGTTTACCTCCCTTTCCATTTCTCTGTCTGTCTTTCTTTCTGACCTATCCACCTGCAATGGTCACCATTAAAAAGTCTACATTGACAACAGTTAATATCAAGGGGTACTGGAAATATTGCATTATTACCTTAGCTTTAGAACATGTATTAAATTCTGAATCTTGTGTGTAACTCTTCTGTGTGTAACTGTTGGTGAATGGTGTCTTTTAAATAGCAATTCCATTGTTACTACGTCTGTCACTGGTCTCCAGAAAAGTCTCTCTGATTCGTGAAATGAATCTTGCTTCTGTAGAAGAAAGTGCAGATTTATTAGCGATCTCAGGGATTCAGCCTTCAAACCACATTGTTTCGATATTAGAAAATATCACAGCCAACTTCTGCCTTTCCTTCTAGGGCTCATGGATCTGAGACTGGTGAGTGGCAGTGCCTGTGCTGGGTGGCTGGAAGTTTTCTACAATGGGACATGGGGCAATGTTTGCAATAGCCCTATGGATGTAGTTACCAGGGCACTTATATGCAAACATTTGGACTGCGGAGACAGTGGGATTCTTTTAGAAGACCGTACATATGGAACAGGCTCTGGCCCCACCTGGGTGGATGGTATTCAGTGCAATAAGCACCATAGCTCTCTGTGGCAGTGCCCATCAGATCCATGGAATGAGCAGTCATGTACCAGAGGACAAGAAACCTACATCTCCTGTGAAGGTAAATAGTAAACTATTTGTACTATGTATACACTCAAATCACAAGTCTAACTCACTGATAGGTTTTGATATAATTGCAGTATTTTATATTTTCACTATATTTTATGAAATGCAGTTATGTTATTTTAACATACTCAGCAATGGCACAAACTTATTTTCAGTTTCTGAGATTACAGAGATAGGAATGTAGTCTGTTAATAACAAACATCGAAGTCGATTATTAAAAAATACACATTACACAGCATGATCAGTTATGACCTAATCCAACACCCAGTGAAGTAATCAAATCAAAGATTTTAAGGTCTAAAGAGCCTATTAAAATAATCGAATCTGGCAGGCCATAGAATATTAACCAGTAATTCCTTTATGTAGCCTATACATTCTGGTTTAGCTAAAGCATGTCTTTTAGAAAAACCTCCCATCTTGAATTACAGTCTTCAAGTAATGGAGAATCTACTACAGCCTTTGGTAAAATGTTTCAATGGTTAATTATGGTGACTGTTAAAAAGCCTGTTCTTTATTGCCAGTCTTAATTTGTCTATCTTCACTTTCCAGCCACTGGATGGTGTTAGGCCTTTGTTTACTAGATTAAAAAGCTATCTGCTTTTAGAAATCTTCTCCTCATGTAGGTACTTAAACACTATTAACAAATACAGTAGACTCTTGATTATCCAGGATTGGGTTAACCAGAAAGTGGATTAACCAGGATGCCAAAAAAAAAATAAATGTGTAACTCGCAGGGCCGGCTCTGGCTTTGTTGCTGCCCCAAGCACACAAAAATACCCCCACCAGGGCACAGGGCAGCCAGTGAACCAACATCCCCACCCCCAGCACAGGATGGCTGGTGAACCAACCCACCATCCCTATATTTCCTGTGGATGGTGATTGTCCAGGATTTTATTAACCAGGATTAATTTTTTCCCTATCCTACTGGATAATCGAGAGTCTACTGTAAAGGCTTTCACTGCCAGTGTTTCATACACCACTTCGGAGCTGTAGAAACTGGGACCAGAATCCTGCTGTCTACCATGGCAAACTCAAGAGTCACGTAAACAAGAATACTGCTTTCCAGAAAGCATTAGTATTCCCATTTTATAGTTAGAGAACAGACATAAAAACTGTCTTGAGGAGCCAATGCCTTAACCTCAAGACTGCCCTTTTCACCTGTTGACTTCCATGGATATTGGATCAATCTCCTAGTGAGACCCAGTAAGAGTTATCCAGTAAATACTCCTGGGGGAATTCTGCACCACTGCGCAATGCAGAATTTTGCAGAATTTAATGTGATGTGTACAGAATTGCCTCCCCCCACCACAGAAATTGGCTGCAGTGCTTCTGGTCACTACTAGGGGCCACTGAGCCCAGCAGAGCCCAGCTCGCACATAGAAAACACTACTGAGGGGAGTGGGAGGGAGCTAGAGGGTTTCCAGGAGCTGCAGTTCCCAGCACACCCTGAGGGAAGGAGACGCAGCACACAGGAAACTCCGCACAAGCCTGGCACTGAGCATCAGGCTGTTTTTCCCTCTGGATCCCTGGGCTCTGAGGGGTAGGGAGGGGCAGGTGTCTGGGTGGCGGGGGGGGGGCATGCCTGAGCTCGGCGGGGGAGGAGGTATCCTAGCAAGGGGGGGCCCTGCGGCTTGGCTCTCGGGGGGAGGAGGTGCGTGTATCTGGATCAGGGGGCCTCTATGGCTGGGCTCTGGGTGGGTGCGGGTTCGGGTGTACTGGCTTGGGGGAGGGCTGCAGCTGGTCACAGCGGGGAGGGGTTGTGGTCATGGGGGGAAGGATTGTGGGTGTCTGGCCTCCCAGATGATCTTGGGGGCGGGGGCTGAGGGGGCAGAGAAACAGAAACTGGGTTGTCATAGGAGTTTCTTTAACTCTCCTCCTGGGGGAATTTCTGTGTGTGTCTGTATTGTTATAGACCTACTTGCTGGCAGGTATTTTGAAATAAATTACCAAATGAATTGAAACTGGAGTGATTATATAGTGTTATTTTGACAAATAAAATTTGCAGAATTTTTAAAATATTGTGTGCAGAATTTTTAACATTTTGGTGCAGAATTCCCCCAAGAGTAGACTAAAGAACATCAATTTTTTGTGGTTAAAAATCTTCCTGGGAATAATGATCTGAGGTCTGAGCTATGAAGTCCATCGATAGATCCATGACAGAAGCATTATTTATATTACAGTAACACCTAAAGTCCCCAGGGACTCAATGCACTAGGCACTGTAAAAAGACTGAGAGAGGCACTGCCATTAGGAGTTCAGAGCCAAGACAGACAAGGCAGGTAGAAGGAGATGTGGAGGGACATGGAGATGAAGTAACTTGCCGAAGATCACACAACAGATTAAGGGCACACAGGTCTTTAAAGTCCTAGTCTAGTGCCATAACCAGTGTGAATGCACTGCCTTTCAGTGTGGGAAGGTACAGACCTGCAACTCCTATATAGCCCATTCTCAATATTAATATTCCTCTTCTATTGATTCCTGCAGTGATGAGGGTGCATTTCAATTAATGTGCCTGTTTACGTTCCAGTCGCCATGCAGGGGATTCAGGGATGTTGTCTGAGTAGGGAGCGGGAGTAGATTCCAGGCTGGTCTATATTAGAAAATTACATCGACCTTGCTAAATCCGCACCCCTGAGCAATGTCATTAAGTCCCGAAATCCCATGTAAACAGCACTAGGTAGGGGATGTAGATTATCTACACTGAAAACCCCTCCCTTCGGCAGCGGTACCATAGTGGCATTTCAAGTGTAGATAAACCCTTAGATATACTGTCCTGCCAGTTACAAAAAGACACATGCATTCCAGCTGGGAACTGATCAAAGACTTCAACATCCAGAGAAATACCAGAAGAGCTAATTATCCAAATTACCAGATTTTAGCTTTTGGCCAAATTATAATGTACTGGTATTAGGGTTTGAAATACCAATAAACCTTACTGTATCCTGTAGCACACATGCTGCCCAGCCCCTTCACCTCAGCGTTTTATCTCCACAGGTGGGAAAGAGAAATCATCTCAGAATCCATTTGCCGAATGCCCGAACTCTACGAGCTGCATAGGTATCTTTGCCTCTTTATGTCTCTTCCTCAGTCCCTAAGGACATTCCCAGCTGTCCCAGTAACATGTGAGGTTTCTGCATTTCCAGACCAGGAGAAGTTACGCATCATCGGAGGACAGGACAGATGCTCGGGAAGAGTGGAGGTTTGGTACCGTGGCTCCTGGGGAACAGTTTGTGATGAATCCTGGGACATGGCAGATGCTAACGTTGTGTGTAAACAGCTGGGCTGTGGATCTGCTGTATCTGCCCCAGGCAAGGCTGCGTTTGGCAAGGGGACTGGTCCCATCTGGGTGGAGACGTTGAATTGCAGAGGGACAGAATCATCTCTCTGGGACTGTCCTGCCAAGCCCTGGGGTGAGAGTAACTGTGGTCATAAGGAAGATGCTGCTGTGAATTGCTCGGGTGAGTGACAGGAGATGTTTCTTCTTCCTTATATAATTTTTAAGGGGAAGCAGGTGTCACAGCAGCTGGGTCCCCATTCCTGCCCACAGACCAGGCTTCCTTTTTCCTTAATGGGACTTTTTTTTATTCTAATGTGCTATGGCATCAGACCATATCACTTCCATTATCCAGCATAGGCTAAGCCACTAAGCCTATGCTGCTCTGAGGAAGATATAATGGGCGAAATGTAGATGATGTGCAGAGGCACATGGAGACTCAGAGGAACGATCATGTAACAGCATGTCACCTCCCCTTCACTCCACACTCCAACTCTCCTTCCTTTTCCCCTTGCAGGTGTGACAGAGACAACAGCTTCACCAGCTACAACAGGTAACACATTCTCTTCCAATCCGGAGTTAAATTTACCTAGTGCCAGGCTCACAGAGAGATGAGCTAGAATAGGCTTGCACAACATGCGGCCCAGGGGCCACATGCGGTCTGCATGGGCTCACGGTGCGGCCCGTGGGGAGTAAGTAGGGGTGGAGCAAGCCAAGCAGTGGGGTGGGGAGAAGCGGATAGGGGTGGGGCTTTTCGGCCCGCAGCTGGTTTTTTTGCAGTAATATGGCCCTCGCTGCTTTCCGAGTTGTGCGGGCCTGAGCTAGAACCTGCAGCCTGAGAAAATGAGCTTCTTTACCCAGAGTGTGAAATCTAAGGGTGAATGAAACCCCTGGGAGCTGCAGGCCGTGCTGAGCAGGACAATTCCTGTCTATTGGTTCTAGCAGAGCAGGGCCCATGATTTAAACAGCAGCCTGTGAGCTGCCTCCATGGTGCACAGACTGGGTCCCAGCCCATTGCCCTGTTTCCTAGGTGGTTCAATAAGACACTGGTGAGCTCCTCTGGGCCCCCCTGGACTCTCACAGAATAATCTCTCCCTATTGCATGTTCATTTCCCTCCAGCACCCCCACGCCACCTTCTGACTGACAGTGGGAGAGTCACGATGCCTGTTGTCATCTGCATAATCTTGGGCATCCTTCTCTGCCTGATGTTAATCATTCTGGGTGCACAGGTGCAAAGGGCCAGGGCACAGCACAGAGGTGGGTCCTGATTAGTGTCACTATCTGAAATGCCTCTGCAATAGCATGGGGAGCTGCCTCTACGGAGAGGGGAATTGGCAGAGCTGTGGGGAACATCAGGTCTATGCGAAGTCCTGTCTTATTTAATATTGTCATTGATGATTTGGCTGTAGAAATAAGCAGAAGAGTAATAACACTTTAAGATGACACTAACCTGGGTGCATCTGAGACCAGTGGTGACAGAGAAATAATAAATAGGGGATTAGAGAGACTGTAAATATAGGCAAAAAATAGAGATCATGTTTGGGAAAGTACAAGAAAGTGCATGTGAGGGAGAACACTGAACAGAGCGACTCAGTAGGAGGGAGGGTTTGAGGAAGAAGAAATGCTGGAAAAGAGCTTGGGTGATAATGGCCAAAAAATCAAAGACAATTCCAATATGTTGCACTTTGCATTTTTTTAAAAGCACAAAAACATTTGCTAGTTAATGCCCACACAGTCCCTAGGCAGCATGTGTAGAAGTACTAAGTATATATATGCAAGTGCTATTTTGGTCATAGCTGTAAACATCAGTTTGGGAGAGGAATTATTTCAGGGGATACCAGCGAGAATAATAAAATTAATGAGATTAATGTACAATGGGAAATTTTAGGCTAAATATGAGGAGATACTTGGGACAGTGAACTAGCCCATGGGAACCATTATCAAAGGGTTGTTGTGGAAAGGAACATGGTCTCTGTCACTTGGCACATTCAAATGTAGACTGAACAGAGCCTTGGAAATGTGCTGTAGGGATCAGTCCTGGACTGGACCCAGGGTGTAGAGCTGGATGATCTAATAGGGTTTCCTAGCTATGGTTTCTATGACCCTATGCAAACACTGTCCTTTTTATTCAGGTGCCACAAGACCCTCAGATCCTGTGTATGAGGAGATTGATTATAACCTGATGGGAGAGAAGCAGATATTGGGTCACTCAGGTCTGTATGTCTCATTCCTATTGAACTTTCCATCTCAAGGCCATGACCCACAGCTAGATATCCTCAGCCACCAGCTTGTGAACCCTGTGGGTGTTGAGCCTGTGGAGAGACCAGCTACTGAACTCATGTAGGTGCAGTGACGGATTAGCCACTGGACCAACAGGACGCAGGCTCCCCGGCCAGTTGGGAGGCCCTGGAAAAATCAATGCTCTGCCTGCCTCTCCTGATGGGGAACGAGATCACGGTGTAGGGCTTGCCTCACTCTGTATTACTGCTCTGCACTCCTGCTTCTCATCAGGAGCTCTAGGGGCAGGGGACTACTGATAGAAAGGGTGGGGAGGGGCTCCCACTTGCTCTGGCCCAGAGCCCACAAAACAGCAAGCTGCATCTGGTTAGGTGACCCCCTTCTCCAGCAGACTCTGCTCAACCCTATTCTCAGGACAGCCAGTCCCATCTGCCCATCCCGTAGCCTTGGAGTGTAACTAATTGTGAGTCAGGAAAGTGACTGTTTCTGGGGCCAGGCTACCGCATCATTTGAAAACTGCTGAAACAGGGGATGTTCTATGTCCCCCTCCCAACACAGCCTCTGGTCTGCTGGGTTGGCTCCCTCCTGCCCCCTAAGTGGAGAGATCAGCCCAGGAGATGTGGGTAACTTTGAGTCATGGCCCTTCAATCTTTGTGCCATTTTGACTCAGTATCAATCAGTTGGGAACATGCTACTCTCAGTTTAGGACATTGTGAGGCTCTCTTGAGCATGGTCAGTGCATACAGTTGGTGACAGGCTGTGATCCTAAGAAGGGAGGGGCCTAATCTTTCAACAAGGTGGGGGTGACAGAGCCCCCTCTCCTTCCCCGCTCTGAACTTTGGGGTAAGTATGTGGTGACCTGCAAAGAAAGATCCCATAACCTTATATTCTAACAGCTTAGATTAAAACTTCTCCAAGGCACAAATTTCTTTTCTCGTCCTTGGATGGTATATTGCTGCCGCCACCAACTGATTTACACAAAAATTCAGTGAAGGGTTACTTGGAATCCCTATCCCATTGCCATATATCCCCCAAACCCTTCCCTTTCCTGGGGAGACTTGAGACTAAAATACCAACCAGTTGCCTTAGCAACGTGAGCTCAAGCAGACCCTTTGTCCTAAGATCCTGAAATCAATCAGGTTCTTAAAAGAAGAACTTTTATTATAAAGAAAAAAGTAAAAGAATCACATGTGCAAAATCAGGATGGAAGGTAACTTTACAGGGTAATAGAAAGATTTGAAACACAGAGGATTCCCCTCTGGGCTCAGTTTCACAGTTACAAAAACAGGAATGAAGCTACCTCTGTAGCATAGGGAAATTCACAAGCCAAAACAAGATATAATACATTTCCTTGCCCTACTCACAGTTTCTCAGTGGTTTTAGAGGGATTATTCCAGGTATATGTTTCAGGAGATATTGTACCTGCTTGGCTTCTCCATCTGTCTGGAGAGGGAACAACATACAGAACAACAAAAAAAAATATCCTTCCCCCACAGATTTGAAAGTATCTTCTTTTCTTATTGGCCCTTCTGGTCAGGTGCCAACTCGGTTATTTGAACTGCTTAACCCTTTACAGGTAAGGCAATCCAGTATAGCTGCCAAGGAGGCATTTTATGCTACTGGGGATTTTATGCTATTTATTAAGGGGAGAGGTAGCATGGTGGTTTAAGCATTAGCCTGCTAAATGTAAAGTTGTGAGTTCCATCCTTAAGGGGGCCATTTAGGGATCTGAGGGGGGGAAAAATCTGTCAGGGGACTATATTTGGTCCTGCCTAGTGTAGGCAGGAAACTGGATTCAATGACCTATCAAGGTCTTTCCAGTTCTATGAGATAGGTGTAACTCCATGTATTATTACTGCATACATAAAGGTTGCTACCCTTCCTCCTATATTCATGAGGGGGGAGAGGGAGTATTTTGCTTTAAGAAGCGGTGTTACCTGTACAATTTGTGACTCTGCCCCTCCCCTTCTTCATGGGTACTCAGGGCATAATATAGGGCTCCCCACATCCTCTTGGGTATTCAGGGCATAAGGGACCCAACTTTATCCTTCCGTGGGCTCGAGGCTCTACCCCTCCGTTGACTCAGGGCTAACACCCATTCCAGATGGATTCAGGACACAGTGAATATCCTTAAACATGTAGAAATATTTATTAACAATTAGCAACTAATCAACAGAATACATACGCCAAGAATCTTACGCTCACCACTCCCAATAAAACAGATGGACATCTCCTGATGGCTAGTCAGGGTCGTGTTGTCTGTGCTCTGGCTTCTGCATAGTCTGGTTCTGTCGGGCTAAAAAGTCCTAGCAGCTTTGGTCTTGAGCTGTATCCTAGAGTTAAGTTCGAACAAGCTTGTCTTTGACCTCATTATGTAACTAAAACAAGGATTTCTCTTATCTATGCCTTAAACCAATAATTTTACTTAAAATATAGTTATGCAAAAACATTAACTAATCATTTGCACTATAGGGGAGGTTCACACAAGTGAGCATGTGCATTATTCCATGCCATAACAAAACTGGCTTTGGTCGTTGTATCAGTTTCTTTACTGAAAGCTGAAAGTAGTGTCTGTTGACTGTTTAGGTATATTTTTAATGTGGCCTGCTTGTTTTTCCTTAATTCTGATTCAGAAGGGTATTTAGATGAAAATGTATTGTGACTAGTTCCATAATGACTTTTCAAGTTTCTTGCTTTGTGGTGAGCGAATGATGCATTGCAGATAAGGCCCAGGGATTTGCCACCTTTAACAATGAATCAAAATCTTCCTTTCATTCTGACTTAAAGTTTTGGTTTTCTTCTTCATACTTGTGTTTCTTACAATCTGAAGATGTCTTTGTTATCCACGAAATTAATGTAGGGTTAAAACCTAAATCTAAATCTATTCAAGTGTGACATATGAACAGTAAACACAGCCTGTATTCTTCAGAATGCAGGGAGATCACGAGCATCCAAGGTCCACACAGCACAACTTTTGAATACGGAATGATGCAATTTCCTAATATAATGCACATATGAGTGAGAGCTTCTCTTTGTATCAATCTCACTCTCACACTATTGGGTTCACTCAGTAGGAGCGAAAACCAATTTTGAAATTCTTTCACCGATCTGTATAGCTCTTTTAAAAAAATTGGTGTTAATATTAATTTTAGCCACAGCTTGTGTTAGACCATAGTTTCTCCACGAGCTGCACTTTAACTGTAGAAGAGCCTGGCTTTGCCTGAAATATACGAATGTTGTAAATCCTGTTCTAGGACATGGGTGCATCAGCCAGAGGTCAGTTTAGCTGCTCTCACTTTGATAACATCTCATTTGTTGTCTCTCCAGTCTCTTATGCAGAGGATTCAGTGACAAAGCTGCAGTATTACACCGGGGACAGTGAGGGGGAAAACGAGTCTGGATCAGAACGAGGTAATGGGGTAAAGTGGCATACAAAGACAAAGACTCAAATCTGGGTGGAGAATTTAATTTCCACAGCATTTTCTGTAAAGGCTGTCATTTCCCCTCACTTGATTTCATGGCCCAGCACTGATTAAATCCCTTATGATGGGATCAGATTTAACTAGACTTTCAAAGTTTTCTGATGAAAGCTGTGATGGAAATATGTGATCAAATCCTGGCCTTTCCTGTGTTCTGTTCATGGTACCTTCCCTCGCGGGAGGATCTGCAAGGAATGGGACCCAGGAATATTTGCTTGCAATGGAAGAATCTGAATTTCACATTTGGCACTGAGCATTAAACAAAACCCTAATCTGTGCACATGATCTTACCCACCTGCTTCCATGGCATGAACACAAGCCCAAATCACAATCTAGCCCATATAAGCTAAGAGAATTTACACTATGTTTATAGAGTTCACTTGGATTCACAAAGGTCAGTTCTGGTGCAGCAGCTACTGTCTCCCAGTCAGTGTGTCCAGTGTTAGCTCAGCACCAACACAGATCCAAAACCCGTGGAAGGGTTTGACAACGTTGCTATTGGATTCAGTGGGGATGGGCCCCAAATTTTTATGAGAAAGCAAAGGTCACTGTGACACTGCACCCCATATTTTTCATAGTGATATTATTATAATATGAGTATGGCATAATTATGATGCATTTTGTACAAGACTGGTCATGTAAGGTGGGGTCATTGGAAAAGTTATGATTTGCTGAATATGATTATCCTATTTGTATGCATGTATCATTTTTGTATCTGATGTTATAAATATTGACAATGGATCTGTATTGGGCTTACTTTGGAACACACCTACAGCCAGCCTTTCAGGTACTGCAGTGAGGAAGTTAGACAGTGCCAATGGCTCATCAACAAAGACAATGGGCTGTGGAATAGCTTAAACTTTCTGAGAATGCTCCAGACAGCCTGTAAGTTATGGCTTTTATGACTCAGCAAGGTATGCAAGGGCATGTGACCAAGCCACATGACTTTGGAATACATTTTGGAATACATTTTGTATTTTTCCACAAACTGGCCTGGGAACCAAGATTAAAACATATGGCTCCTGCCATATGCTAAATCTATATAAGGCAAGAAATGACATAATACGTGGTTCTTCACTCCCGAAACAAGAAGACTCCTAAAGGAACAGAAGACTCAACTGGGGGAAGTGCTGGACCCAGGCTAAAAGGATTTCTAGCCTGTGTATGAAAACCTGGGGACTCCTGGCTGTAAAGCAAGTGCAGCTTGTACCTTGAGAATCTGCAAGTCAGCATCAGTCAGGATGAGAGATTGTTAAATCAAATCCTATCCTTCTAGTATGTTAAGCTTAGTTTGCATTTTTGCTAGGTAATCTGATTTGATCTGTTATCACATAATCACTTAAAATCTATCTTTTGTAGTAAACTTGTTTTTTCTTTATCTAAATGAGTGAATTGGAATGAAGTGCTTGGAAATCTTAGCTAAAGGAACAAAGGCTTTTGCATCTCCTCTGTACATTGATGGGGAGGCAAACTGGATAATAAATTCATACTGGTCGGGGTTTTGACCAGGGCAGAATGGTACAGCTTTGGAGTCCTAGACTGGGAAGATGGCAGGTTTTTTGGCTGTAGCCTCTCTATTGTTGATTCATACAGTGGCTGGTCAGAGAGTCTACATGTAACTGCAGCTGGGTTTGTCCCTACTTGCATGAATGCTGGTGGAAGTGTAGGACTTGGAGTGGGTCTGCAGCTTGTCACAGCAACACAGTGTGAGAGGGAGCCCAGGAGGGTGAGTCAGAGGGCTAAGTGGGACCCCAGAACCAGGTGGCACCTCGGGGAGAACCTGTCACAGTGACACCCCTCCTAGTTTACAGAATGTCCACGTCTTTCCCTTTTCTCCTTGATCATCCTGTGGCTTCTCCTACAAACGCCATGATAAACAGCCTGGACTCCAATGCAACAGGCACTTAATAGGGAACTAGAAACCTGCTCATAAACTGGGTGTGTTCAGAGGGAATTGAGTGTAGTGTTTGCTGTTCCAGAGGGAACTTCCTCCGGGGGACCTCAGTTGGATTATGATAACGTGGAGGAGCCTGCATTGAATGATGACCCCCAGACTCCAGATGACCAAGGTGAGGAGTGATTCTGCCTTCTGGGAGCAGCATTAGCCCAGGAAAAAGCTAATAATATTGTCTTTGTAGAGACAAAACTTGTGCTTTATGGGTTTGCTGTCATAAGGTTCTGAGTGTCTTCAGTCCTGCTGTGATCAGTGGGAGCTCAGAGTGCTCAGCACTTCACAGGCTCAAGCCTTCTGCAAGCAGATGTTTGACAAACTCTTCTCCCATAAAGCATGGCTGTGTGGACTGCTTTTGTTCCGAGATGCACTGAGAGGACCAAGAAGTAGCAAAGCACGTGGTGCTGCAGGTCAGAATAGAGGCATATTAGCCAGCCAGGGTGACTCTAGAAGAAGCTTGTTCTGCCTCTCCCATGCTACCCAATTCTAGTCACTGATCCCTGGCCCGCACTTTCGTGTGCACTGATCCCTGGCCCTCACTTTCATATGCATGTTACTCACAATATTAGGGGACAATCTCTCTGAGCAAAGCCCTCTGATCTACAGTAACAGTCCCTCTCCATCATTCCTGCCTGTGCTGAGTCCACTGATCTAGACATGAGTTTCACATGCACTATGATAGGTGAAGGGATGTACAGATTTCACTCACAGACCCATATCTTGTCTTGAACTGGAAGTGCAGCTTCCAGAGACTACAAATCGAGGGCAGTTTATGGGCCAGACAAGGTCAGGCAAATGGAACAAAACAAGATTTTAAACATAATCGAAAATGTAGGAAGTGGGTGCTAGAACAAATTAAAATACCATTTATCTGTTACTAATTACTAATTGATGTATAACTAGTATAACAACAAATTACAGTGAAGAAATCTTCCTCTTACATAGGCTCTACCCCCACCCACCTCTTTCCAGGTCTCCGACATCCCCGACTGGGTTTCTGCTTTAGGCTCCATCCAGCAATTTACAAACACATCAAGTCCTTAAAATGTGACCTGTATAAAATTCCTCTGACACTGTGGTTGTATGCGGGGGAGGGGGAGACGGAGGGGAGAAGAAAAGTATTTTTGATCTCTTATCATTGTGGGAGTGTCAGTACCTCAGGGCCCTTTCTACCTGGTGTATAATTTATTTCTCTGTTCAGTGGAAGGCTGAGAGAACTGGGATTTAGTCTACAGAAGAAAAGAATGAGGGGGGATTTGATAACTGCTTTCAACTACCTGAAAGTGGGTTCCAAAGAGGATGGATCTAGACAGTTCTCAGTGGTACCAGATGACAGAACAAGGAGTAATGATCTCAGGTTGCAGTGGGGAAGGTTTAGGTTCGATCTTAGGAAAAACCTTTTCACTAGGAGGGTGTTGAAGCACTGGAATAGGTTACCTAGGGAGGTGGTGGAATCTCCTTCCTTAGAGGTTTTTAAAGTCAGTCTTGACAAAGCCCTGGCTGGGATGATTTAGTTGGGGATTGGTTCTGCTTTGAGCAGTGGGTTGGACTAGATGACCTCCTGAGGTCCCTTCCAACCCTGATATTCTATGATTCTCATTACCATTAATTCCATCTTTGTTTCAGAGGGCCCTGCCTTGCCTGGAGATCAACCAAGGGATAGTTATGATGATGTCAGAGAAGTTTCTGACCATGAAGATGATTCTGGTTCAGGGCAGTGTGCCCAGGAAGTTACTTGGGCCCCTGGGGAAAGTGACAGGAACAGGGATTCACAGAAAGGTGAGTGGGGAAAATCCCTGTCGCAATTCTTGCAGTTTGATTGCTAGTCTCATTATGGCTTGGTCTACACTACAGAGTAAGGTCAATGTAAGGTAGCTTACATTATGACACTGTACACACTACAGCCTGGCTCCTGCTAATGTAAGTTCCCTACTTCACCAACATAATAACTCCGTCTCCACAAGAGGCGTGGGGCTTATGTCAGTGCAGTTAGGGTGACGCAGTGTCTGTGTAGATACTGCCTTACTTATATCAGCTGTTGGCTGTCATTCTTGTCCATTTCATGGCTCCATGCTAGAGCCATGAAACTGACAAAAAATCTGGGTTGGCAGTTGGGGGCTCCAGGTAGAGCCTGGCTGCCCCCAAGTTCCTTGCTCCCAGCCAGTCTCCCTGTTCCCTAATCCAAGCTGGACGGTGCCTGCCAGGCTCCCCTGCTCCCTTCTCCCAGCCGGGCTGCACCTGTCTGGCTCCCCATTCCCAACTAGGCTGCTGCCTGGGCTCCCAGGAGCCACCTGGAGTACAGGCACTGAGCTCCCTGCCAGGAGCCCAGGGAGCCAGCCACGCTCCTGGCAGCAGGGAGTGGGGAATTGGCTCCCAGCAGAGGGGAGCCAAAAGATCAGGGGCAGCCAGGCTCCTTGTGGGGAGCTGCACAGCACTCAGCCCCCCACACTAACCCTCTTAAGTTAGTGGAAGAGCTCCTGGTGAGGACCCGCACGACGGGCAGAAGGAGGGCAATGTGTACATGAACCATCACAGTAATTACTGTGGTGGCATCAGTGACCTAAGATAGGCCAGCTTAAGTTTCTAGTGTAGACTTGCCCAGTATTTGGTAAAAGATACAGCTCCTAGACTTACATGAGAATCTCAGCTTTCAGTTTAAAAAAGGAAGTTTTCTAGCCCTCGTGCAGAAAGAAGTCTCAAATCATGAACCAAGTTTAACCTAAAGGCTTAGGAACCAGAAGACAAACAGAAAACAAAAGGAAACCAAAATGTTTTATTAGCCTCAAGATTTTTAAGACAATCTCATGATATTTGAGGTCTTACTCCTGATTTCCAAACACGTGGAGATGGCAGTGCTAGAAATGTCCGTGTTTCCCAGTGACCCACAGAAGCAATCTCCAAGTGGGAATGTGGGTTGTACAGCAAGAAAGTGATGCTGGACAAAGCAATGGTAGTGAGGGGCCTCCTCTCTCTGAGTGTGGTGTGGACACATTTGATATAGAAATTATAGAATGTGTTACTGAACCTATGTATTGGGAGTAAATAATCTGGTACAGCCTCTACTGACCACTAGAGGTCACTGTCACTTCACCAAAATACAGCTATTGTTAAACTAACGTTCTCAGCTATATCCCCACCCTGACTTCTGCTAAACACCGTTAAATGAACTGAAATATATGATGATTCTTAGATAAGGCCCTAATCCTACAAACACTGGAGCATACTTGTCACTCTCATCGCATGAATATTCTCACTGACTCAAGGGTGCCACCAGCCTCTCCCTAGTGGGGGGACTGAGGTGGGCCAGACAGAAAACGGATGGTGGTGGTGGTGCTGTGTTCTTCCTCACTATGAGGTTCCACCCCTTTCTGTGGCCCTGTCCCCACTGTGGCCCTGTTCCCATGTCAGGCTGCAGGCTGGAGCCAGGCAGTGCCAGGCACCGGCTGACTGCAGCCATTAAAAGCTGTACAAGCAGAGGGACCTAGCTCTGGGCTAACAGAGCCCTTGAGGGTGGGGCTGAGGAGCCTGTGCCAGATCAGGGCAGTCTAGGCCACTGTGGGGCACCCTGGACCATCCACCAGCCCTGGATGACGCATCTCGGCAGGCAGGGACATGGTCTGGGGGCTGCTGTTGGGCACCGTGGCACCCTGCCCAGGCTTACTTCTCTGCTGCTACTGGAGCTGGACACCCAGCCAGCAGCTGCCACTCTCTCCACTCTGCCTTCAGAGCTAGTCGACTGGAGAGTGGCAGCTGCTACTGGGTGGCTATGGGGATGCCAAGACAAATTTTGGGGTGGCTATAGCCCCTGCAAGCCCCACCCTAGTGCCAACTTCAGTGGGACTGTCCAGATCAGCAAAGTTACATGAGTGGATTTGCAGGATCAGATCCCGAGTGTCTTGCCTCAAACAAGGTGGCAGTGCCCTGGATGGTAATGGGAAGAATAGGGCCCTGTGATGAGGTTAGTTAGTGGCCTGGCTTCAGGTTTGAAATCACTCTCTTCAATATGCAAATGACCCCGTTAGCATTGTACCAGAGCACCTCCCAGTCCGAGTCTGAGGGCTGAGCTCCCACTTTGCACCTCGGAGGAAAGTTGGGTGGGATGAAATGTGCATTTCATTGTACTTGATGAGAATAATATGCAAATATGTATTGCGTGGGCAGGATGAACTCTATGACATCCTCCCCTTTTGGTTTACTTGCCCGTGCATGTTCCCTGGAGTAGGGACCCTGCCCTGCTCCTCCCCACCAGGTCTCATATGGCATATGTCGCCTTAGGGACTATGCCAGCCATCATGAGTTAGAACAGTCCCTACTGAAGCATCAGGGAGGTGTCACCAAGTCACTGACATCCCCACACTTCTGCACCTGGCAGATCTCAGCATGGAGAGAATCTACTCCCAGATGTTTTCTTTGTGGAACAGAATGGCATAATGGATTAAACTTGTCCAGACCCCAATCAGAGTCACAGAGGAGATAATTCACAGTCCATACTATAGGCTGTTCACTCATGTTAGGTGAGTGCCCACGGGTGTTGAAGAGATATATTGGCTGAAATGTGCCTCCTTTGACATCTTCAGATTGGAATCTGCACTCCGTAAGAAGTGAAGGGGCCTCAGGGACTGAGAGAGACGGCCCATTCCCGTCTCCTGGAGATCCAAGTTATGATGATGTTGAAGCTGGCATCCATGAGACATCAATGGAAGAATGATTGAGTTCCAATCAAATATCCTGTGAGGATGTAAATGCTGTATGTACATGCTGAGTGTAGACTCTTTTTCTCCTAAATTCTAACTGGGCCTGGGGGCATCAGAGATAGCCCCTGCCATAGATCTAGTTCAGTCACCTTTTATTTTGGGGTTTTATGTAGTTGCAAGAAATATAAGTGTGACTGAGACGGGGTCTGGATTTTCTCTGTAATATTTCATTGACCAGCTTACCTGGAATTTGTCCTGCTTTTTTATTCTTAATATTTCTTCATTGTGAATTTTTGCTCTTTCATATTGAATCCTTTTTAAAAATTTATTCCAGGAATGATGCTTCTTTCACAAAGTGCATAAGAGTTCATATGGGAGTGAGATGGAGTCTGAACCACCAACAAATAATAATTGCAAAATGTCACCTCTTGGTATTGCAGGTTGTTCAATAGGGTGCTGGATGGAGAATGAACGTTCCATCAGTTGTGTGGTAATGATTAAAAACCCAGCAATGGAATAATCCTAACTCCAGAGATGGCTCTAACTGCCATCCAAACTCCAGACTTTCCTTTAAAATCAAGAGGATAAATGGACATTATTTATAGGAACACATTAGATAGCAGTTAAAAGATACCCCCATCCCCATCCTCTTCTCTTCCCTTCTATACAAATTCATATACCATGCCCATTACTGTAGCATTGGAGCATCTTTCAATCGTGCATTAAGTACAAGGATCTTCATCTTTGGTTTATACTTATTTTTTAAATGAACATTTGCTGAGTTTTACAAAAAACGTTACTCCGTATTTAACAATTTTTATCCAAATTTTAGATGTGCTGGAATTCCATCTCCCTGCTCCAGGAGAAATATCAGCCTGGTACGGTAACTAAGCCACCACCTCTCCTTCCAGAGTGGGAAGCCAGGTCAAAAGCAATGGAACAATTTGAGTTGTGGTGTATGTATTGGTGTCAATCCCACACCCACCACATACACATTACCAGCTTTACAGATAGTGCAGATAGTCATCAATAGTCAAAGCAAAATAAAGGTAGTGAACTACTTTTTATTATAAAATGGGTTGAAAACAAAAAACTTCATCTGCATACATTTCAGAACATATGGGAGGGTTAAGGGGGGATTGAAAGTTAAAAAACAAATAGACAAAAAAAAAATCCTAGGAGAAGAGAGTCATATTTCCCTGATATTTCCTCAGAAAACTACCAAGTTATTTTTTTGTACTGATTTTCCACCATTTTTTAATTTTTGAAATAAACACTGAGACATTCCCTAGAAATTTCATACAAAATAAAAATTCCCCCAAAAGGCCCTTAAGTAAGTGACATTATTGTCTTTCATCATGTGTGTTCATTTTGCCTCCCTCCTGTGAGCCAGCGAGCCAATGGGCAGAGGGCACACCATACCAGAACTCTCATCGGGCCTGACACTCTCATTGCTCCAATTCACTCATAATCTGTATCTAAAAGGTGGTATACAAGATGTTTTATGCAAACTGCTAACATGCTGCTCATTAATATAATGTCATGATGTATGGATGGATGCTGTATAAAGAAATAGAGATGTGTGCTGGAAATATATTTCTTAAATGTGTTTGGCAGACCATGCCTAAGTGCCACCTGTCTCAAACAAAGGAATGTGTTTTTGCAGCTTGACTTTGTCTCCAGGGTAAATTAAGCAAGGTGTGACCTAAGACACTGAAAAGGACATTTATAAGCAAAGTAAACAAAGTCATCATGGGAGAAATTGACCAATTAACCATCTCGATGGGGGATGGAGGCTACAATCCCAGAAAGCCTCCCCTCCTCTTGAAACAGGGTCAGTGGACTTGGAGAAGATATAAACAGAAACGAAAAGTTGTTTTGTCATCCATCTCAGACAACAGGTCACAGGACTTTCAAGCTTTTGACAGTCGGGTCCTGTGGTGTGCGGGATCAGGGATGCTGATGACTTGATGTAAGTTAGGAAACTGATCAGGCAAAGATTGTAACTTGCTAGAGTTTGTTTTATTTGTAACCTTTCCTATCTGTTACTTGTAATCACTCCAACCTATGCCCTCATTAATAAACATTTTTTTTGTTTGATTACAGAAACATCTCAGAGTTGTGCATTAAACTGAAGCATGGGTTTTCAGCCAAACTATCAGGCTGCTGTGTGTACTCTGTCTTTTTGGAGGCAGGGAATGCAATAACTTATGTGAGGGTACTGTGAGAGGGACTGGGCACTGCAAAGGAGACTATTTGTGTGAGTCTTGAGACTGGAAGGGTGACGTTGGTGTCACCCTCCAAGGAGTAAACAGGGTGGTGGAAACCAAGGTGAGGCCACTGTGCTGTGATCAGGCTGCTGGTGTCAGGGCCCTGAGCCAAAGCTGCACAGGACAGAGACACCCAGGGTTACAGAACAGGCAGTGACGCATCCCTTACTGGTCTGGGTGAAACCCCAAAATGTCAGAAAAGGGCCATAGTTAAGTGACATTATTTTCTGTCATCATGTGTGGTTCATTCTCCCTCTTCCCCTAAGGGCAAAAGCACATAGGGATGTTTATGGACGGCTAAAGGTAGTTATTGGTGGTTTTGTTTTAAGATGTGCTACAAGCTTCTGTTAGTGAAGGCAGATTGAAGTAGCCCCCTGGCAAATGGAACGGAAAGAGATTTCAGGTGATTTTTGTAGATCCTCTGGGAGTTTGTTTTAGAGTCTTTGATCAACCCACCCACCCCACCCCCTGCCCCCAAAAACTAACTGTTGCACATATGAGCTTTCCCCTTGCCTGAGACAACTCCATTGTGCCTAGGGAACAAAGCTGATGAGTGCAGTTATGGAATATGATGGAATACCTGAGGTGTCCCAGGCCCAGATCATTAAGGCCCAGATTTTCAGTTGTGTTTAGGCTCCTAACTCATTAATTTCAATGGGGCCTAAATACCTCTGAGACTGTTGGCTGAATATGTGAACTGAGATCTTGAATTAGAGATGATATTCTATGGGAATATCTAAGAGAAGGTTAAAATGCCTCTGTATATGTGATATAATTGTGTTATATGTGTAACCGCCTTGAGGTTTAGAGAACACGGTCCCTTTAAAATCTTGTGTGTGGCCCTTTTAAAATCAACATGTGTGTGTCTGTAGCTCCAGACAAAAAGGCTACAGTGAGTAGGCCATCACACAGTGAAGGAGCTAAGAATCTGCCTGAAGTCTGGAAGGGACAGAGTGACTGACTGGGGAAACCCCAGAACAGGAGCCAGGAGGAGCACCCTGCCAGGGAGCAATCACCTGAGAAGGACAAACTGGAGCTGGACGCACTGTCACTGTTGTCCAGAGCTATATGTGGCTGTCAGTACTGAGGCTTGTGATCTTGCATTGGGAATAAGGAGAGATGCTGTATCTAGATAAGTGGGGAGGTGACTGCTCTGTGTGGCTTTGCAGAGAGTGGCAGAAGAGAGCACCAGAGGGATTGGTTGGGGAAAGTTCACTGACTCCGAAGATGATCAGGAGCACCCAAGACTCACCACTGGACTGGAACTCTGCCCAGTATTCCTGAACTCTGAGTGTAGATGCAATGCTAGGTGTCTGCCCTGTCATGTTGTGGTACCGCAGGGCCTGTGGGGCCTTGCATTGGATGCAGGGTGACCAGGTATCCAGTTTTTGACCCCTTCTGCACCCCTGCCCCAGCCCAGAGCCCCCTCCCAAACCCTGAACCCCTCATTGCTGGCCCTACTCCTGAGCCCATATTCCCAGTTAGAGCCCTCACCCCCTCCTGTACCCCAACCCCCTGCCCCAGCCCAGTGAAAGTGAGTGAGGGTGAAGGAGAGCAAGCCACCAAGGGAGGAGGAATGTAGTGAATGGATGGCAGAGCCTCGGAGAAGGGGCATGTCAGGGGCATGTCTTCGAGGAAGGGGTGGGGCTAGGGTGTTCGGTTTTGTGCAGTTAGAAATTTGACAACCCTGGCTGGATGTAACCCTGTCTTACTGCTCCCCCTATCTTCTCCACTGTTGTTTTTCTCCATTCATCCCTCTGTGAATTAATATTTCCCTCTCCTTTATTCATTGTATTATTCCAGTGTGTCTGTGTTCACTCCAGGGGGTGTGGAACAGATGCCCCTGGGATGGTGTTATGCTTATAAAAAACACACAAGATCTTTTTATAGGGGAGAAGACAATACACTGCATTTATTGAGAATATAGCCATTAGCATATGCTTTTTAGTCACACACACACCATGCACACAGTCCCACCATTCAAGGTTTATAGTTACCAGTCCACAGTCTGGATCAATCTAGTGGCCAGCCAGATTGGTCTCAGAGGAGAGCCAGGCTCTGTCGGTCACAATCCGATGCTCCTGGAGTTGTGGCAAGATAAACCCAAAGTTCCATGGAAAATTCCCTGTTCTTATAGTCCTTTTTCTCTGCTGAAGTCTATGGATTTTGCTGTGTCATTTATGACTGGTTACTTCTTAATTGGCATTATCTTTTGATGTTAACAGTCCAAAGCACTTCTGGGAACGTCATCCTGTACTGGTTTCGATTTAATCAATTATCTTGTCTTTAGAAGTGCCAGCCTCCACCACAGGGTAGTCAATATGTCCTTCGTCAATTATGGATGTGCACTGATGGTTCTCTGGTGTCATTAAGTCTCTTCACCCCTTCCTCCTTGACCATCTGACCTTTACACCTTATCTTTTCTTGATGCATACACTCCTCATCCACATAAACAGTCTTTCATAGAGACCTTCAAAGGTATACAAACAGCAGTGTTTTATGCTGAGCAAAATACATTGTAAATTAAACCTTACTAAATCTTGTGACCAAATCAGTTCACACTGGGGCCTGGGACTTCAACATGCCTCTAATCTCAGTAACATAGACACAATATAAGATTCTGTCTCCTACTTACTAAATCTTAAAACAAAAAAATGTACATTTAACTAAAGGGCGTAATTTGTAATGCACTTAGGAAACAAGACCCCATAGTAAACATTATAACATATCATACATTAATACATTTAATACATCTATGTTATTATAACCATCAGTCATTATACCCTCTAATACAACTATAAAATCCTACTCCTACAATGGAAGGGGATTTCCCTGCTGTGTTCCTACACATGCTTTTTCTTGGACAGAGCTGCCTGCACACTGAACGCCATCTTGACCATGAGGGTGCTAAAGATACATGTGTGTTGCCTGGTGCGTGTGATGGTGTGTATGTGTGTCTCACAGTGGGTGTGTGGGTGAGTGATCCTGGTTGTGGTGGCTGCATTCTTTGTCTGTTGGGTGTGAGGTGTTTGATGAAGTGTGTGATGGTGGTGTAGTGTATGTTGTCTATGTTTTGCATGTGGCTTGGGTGATGTGCGAGGTGTGTAAATTGAGTGTGATATATATGTAGGGTGTTGAGCGTGTGTTGGTTGTGAGTGTGATAGGGTGGGATGTTGGTGGAATGTGTATATGTTGGGCCTTGTGGTGAGAGTGTGTGGGAAGGATATTGTCTGGTGTTATAATACAATATATAAGTTGGAATAATACATTTAAGTAATTTCCTGTCCAAAATTTTGCCAAAAATGACATTTCTCATGAAATATTTGTTTTATCAATCCACATTTTCTGACAAAAAAGGTTCAGCTGGAAAATTTTCTACTAGCCCTCTTTCCATCTTTCTAAAAGACACAACTCTTTGGTAACTCAACCAAAAGTCATGGATTTAATGCAGGAATCACTGGGTGAAATTCTGTGGTCTATATTATGCAGGAGGTCAGACTAAATGATCACAATAGTCCTTTCTGGCCCTAAAATCTAAGAATGTGAATCTATGTTCTGAGGTACAACAACAAAACCCAGGCATCCACAACAACATGGGGTGCAGCACACGCATACACACACAGACACACGCATGCGCGCGCACACACACACACAGCTTAAGATATTCAGACAATTGTCCTAGTATCACTAATGAAAGTGAAAACAAACAGCAGAACTTCTGAGATTAACATAGCCCTACTGAGCTTTGTTTACAGTATGGTCATGTCCATTCTGAGGGCTTGGTTACACTGGCACTTTATAGCGCTACAAAGCCCCCACGAGCGCTATAACCTCTTCCCCGTCCACACTGGCAAGTCACGTAGAGCGCTATAACCACGGAGTTATAGCGCTCCTGGTAATCCACCTCCGCATGGGGAATAAGGGCTGTAGCGCAGCTGTTGTAGCGCTACAGCAAGAATGTGGACACCCACTGCGCTACAAGTGATCTCTCGAGATGCCTGGAGCCCTTTAAGGCAATTGACGTCTCTTCCCTTTGTTTTGAATTCGGCTGGAGGAATGCGGAAGTACCTCTTTAGAGTTTCTCTCTTAACTCCGCAGATAAGCAATGCAAATGTTTAAGAAGGGAGCCTGTGTGAAAACAAAGCCCTCTGTGAACGGAGGCTCACTGACAGGCTTTCAGAAGAACGGAAAAAACACTGTCTCTCTCCCTCCACATACACACAACAGGTCCCCCCTCACCCCCCTCGTTTAAAAAGCACGTTGCACCCAGCTGAATGCTGGGATACCTGCCCTAATGCGCTGCTCTTAATGCCGCATTAAGTGCCCCAAATGTGGCCATGCTATACCGCTGGCGCGTCTGAGTGTGGACATACAATAGCGCTATACATATTACTGTATAAGGGGACCGCTATTACCAATAGCGCTATAATCTTGTAAGTGTAACCATGCCCTGAGTGTAACAGAAAGAGACTGTACTGGAAGTAGAAACATACTGAGAGAAAAAAGCACCCTGGCTGAGTTTTACAATATCTGTCAACTGAATAGTCTGTCTCTCTAGGTACTCTTATGGTCCCCATCATTGTGGTATCTGAGCATCTCCCAGACATTCATCAATTCACCCTCACATCATCTCTGTGAGTTAGGTGTTATTATCCCCAGTGTTGCAAAAACTGCTTATTTCCTTTGGAGTTTAGTCCAATATACCTCAAAGGACAGGCATAACTCAGTAGACTTCTGGAAAAACAAGATTTATTGCAAGCAATAAGGAGTCAGAAGGGGTTATCACCAAACAACTGGCTCACCTCAATACATGTGTGAGGATATTTTATACCCCTGTGTTGATAAGGGAGGGGGACTTTCAATCCACTTACACAGTTGGGAACACTTAATGGCTATTACATCCATTGTTGGTCTTAATCTATTTCATTTACATGTCTGGTAAACAGGAGGTTCAAAACACTTAGGGGTACTCAGACACTATGACGCCTGCACATCTGTGACAGGGTGAATGCAAGTTTAAAATGCATGTTAAACTAGGGGTCAATAGTACATATACAGGGAGTGAGATTATAAGTCTAAGGTTATTTTAAAATCATACTACAACATTCTAAGTTACATTTTCCTAACAATCATTTTCTTAACAAATCCTTCCTCTTTAAAGATGATTTCTTCTATATTCTATTGGGGAGCAGAGCTAGCTTAGCTCTCCTGGGTGGGGTTTGTTGACATAACAATGGAAGACAATTGATAACATAACAAAAACACAATCCTATAACTAATACTATTAATACAAAATAGATTCCTCCCTTTATGAGAGTTTTTATCCAGTCATCAACATTAGGCAACCATGACCAAAAATCAAAACCTTGAGTTTGCTTTATCCCATGCACTAGTTCCTTTAAGTTGTATAAATCCTTTTCAATGGAAGTTTTCTTATCAGTAATATTAAAACAACAAAGGCCAGTAAACTCAGAACAGCTGTGTCCCTGTCTGAGAAGCAGATAGTCAATAGCAAGACGATTTTGTAGCATTCCCTGCCTGACTTCTCCCATTTCCTGGTTAAGATGGGCCAAGATAGAGGAAGTTAGGTTCAAAGCCTTGGCTACTGTGCAGGCTAAGTGGACTATAGCATGGTAATTATGCATTGCCATTCCAGGCACGCCAATGAGAGAGAAAATGAGGGCGTCTCCCTCTCCCTCTGAGAATAGTGTAATGTCTGACTTACAGGAGGGGTCCAATGGTATGTTTCCCCGTCTATATCTTTTGGTGTTATGTTGGGGAACAGGGACAATAAGGGGTGCCACTCTCCCTACTGTGCAGGGCCCACCTGAGCTGTTAGCCGGTACATATGAATAAGCTGTGCGCCTACAAAGGAAAAACCAGCCACGGGGGAGAAGCATGGGTGTAAAAGCAAATGACTGAGTAGTGGTCTGATTACAGACCAACTCTTTGTTTGTAAGATCATGAATATACTGAGTAGCACCTTCAAAAGTGACACACTGGGCAGCTAGTGTTACATTTGCAACCAAAAATGAAAACATCTTGGCAGATGGGCTGCTCATTATTTGGCCCATTTCATACAAATCATCATGCGTCATCGTTTTGGCAAAAATTTTTAAATGTGTGTAATTTTTCAATGTGGAAGGGGTTGTACTAATGCCAAGAAAACATGTTTCCATAATTTTACCTACAGCATATGTATTTGGCAGGCAAAAGATAGATGAATTTAAGGCTAACCTTGCCAATGATACCCAAGTGTTTTCGTATGCTTGGAAACCTCTAGGGGTTAAATTATACATACTACATACAAAGACATATCCAATTAAAATGTGGAACACAAACATGTTACTGAACACGGTTAAGTAGATGTCGCAGATGATCCAGGCGATTAACAGTCCAGTCGTCCTTAGGTGGAGTCTCAGGATTCCGGAGGAGAAGTGGGGTGTACTTTTTAATACGTGAACAATGTGTCCATTTGTCACTGTTCTCAAGTTTTACAGCTGTGTGTGTTGTGAGTAAAACTTGATAAGGTCCGTCCCACCTCTCAGACAAAGGGTCCTTTTTCCACTTCTGTACCAACACCTGATCTCCTGGCTGGAAGTTGTGGATAGGAGTGTCCAGGGGCAGACTCTGGAAGGGTGCAGCGAATCTGAGGAGAGAAGACAATACAGACTGCAAGGCAAGTACATGTTCTTTAAGTTCAGTTTTTCCCACATCAAAAGTAATTTGCTCCCTCCAACCCGCTGGCAGAACTCTAGGAGGCATCCCAAACATTAACTCAAAGGGGGATAATTTTAATCTTGTACGGGGTATGCTGCGAATGCGAGTTAAGGCAAGGGGTAGGGCTTGGGGCCATTTTAAGTGTGTTTCAGTGCAGATTTTAGTTAACATGGTCTTTATAGTCCTATTCATTGGTTCTACCTGTCCTGAGCTCTGGGGTCTCCACGGGGTGTGGAGCTTCCACTTAATGTTTAGGGCTTTAGCTACTTCCTGCACTACCTTTCCTATGAAGTGGCTACCCTGATCTGATTCGATGGATTCTGGTAGTAAGAATCGTGGTATCACTTCCTGTAGTAGGACTCGTGCTACTGTAGATGTTGTGGCAGTCCTGGTGGGGTATGCCTCTACCCATCCGGTTAGCTGGTCCACTAGCACTAGCAGGTACTGGTATCGTCCAGCCTTGGGAAGTTCAGTGAAGTCAATTTGCCATGCCTGGCCAGGGTAGTAAGTCCATTGTCTTCCTCCCGTTGGAACTGGTGGTTGGGGTGGTTTGGGGTTCACCTTTTGACACACTGGACACTGTGTTGCTACTCAGTGTGCTTCCAAGTATAGTCCTGGTGATATTATTTGACACACCAGCAGGTCTCCCATTGCGTTTCCTCCCATATGTGTAGAAGCATGCAGGTTCAAGAGCACTTCCAGCAGCAATGGCCGTGGTATCATGATTTTTCCTCCTGGTGCTACTCACCAGCCGTTTTTGTTCTTTACTGCAAGGTTGTCTAGTGCTGCTTTATCGTCCTCCAGGGTGTATTTCACCACACAATCCTCAAGGCATGTTGGGATTTCCTGTGCAATTCCTTCAAATCCTACGTCGCCTCCCATCTGTGCTGCTTCCTTTGCAGCAGCATCTGCTTTCGTGTTCCCTTTTCTCTGGTGTTCATCTGCAGCTCGTCCATGGGCTCTGACATGAACCACAGCGACTTCCTTAGGTAGTTTAAGGGCGTCCAACAGTGCCAGGATTTGTGGTCCGTTTGCTATTCTCTGTCACGAAGCTGTAATAAATCCACACTCTTTCCATAATGGTCCATGAGCATGCACAGTGGAGAAAGCATATCAAGAGTCAGTAAAGATATTTACCCTCTTGTCTGTCCCCAGCCAGAGGGCTCGTGTCAATGCAGTGAGTTCTGCTGCTTGCGCTGACCAGCTGGCGGGGAGCTTCTCCTTCCACAGTATTTCAGTCAAGGACACAACAGCGCAGCCCGTCTGTCTGGTGCCTTGTACCATACTGCTAGATCCGTCCACAAAAAATTCCTCATCTGGGTTTTCCAGAGGATCGTCCTGCAGGTCTGGTCGAATTAGCACCGTTTCTGTAAGTACTTCTAAACAATCATGGTTAGGTGGTCCTGGCTCAGGGAGAAGGGTAGCTGGATTTAAAGCTGTAGTATGTTTAAATGTAAGCCCTTGGTTAGACAATAGGAAGATTTCATATCTGGATTGTCGAGAAGGGCTTAAGAATTTCCCACCTTCTACTCCAAGAATCTGGGGGACCCCATGTGCGGTGTGTATGTCCATATCTGCTCCCATTGCTATCTTTTGGGCTTCTGTCACTATGGTTGCAATTGCTGCTACAGCTCGCAGGCAAGCCGGCCATTCCTTGGCTACCGGGTTCAGTACCTTTGAGTAATAGCCCACAGGTTTCCAGGTTGGGCCTACCGGCTGAGTTAGAACTCCCGAAGCAATGCCCTTATTCTCATGTACGTAGAGTCTATAGGGCTTACACTCATTAGGAATCATGAGAGCCGGAGGCTGCATTAAGGCTGATTTTAACAGTTCAAAAGCATGCTGATGCTCACTAGTCCATTTCCAATTTGTGAGGCCTTCCTTAGTGAGAGATTCATATAAAAGTTTAGCCTTGTTACCATAGTCTGGGATCCATAGTCTGCAGAATCCAGTCAGACCTAAGAAGGCTCGTAGTTCTCTAGGGTTGGTTGGGGCAGGCATATCTTGAATTGCCCTGATTCTCTCTTTGCTGAGAGCTCGTACCCCTTCTCAATTTCATATCCCAGGAAGGTAACCTTCGGCTGGCATATCTGGGCTTTTTCCCGTGAAACTTTATACTCTTTCTCCCCTAGAATATTTAGCAGAGACTCGGTTGCTCTTTTCCCCACTTGCAGATCAGGACTGGCAATTAACAAGTCATCAACATACTGGAGCAAGGCAATCTCTGAATGCTGGCTTTTCCAGTTTTCTAAATCTTTCTGCAATGCTGTTCCAAAAAGATGGGGGGGGATGACACAAAACCTTGAGGTAAAACAGTCCACATTAACTGAGTCTTATAGTGAGTTTCTGGGTCCTCCCATTCAAAAGCAAACAATTTCCAGCTTTCCTTTTCTAATGGTATTGAGAAGAAAGCATCCTTTAAATCCAACACTGTAAAAACAGCTGCTACAGGCGGAATCTGTGTTAGAATGGTGTGAGGGTTCGGGACCATAGGGTGGTCTACAATAATCTTCTTATTTATTGCTCTTAAGTCATGCACCAATCTATAGGTACCATCTGGTTTAGGCACTCCCAGTACGGGGATATTGAAAGGGGATGACCCCTCCACTAGCCAGCCCCACTGCTTGAATTTTTCGATGAGGGGCTTTAAACCCAGACAAGCTGCTTTTGACAAAGGGTACTGTTTTACACAGACAGGGCTTTCTTTTTCTTTTAGTGATATTTTCGCAGGGGGTACAGATGTCGCCCTTGGAGGGTTTCCATCTGCCCATACATCAGGGATTATTCCTTCTATGGCTTCAATGTTCCCTGTGCAGGTAGTTGACTCCTTGTTAAAGAGGGCCATTTGATAGTTTGAACTCTGTTTTCCTGGTAGGTGTACTACAATCTGTTCTCCTTGGAAAAAGATTTCAGCTTGTAGTTTGGTTAGGATATCTCGTCCTAACAGAGCAACGGGGCATGTAGGTGAAACAATAAAGGCATGCTCTAGCATATTGTCCCCGATCTTTGTAAGCAAGGGTTTATATACAGGCAGTTTACTCTGTTTTCCCTCAATTCCTTCTATTATTACATGTTTTCCGCTTTCTTCAGCAGAAAGGGGTTTTGCAGGGATCATAGAATACGTAGCCCCAGTATCCACTAGAGCTTTATATTCCTTGCCACCCACCCTTATCTGTACCATGGGATCTTCCCTGTAAGAGGAGTTTTGACTTTTCCAATTAAATAAGTCCGTGGTAGTAAAGGGGGCATAGAGGAAAGATGTTCGGCCAGTGGGGGACATTACTTCTCGCATGGGGCAGGCTCGGTTTATTAAATCATGACTTCAGGTATTTGAGGCAGGTCCCGTGTGACGGCTTGGGGAAAGGGGGTCAAATTCAGCAATTATGTCACTGATTCCATTTGCTCCCCCTTGGGCGGGACTGTCCTCTGGTGTCAGGGGACTAGCCAGTTGAACAGGGCTAGTAACAGACGGAGATGGGTCAGTTGGACCACTTCCTGAGAGAATGGGGGTGGGTGGCCTATAAGGGGGGACTGATAGCATTACAGTCTCGAGACAAGCATCCTCTGCAGGCTCGCAGAGAATAGCTGGACGAGGCTTGGGAACCCCTAGGCGCATTTGTTTACATAATTTAGAGGCACATTTAATAAGCCGGGGGGCCGATCCTGACAGACTGTTAACCAACAATCAATATAGGGGAACTGGTCCCAGTGTTGATTTGTAACCACCGTTTTATAAACCTTAGTTGTGAGGTCTACATCAAAGGACCATGAATCGGGCCAACCAAGACCGAACGTGGTCCATTCCAACTGACAAAACATAATCAACTCATATTTAGTCATCTTAATACCATGGTTACTCTTAAATTTACCAAAGTTACGTAACATACAACCCAAGGGAAAGGCGGAATCTTCCATTCGGGAGCGACCCGATCCCATTGCTATACCAAATGATTCACAAGGAATCTACAAACAGCGAATTAATACAAAAGTACTAAAATCACCTAACAAATTAACAATGAGAGTAATGGAGATACTTACACCGCTCTGTTTCCCAGGCACCTACCAAACTCCAGAAGCCTCTGGTCTTGCCTGATTTGTAGGGACTCACGTTTTAACGTTCCGGGTATCACCGCAGGTCGGGTTGAGAGTTAGGACGGGCAAAAACTGCCCGGTGCGCACTATCCTTCCTCTGGTCGGTCCACGGTGATCCCGAAGTCGTCCAAAGGCTGTCCAATCTGGGGTGCCAGAATTGTTGCAAAAACTGCTTATTTCCTTTGGAGTTTAGTCCAATATACCTCAAAGGACAGGCATAACTCAGTAGACTTCTGGAAAAACAAGATTTATTGCAAGCAATAAGGAGTCAGAAGGGGTTATCACCCAAACAACTGGCCCACCTCAATACATATGTGAGGATATTTTATACCCCTGTGTTGACAAGGGAGGGGGACTTTCAATCCACTTACACAGTTGGGAACACTTAATGGCTATTACATCCATTGTTGGTCTTAATCTATTTCATTTACATGTCTGGTAAACAGGAGGTTCAAAACACTTAGGGGTACTCAGACACTATGACGCCTGCACATCTGTGACAGGGTGAATGCAAGTTTAAAATGCATGTTAAACTAGGGGTCAATAGTACATATACAGGGAGTGAGATTATAAGTCTAAGGTTATTTTAAAATCATACTACAACATTCTAAGTTACATTTTCCTAACAATTATTTTCTTAACACCAGTAACAAAGAGTCCTGTGGCACCTTAAAGACTAACTAAAGTTTTAGAGCATAAGCTTTCGTGGGCTAATACCCACTTCGTTGGATGCAAGCAGTGGAAGCGGGGTGGGATGAAACGTGCATTTCATTGTACTTGATGAGACCAGCTACTAGAGGAGTACCTCATCCTCCCTGATTAGAGATAACAAGCTGGTTCAGCCTCATTGGACTAACCTTGTTATCTCCAACCTGGCCCTTGCCTCTTATTTATCCCTGCCCCTAGACACTTCCACTGCTTTCATCCAACGAAGTGGGTATTAGCCCACAAAAGCTTATGCTCTAAAACTTTAGTTAGTCTTTAAGGTGCCACAGGACTCTTTGTCACTTCTGCAATTCCAGACTATTGAGGCTACTTCTCTGATTCTATCATTCCCAGTGTATGGGGAGAGATAAGGCACAGAGTGGTTGATGGATGGTTCTCTGAAAACATCCATTCAACGTGCAGCAGCAGTCAAAAAGGCAAACAGAATGTGGGGAAGGATGTGGGTCTCCTGAGGTTGTCTTACTGAAGTTAAATACTGTGCATAGCATGGAAACTGTTCTGATTTCATTTGTTGATATTCTCCTAGCTGTGCTGAATCTCTGAGATTTGCCATTAGCCTTTGAGATCCTTGATGCTAAGGTTTTGTGGTCCTGTTTGCATGCTGAGATGGAGGAAACTTCATTGAACGGCTTCATTCTTTCCTTCTAGAGAGATCCCAGAGAGTTATGGTAGGTAGGGTGAGGGGAAATTTTATAATGTTTGTAATTTCATTGACATTTTCTGGTAAAATTTTAAATGTAAACAAAAGAAAAAGGGCTTTCTCTATCCCAGGTTTTCTTCCAGCTCCAGTATTGGGTAACTGCTCATCTTCCCTGCAAGAACTCTTGTGTGCCCTTCTTCAAGACTCTGTTGTGTAACTTCTTGTGTCCAGAGTCTGTGTTAGACCAGTGGGGGAGAGAGTAAGAACATAAGAAAAGCCCTGCTGGATCAGACCAAAGGACCATCTCCCCAGTATCCTGTCTTCCAACAGTGGCCAGTGCCAGGTGACCCAGAGGGAATGAACAGAACAGACAATCATCAAGTGATACATCCCCCATCGCACATTCCCAGCTTCAGGCAAACAGAGGCTAGGGGCACCATTCCTGCCCATCTTGGCTAATAGCCATTTATCCATTTATCTACTTCTTTTTTGAACCCTTTTATGGTCTTGGCCTTCACAACATCTTCTGGTAAGTAGTTCCACAAGTTGACTGTGCACTGTGTAAAAATATACTTCCTTTTATTTGTTTTAAACCTGCTGCTTATTAATTTCATTTGGTGACCTCTAGTTCTTGTGTTATGAGAAGTAGTAAATAACACTTCCTTGGTTAGTTTCTCTACACCAGTCATGATTTTATAAACCTCAATCATATCTCCCCATAGCTGTCTATTTTCCAAGCTGAAAAGTTCCAGTCTAATTAATCTCTCCTCATATGGAAGACATTCCATACTGCTAATAATTTTTGTTGCCCTTTTCTGAACCTTTTCCAATTCCAATATATCTTTTTTTGAGATGGACAACCATGTCTGAACACAGTATTCTAGATGTGGGTGTACCATGGATTTATATAGAGGCAACATGATATTTTCTGTCCTACTATCTATCCCTTTGTTAATTATTCTGTTCACTTTTTTGACTGCCTCTGCATATTGAGTTTTCAGAGAACTATCCACAATGACTCCTAAATCTTTCTTGAGTGGTAACAGCTAATTTGAACCCCATGATTCTATACGTATAGTTGGGATTATGCTTTCCAATATGCATTTCCAATGTGCATTACTTTCCATTTATCAACATTAAATTTTTTGTTGCCCAGTCACCCAGTTCTGAGAGATCCTTTTGTAGCTCTTTGCAATCTGCCTGGATCTTAACTATCTTTAGTAATTTTGTATCATCTGCAAATTTTGTCACCTCACTGTTTACCCCTTTTCCAGATCATTTATGAATATGTTGAATGGGCTGGTCCAAGAACAGACTCCTGCAGGGCACCATTATTTACCTCTCCCCATTCTGAAAACTGCAATTAATAAATGCAGTAAATAAAACTTAACCAACTTTCATCATTTATATGCCACCAGTTACCCCATCTCTGAGTGTGCCTGCCTCATAATTTCAGAGTTCTAGACCCTTGTATGGGCATGCTTGAAGATCTTGAAGATGGGGACAGCTCACTCTATTGGTCCGGTAAAGCTGCCCAGCCAAGGCAACAAGAAGCAGAGCGATTTTAATTTGGGATCATTCCATGCTGCACTACACCTCTGAAGACGGGACTTGTTTTAACCAGAGGTCACTAACTCTGGATCCTGGTTAGACGATAAGACGGCTCCTTCTCTTCAAGAATTAATGAAAACCATTAAAGTTTCTTCACTATTCCCCTTCCCCTGAAAGCACTGTCTCTAACAAAAAAGGTGGTGTGTTATTCACAGTTCTTTCACAGTATGCCACCCTCAGTCAGTTCTGATCACAGCAACAGACTCTGTCCTGACCTCACTGAAGCCCAGCAATTTACTTAGCTCCCTGCTTGGGAAAAGCCCCAGGAGCTTCTCAGCAGCAGCAGTTGGTTTTCTAGCAGCAGCTCTTGGCTTGGACAGACCTCCACAAAGCAATCTTCCATTCCCTAACCAGGGGACTGGTGACACAAAGTTAGCTCCCCATAAAATGGAGCCCCCTGCATGCTTCCTCTTCATCCAAAGTGAGCATCCCCTCATCCCAGGAAGCTGACATCTTTCTCTTCCCTGAGGCATCACAGGAGTGGTAATATCCAAAACTGGATTGCAGTACTTAGGATCTTTCTGACCCAAAGACCCACCTACCCCCCAATATAGGGTGCCTTTCTGTATATTTGGAAAGCATGGATTGGAACCCTAGACCTTCACCTTCAAAAATTCAGGTTTCTATCACTTCAGCTAAAGAAAACGCTTCAAAGCAAACCCTATAGCTAAAGTACTTCCTTTCTCTGTGTGCTTAGCCAGTGAGAGGCAATATTACTTATTCAGTGACTCATGCACATAAACCCAGAACATTACATTCAATTACCTTACTCCCAGTTACCTCTATGGCATCATTTTCTCACTTCTTTATGGGTATTTACTGGTTTGCAGCAAAATTGTAATCTCATTACCAGCCACTCATACATTGTGCTATTGATATCCATCTCTTCAAGAGCTAAAAGGATACAGTCTTTTAGGAGAAAGCAAGGGATACATTGGGAAGAATGCAGAAAATTATTCAGGTTCCTGAAGTAACCCATTGGCAGTCACTGGGTAATAATCCATTTTAACAAGGTAGTTTTGGGATAGCCACAAAAAGTAAAATATGTGGAGCTATAGTATATCCAATGATTTATTTATCAGAAAAACATGAATGTATTTTGATTATCTCTCGTCAGAAGATGATTTTTTTTCCTCATCCAAATTTTGTGAGGGTTTTTGTGAAAATTCAAATAAAACATGTTTTGGCTGAAAATCAGCAACTTTTGGCAGAAAAGTGAGATATGTTGGCCAAAAAACAAAATACCTGATTTAGAAATATTACCATGGTGCCTTATGGGGGCTATATTTTGGGTGTCTCATGCTTCAGTTCTCCTCTAGGCTATATTTGATATAGCTCCACTGACGTCCAGCAGGCCTCAAATCTACCTTTACTGGAGAGACAAACCACGATCTGTATCTCTGTTTTCCAGAGTTCTTTTATTAAACAAAACAGTGATTTGCTTGTAGTCACTTACTGAACAGAACAGATGGAGAAATGCAAAGACATGTTTCCTGCATGTAATGAAAAACCAGTAAGAGGATCCACCCTGAATTTGCATCCCAATAGAATGCAGCTGCATAGTTAGTGAAAAACAAATTGAAAA